>CM072823.1:8543928-9143928 GCA_036937905.1 Salvia rosmarinus | reverse complement strand
TCGTATTAACAACAGAATATATATCAAACGACCGTTCGGGAGGTTGTCAATTAGCGATTGAAATTTCCGTCGTTAATCCGTCGCTAATAATTAGCGACGGACTAAAGTCCATCGTTAGAAGTTTGCCAACCAGCTTCCCAACGACGCCTTGATTCCGTCGCTGATCCGTCGCTAATCCATTTTAACGACGGATCCGACATGATTTCCGTCACTATTCACCTATTTTTTTGTAGTGGAGAGAATGATGGACTTCTTCGAGGTTCGGTTGAAGCAAGTAATGCAGAGGCAGGAAGCCATGCAGCATGCAGAGGTTTCTAAAAGCCATAGAGAAGAGGGAGCAAGACAGTATGACCAGAGAAGAAGCTTGGAAGAGGCAAGACATGGCTCGGATCGCAAGGGAGCACGACATAATGGCACAGGAGCGTGCCGTCTCCGCCTCCAGAGATGCTGCCATCATCGATTTCCTAGAGAAGATCACCGGGCAGACCATACAGCTGCCCGCTGCCCCACCAGATAATCAACAACAACAATAGCAACAGGACTTGGCCGCCGCAGAGGGCAGCTCGTCCAGATGGCCCAAAACTCAAGTGTTGGCACTGATAAAGCTAAGGAGTAGCATGGAACCCAGATATCAAGAGGCGGGGCCCAAAGGCCCCCTTTGGGAAGAAATATCTGCAGGGATGCACCAAATAGGCTATAGTAGAAGTGCTAAGAGATGCAAGGAGAAGTGGGAGAATATCAACAAGTACTTCAAGAAAGTGAAAGAGAGCAACAAGAAATGGCCCCAAGATGCCAAAACCCGCCCTTACTTCAATGAGTTGGATGCATTGTATCGGAAAAAGATACTTAGCAGCACCATCAATGTTGGAATACAAGCAAATGTCTGATGATAGAGCTCATCTGCTGCAGACAGGAACCTTTCCTTCCAACCCTTTTGCGGAACATAGTCAGACTAATATTGGAGGAGAAAAGCAGGTATCCTACCGCTTCTTCTTCACTATATGCTATCACTTAATTATATATCATCCTTTGCATATATACCAAAGGAATTATAAACCAATCTAGACATAACGTGCACTCCACTTTATTTGTTATTCCAACACTATTACTCCCTCCTGTCCACCAAAAACCTTCTTTCTTTTGGTGGCATGAGTCTTAATAAATTTTAATGAGTATAAAGTGAGTAGAGATAATAAATAAATAAATTCATAAATAATAGGATTAAAGAGATAATAATTGGATATATTAATGAATAATTGGAACAAAAAGATGGACCATGGTGGTTTTTTTTTTGTAAATAAAATAGCTTGAAGGTAAAAATTATAAAATTGAAGTTTCTGAAAATAAAAAATGAACGATTTTTGTTCCGACCAAATTGTTCTTCTAAGTTGCTCGCAATAGTACGAGGTCCCTATAGCGTGGTAAGGTCGACCCAAGTCGAATCTCTCGAGGAAGACTTAACAGGCTTATGATGTGTTACGATTAAAACAGTAAATCTAAATCCTAAACTTGATCGGGGATGATGCTTAATTAAAATTAACAGGAAAATAAATCACGAAGACAATTTAAACCAAACGTTCAAAGCAATTCGATTGCTAAAGGAGTAATTCAAGATTGTGAGAAAGACTAGGGCATTAGGTTCTTCGCCTTGATTAATTGATTAATGCTTGATAAAGAAATCTACCTACTCAAGCAATCTTCTAACCTATAATTCAAACACTGACTTTCGCTCCGTGGATTAAACCTAAGTTATAAGATTTCACAAATACATAAAATATTAGAGTACTGCTGATAACCTCTAACCCAATTGATTCCTAAGGATGCAACGTATCTATCTCTCGATAATACACGAAACATAAACAATTAAATGATGATCAATCACTTAACACTAAATCATAAGATTCAATTGGTATACTTAATCATAACAATTAAACAATCAATCAATTTGAATCACCCAACCCTAGAAGAAGATTAGTTCATGCTCATCTCACGAATCAAACAATTGAAATCAATAAACATCATTACTTCAATAATCTAATGGAAAAGAGAATAATAATCCTTACAATTGCAATAGTTGTTGATGAATTTCTTCAATCAATGTTCTCAATCACAAAGAGCGAACGAAATAGAAAGAAGAATGGAAGATGGAGTTTCGTGGAGAGGAGGTGCACAAACGAAAAATCAAAATCAAGAATAATGTGAATAAGAACTAGGGTTTTAGCGCTTTAAATCATATATATAGCGCCTGAAATTCACGCCAGCACGGACGAGAACCCAACCGGACGCCAAGACGCTCTAAAAAAGGCGAACGCGGCTCGCCCGACCGACGCTCGCTCGAACGGGCCGAAACGGGACGCGGACTCACAATCTTCAAACGGTATGCCAAGATCGAACGCGATGCAGTCACGGACGTGAGAAGTCTCGGATGAATTTCACATCGTGAGCCTAGCGTCGAACGCGGAGCTCTGGGGATCTAACTGGGCGCCAAGACGGACGCTAGCGCCCGGAAGGATTCACTTTGTCTCCCAATACGGACGCGGAGCGCCTCGACACGAACCCAGCACGGATACTGCGGCCGGACGCGGTCTTCATCGATCGCATCTTTGACGATGTCAAGGCGCACTCCAGCATGGCCACGCCGAGTCCGCGCCTGCACGCTTTTATGCACAAAATGGTTCAAACGCGATCATTCCCTACAAAACAAAAACGAACATGATTCCAACAAAAGATATTCAAAATAAACAAATAGAACCAAATCGCCTAAAACAAACAAAGAAAACATAACAAAACATGCAAAACAACTCCCCACACTTAACTCTTTGCTTGTCTCGAGCAAATTTTAGTTTCTTGAAAAAATGGTATACATCGAATCAATACTTCAAATAGAATCAATCACATATTCACATCCTTTCAATGCATCTTAATAATATAATTCTCAATACAATGATCCTCATTCATCAATCCAAACATGTGACTTATCATAGAATATCTATTCTTCGACTCAAATATGTTTTCAGAAATCAATATACAACTCACATGGTTCCCTTTAATCTAAGACATCCCAATGATAAAATAAATAAAACATGTGGAACTTAAACCGATTATAGGACAATAATCGTTAGGTGAAACTTTCAAGTTATACACTGAGTATCCTAACGTAGTTACTTATACCCATCGACAGAGTCTCCATTTGAGAGACAACAAGCAAGAGAGGGTAGAGCCCTTATTCAATTTTAAGTCCATTTATTTCAAACATCACATCAATTATTTTCATATTTTCTTTTCTTTTCTTTATTTTTCAATGGAAAATCACACAAGAAAATGGTCCCATGTAAGAAGTATATGACAACCGATCACACACGTTGTCTAATCACAACTTCCTAATCATATCCCACAGTCAAATTGACACCTAAGTTTCATCACATTAAGAACCATATATACCAAGACGAAAATAAATTCAGATCAAAACACAATTAATTCAACTTTAAGCATAATTCTTCATGCACCATTTATTTCAAGAATATAAAATCCTCTTATCCAAACAAAAGCTAAGAACAAAACACAAACACAAAACAAAACACAAACGATAAAATGTAAAATGAACCCCCACACTTAAAAAACAGTAAGGTCCTCATTATATATATATATATATATAAGAGAAAAGAAGAGGCGACTTCCGAAAGCTTAAGAAACGAACTACGGGCATCAAGCACAAAACAAAACCTACAAAACAACAAACAAAGAAAACAAAACAACTAAAGCAAAACGACGCACACAAAATAGAAATAATATACACCCAATAGTGATGAATCACTATTGGTCGACGGCGGTGGTGGAGGTGAACGCCATGAAATATGGTCCACGTTGCTCCATCGAGCCTCAAGAGCAAGCCATGCACCGATTTTGCTCGATCATCCGATTATTATATTGATTCCAAAGACCGGTTTTGCTCATGCCATAATCGAGTTCTTCTCCAAGACGCTGGTTTTGCTTCACAACCGGAATAGATGTCTCGATGAAATTTCGCCCAAAGGCCAACTAGTTCACTCCTAAACTGCTCGAGCTCTTCACGAACGAAGTTATACCGCCCCGATGCACCTTGCCGATATGGAAATTGTGGATGATTGGGATCGGCATTGCTCGAACAGGGCTCGATCATCTCTTGCCTCGGTATGCTCGTCGCCTTCATCTTCGAATGCAAGAGTAGTATCAAAAATGACCATATCGCCAAGGCGCATGAGATGGTCCCGCACTTGTCGCTTGCTTCCGCGTCGCTGCATATATCTCTTCACATAATTCCTCGAATGACGAGGTACAATAGTTGTCTCATTATACGCAAAAGGAGCGCCTCGAAGCTCGCTAAGATCAATCATCTTAGGTCGGATAAGATCTTGCCCTGGAATATGTCGTCCTTCATTATTAATGATCCCTAAATGCACTGATAGACCAGTACGGAATTGACACAAGGTTGGCCGACATTTCTTACGCCGCTGAACTAGCTGCAAGTGTTCCCAAATGAAGAATGTCGGCGAAACCTTTGTCTTCTCGATCGCAGATGTGAGCAAGAAAACCTCAAGAAGGTTGACCTTGTTGGCCCGCTCATTCCCAAAAACATTAAATGCGATGAACTTATACACCATAGCCAATGCCGCATCCTTAATGAATCCACTCGGCATTCCTATCGAGGACCGCTTGTTAAACCCCGACACCCTCGCCAAACCTCTCTAACATTAAAAGAAGATGGTACACCACGGCACCTAAAGTTGGAAATCCAAACACCCCTTCATAATACGAGGCATGACAACATATTCTCGACCCAACAGATTTACATGTCATAGTATCGATTCATCATCAAAATTCATCGCAATAGAATTCAATCAATAATGAAGAATAACCAGGCAATTCCATCATAGCATATTGAAGAAGTCCTAAGTTCTTTAAATATTTCTTAATTCTATCTTCAGGACCGAAACTTTGCATCAATTGCTAATTAAATAGACGCAGAGGAGTTATATCTTGATGTGCAAAACGCCGATAAAGTGTACATTCCACTGGATTATAAATGGGAAATGTGACTGAGTACATTATGCTGATATCTTCCAATGATTCCTCCATAGGAACATCATCATCTCGAGGGTGATGGGAACTGGAACCAACGGTTTGTTTTGTTCGAACCATACTGATAAACGTGCGAGTGGGCACTGGACGAACCCAAGGAGGATCCGGATGGAGGCGAGGCTCGAAAAGAAACACCGATCGGGTTGATAATCTGCTGGGCACGGAAGTTGAGATGACGCGCCGCCGTGATATAGCCGCCGGACGAGGAAATACGCGTCGCGAACGCGAGGGAGCGCAGACGGAAGGAAGCGGCGCCGAGCGGCAACCGACGGGGAGATGGGCATAAAGCAGTGGGCACGCGGATCGAGAGACAAGACCGGACGGAACGAATGGGCGCCGAAAGCGGAGGCGAAATAGCGCCGGATTAGACCGATAAAGCTCGGAAGGAGAGGTGAAGCGGTTACGGACGAACGGACACCGAAAGAAAGCAGCGTGACTGGACGATAGAGACGCGGGAGCCAGGCACGGCGCCGCGTGTATTGCAGAAGATCGGACGGACGAGTGAGCGGGCGAAACGCGCGACGGAGGCGAGAAAAGCGCGACGGGAGGTAGCACTGACGGCGGTGAGCGTAGGGCGGACAGGCCGACGCGGATGGAGAGGGCAAACGATCAAATTTTGAGGAGAGCTGGTCTTAGAGAAATGGCGTTGAAAGAAAGAAAACGAACGGAGAAAGAAAGAAACCCTAACTCTATATAATATATATATATATTTTTTTTTTATTTTTATATATACATTTTTTTTTATTAATGGACCCAAGGCTGGTTTCACAAGATCCGACGGGTCACATTCTCTCGCCAATTTACTTTTGCACCCAACCCGGTTTCGGTTTCGATGATGGGTGAATCCGGGTATTATTTCGACGACATATTTAGTATGCTCGCAGTCACGGTTTGGGGCATCCCGCTGATTTTTTCTTCCGCAAGATCATCAGGTTCCACACTCGCCTTTTCAATCACATGCCCAATAACTCTAGATAATATAACTCCTAATCCCGCACCATACAAAGCCAAAACAAAGACAAAGACACAAACAAAACAAAACGAAAAGAAAACAAGAACAAAACATAAAGAAACGAGGTTGCCTCCCATGAAGCGCTTAGTTTTAACGTCGCCACCGACCATTGATTCCTCATTTTGTTGAATTTTGTCGGCGAGAAGTTTCGATCCGACTCATTATCCAACGCGCTTCTGCTAGGCGATAACCATATTCCAATGAGTAAGGTGGCAGCTCATTCAACTTATCCTTGAATTGTGCTTTTCCCCGATCTTTCTTACACTTAGCTTGGAGCTTGGGGTCAGTCTTCTCGCTGTCGATTTCTTTACGACATGATTCATTATCAACTTCTTTCTTGGACAACTGTACCTGCAGCACCTTATTCTCATCCGCAATGTCAAGTGCAGTTATAGAAAAACATGACGCAGTAGTAGAAATAGTAGAACTATCACTAGTACTACTAACTTGAAATGTCTCCGCTGCTCCTAACACAAGAAACTATCATTCCCTTATTAAAATCAATATGGTATTTGTTGCAACCATAAATGGCCTACCCAACAACAACGGATGTCCACTCATGTTTTCCAGTCCCTTCTCCCATATCAATAACAACAAAGTCAATCTGAGACTACAAGATTACCCATTCTTATTAGGACATCTTCGATCACACCTTTCGGGTGTCGAATAGTCCCCTCAGCAAGTTCTAACCGCATGAGGGTTTGTTTTAAGTCTCCTAGTTTTAATGAATTAAACAAAGATAAAGATATTAAATTGACCCCAGCACCCAAATCAAGCATCCCCGATGCAGATTTTCCATTATCAAAAGCAACATTTAGAGTAAAACTACCTGGATCATGTTGCCTTTGTTTTGGTTGGTGCTTAATGTGCTTCTCTGACTTAACCTCTGCTTTCTTCATGTCCCCGCTTATGCTTGTCGACTATTAAACGACTCAGAATGGAACAGTGGTTTCATAAACTCATGAGGCTTAACTTCTTCCACTTTGATCTCTTCATCAACCTCACACTTCTCATTGTCACTGTGATAAGTAAGAATGCACTGCATGTCCGATTGGCTAGGAAACTTTCCATTTTGGTCTCGTCGCACTAATTGTTCAACATTCCCAGCCATCTGTTCCACTTGAGTTTCTACTCTTTTCATAGACGCTTCCAAAGATTCAAATCTCAAGTTACTTGCCTGGATAAAAGCATTTAGAGAATCCTCAAGCGTTGGTTTTTTAGGTGCATCAGTCACCGAGTTTGCCGAGGTTGTCGCCTCGAATTGGGCTCCCCTAACTCGATGCCCCTTGATTTTGACTCAAATAGAAATTAGGATGATCTCTCCAACCGTGGTTGTAAGAATTTGAAAATGGGTCATATCTAGCCCTCGATCGATAGCCTTGCCGATCGCTTCTTCAGAACCCTTGCATAGCATTAACTTGCACTTCGTCAGATGCCATCTCATCGCTCTTTGGCACATGTTTGTCTGCGTCTCGCTTCACCACAAATACCACAAGTTTCCATCGACGCCACTTGTTGTTGTTGGAATCGAGGTGGTGTCCGAGGCTCATTTGCTCAACAAATGAACTCATGCGAGTGAGATCCGCCAATTGATGTGTCATTTCATAGTCAAGGCCACCTCATTTGTTTGCTATCTTCGCCCCGCACTTCTCATTTATGTAGTTTGCGCTAGCGCTCCAAAATTTCGCTAACATCATCGACAAGATAATTACCAATGTCTCCTCCAAACCGCATTGTCTCATCATATATTGAAGTCCATCGTCAATCCATCATCAAAAATGATTAAGGAGCTCACCGGTAATGGTGATGCGGACATTGTCAGAGCAACTTGAAACGATCCCATGCCTCATGCAGGTTCTCCACCATCCGCTTGAAGGTGGCTATCTTAGCTCTCAACTCTGTGTTTTCTAGTTCGTAGTATTTTCCCATGAATTTATCATATACGGCTTACCAACTCATCGCTGAACCAGTCAGAGACATCAACCATGTCTCGCTCTATCCTTTAAGGTGTAAGGAAAACACCTCATTCTCAAAGTATCTTCGTGAGGCCGCTCAAGGAAAGGTATGGACCATCGATAGAACACCTTGATGAAGTTCAAAGCATCCTCACTGCATCCCATAGAACGGGAAGAAGTTGAAGTGGACGGGCTTCAACTCGTAGTTACGGCCGGATCCCCGAGGACTATGCACGACGTTGTCACCCCAATGACGGGTCGAGAAAAATCACGATCCGCTGGTTTCTTCCTCGCCGACTCCTCAAATTGTCGCCATTTCTTCCGCACGAATTCCTCATTCGAGATCTACCTCCAAATTCTCGTGCTCAACCGTCACCGAGCTCGCCTCACTTTCAAACGAAGTTTTCTTCTTCCGAGTTCGAAGATTAAAATCTCTCACCCCATGAATGTTGTTGATCACCGTGCCAACTTCCTTTAAGACTTCACGACCTAGCATACACAAACACAAGACAAGAAAACAGACACACGCACTGTGGAAGAAAAGAACCAAACGAAAATAAAATAAAGAAAAATAGAAGAAAATGAGAGAAAAATAACATAATCAAAAATGCCTAAAACCTTCCCCAGCAACGGCACCAAAATTTGTTCCGACCAAATTGTTCTTCTAAGTCGCTCGCAATAGTATGAGGTCCCTATAGCGTGGTAAGGTCGACCCAAGTCGAATCTCTCGAGGAAGACTTAACAGGGCTTATGATGTGTTACGATTAAAACAATAAATCTAAATCCTAAACTTGATTGAGGATGATGCTTAATTAAAATTAATAGGAAAATAAATCACAAAGACGATTCAAACCAAACGTTCAAAGCAATTCGATTGCAAAAGGAGTAATTCAACATTGTGAGAAAGGCTAGGGCATTAGGTTCTTCGTCTTGATTAATTGATTAGTGCTTGCTTAAGAAATCTACCTACTCAAGCAATCTTCTAACCTTTAATACAAACACTCGACTTTCGTTCCGTGGATTAAACCTAAGTTATCAGATTTCACAAATAGATAAACTATTAGAGTACTCGTTTCCGATAACCTCTAACCCAATTGATTCCTAGGGATGCAACGTATCTATCTCTCGATAATACACGAAACATAAACAATTAAATGATGATCAATCACTTAACAGTAAATCATACGATTCAATTGGTATACTCAATCATAACAATTAAACAATCAATCAATTTGAATCACCCAACCCTAGAAGAAGATTAGTTCATGCTCATCTCACGGATCAAACCATTGAAATCAATAAACATTATTACTTCAATAATTCAATGGAAAAAGAGAATAACAATACTTACAATTGCAATAGTTGTTGATGAATTTCTTCAATCAAGGTTCTTGAATCACAAATAACAAACGAAATAGAATGAAGAATGGAAGATGGAGTTCGTGTGGAGAGGAGGCGCACAAACGAAAGATAAAACTGAATAATGTGAATAGGAGGTAGGGTTTTAGCGTTTTAAAACATATATATAGCGCCCGAAAATTCACGCCAGAGCACGGACGCGAACTCAAAGATCGGACGCGGCGCCCAAAACAAGGCGAACACGGCTTGTCCAAAGACCGAACTCGTCACCGAACGGGAGCCACGGACGCAGACGGCGTGCGGACGCGTGGACTCTCTGGGCGATCTTCAAATCTTGTGCAGCGCCGGATGCAAAAAGTCTTTGGATAATTTCAAATCGGGAGTCAGCGCCGGACGCGAGCCAGCGCCGGACGCAAGAGCTCTCGGGACGAATCCAACTTTGGGCACCCAACACCGGACGAACACCAGCTCCGGACGCTGGTGCTCTCGGGACACTTCAACTTCATCGCCCAACGCCGGACGCAATGCAACGCCGGACGCGAGCACTCTCTGGGCTTCAGTGCAGCACCTGACGCGTTGGCGCACCGGACGCGTTCTTCTCGATCATCTCCTCAGACGTCAAGGCACACTCAAAGGTCGGCCACGCCGAGTCCGCGCATTGCGCGCTTTTATGCACAAAATGCTTAAACTCGATCATTCCCTACACAACATGAAAACGAACATGATTCCAACAAAAGATATTCAAAAATAAACAAATAGGAACCAAATCTTCTAAAACAACCAAAGAAAAACATAATAAAAATATGCAAAACACTTTTTGTAGACGGATCAAAACGAACTAAATGAACGTTGTTTTATGGGAAAAGTAATATTTATCTACTGTGGGTTATGTATTTTGAAAAGGGAGATGAACTATTTAGTCGATGAGAATATGTATATATGGATGTAGGTTTACATACCATGACTTGGCCTAAGAATCATGTTGTAGGAACCATGTTTATTTATAATTACAACAATGTTTGTTTTATGACACTACTTATTTCTCTATATGGAATTTTGCTTCTTTACTATAATTGTAGATCTTGCAATTAAAGATCAATACTCTAAATTGATTCTTAGCTAATAAGAGAAAAAATGTTATTTTGATTCTTCATCTACACAGACACACGGGAAGTGTATTGATCATATAAAACTTATTTTTAGCATATGAACTATGAATCAAACTGAACCATCAGCTTTATATGACGATAATTGTCATAAAAAGAAGCATGATTGTAATACATAAAATATAAAAGTATTGTATATGTAAAGAAACATAGTTCCTAGATTCTACAACATGAAAAGATTTTTCCTACCCGAACTCATCTATCTATCTATATATATATATATAACCTGTTTGTATGTACTTTCTCAATCAAGCCATTCGAACGATGTTCTATGGTCCAGCCCTCACCTCTCAAGGTAAGATCAGCTTATGCCGGGTTGGTTGCTCGCTTCAAAAGCTCTAAGCAGCAGGTCCCATGTTGTCCTACCCTGAACTAGAACACAAACTCGAACTACTAGCTTTACTTTGGCTACAAGGAAAGTTTCATCGACCTAACAACCAATTGGAGTTTACGCCTACATAACGGATTCCTTACTTACCAAGCCATCCTGGCAAGCTCCTCCTGTTCGATTATTATTCTTGACTTGGCTTATTATTATAAAAACGACTCACTATCCAAATGAAAGGTGATCGATTATCTACCCAAGAAGATAGAGAGTCCCACATACGAGAAAAAGGTCACAAATAGAGTTAAACCAAGTAACATTGCAAAGGCATAATGATAGTAGGGTCGGGATATCCCCATCCTCTGAACCGGACATGAAGGTCTCCCCTCATCCGACTCTCTATAGGGGAATCCCCACTCTCTGCTTCCCCTAATATCCTCCCTTTACCACATCATGGGGTTTACAGGAGATCCAAGAGGCTCGTCCAGAAAGGCTGCTATACCATACCTTTTGACTTAAGTCTACTCTAGTAGTCACTAGATTTACTATAGTAGTCCGTTTGACTGCTCTTGCTGATATCATTACTCACTGCTCTTGCTGATATCATTACTATTCATTCTCCCGCGCTCTAGCAATTGCGCTCCCTAGACCACTACCATGTAGTTAATAACCATTTTTAACGTGAGATCTAAGAACCACAAAAATTTATTGTGAACAAAATGAATTCGCTATGATAGTTAATGCATCTACTGAGAAAATTACTGAATCCGAAATTTGGAATTTTCACCCAAGTTCGAATCCCATGAGGGCGAAAATTCTATTTGTTTGGATTCAACAACTTTTCCAGCGTAATCATCAACTTTCACTTTGAATTTATTATTTTTTTTGTTCGCACGATAAAAATGGTTTTCACATGCATTAATTTTTCAGATATATATATATATATATATATATATATATATTGAGTGGTTATCGTGTTGGTTTATAATGTAAACATGAGGAGAAATATCAATTCTTAATAAATCAATAAGGTCGGTTCATTGCTCTAATAGTGATGATCTTGATGAAGACAAGTACGAAGAAGTTGATGAGAAAGAGGAGTACGATGACAAAGAGATGAAAATTGTTTACAAAATACAGTTCCAGAGACAAAATGTGGGCTCCTCCAACGGTGGTGGAACTTCAGCAGCATCCTCCTTCGTTGCCATGGTTCAGTAACGTCTGAGCTTATTACAATGGCGACGAACTGGTTCCTAAACCTCTTATATACAAACTTGGAGGCTCAGATAAAGAAGCACAGATTCAACCCTTTTCTTTCTTTTTTCTATTCTCATTTATCCTTTTACATTTTTTCTGATTTCATTCAAATTAAGTTTTTCTCAGCCTCAACACTTCTCGACAAAGGGTCTCTGTTGTGTTGAGGATACATAGGTTGCAGTAAATTAGTTATTTTTTCATTTGATTGGCAAATAAGGAACGGTTCAAGGCGCAAGGATTCAGTCAGAGAGTTCTTAATAAGCTTGCCAGAATTCAGTGTGACGACGAGTCGCTGCATATTGTTCTTTTCTTCCTCCTCTTTCTTCTTTATTATTTCTTTTCCCTTTTTTGTTTTCCTCCTTTTTATAGTCAGTGGAAGATTTTCATGTATCAAAATGTTCCATTATGTAGACAAATATTTATTTGAGGTACACTCCAATTCATTCAGATACACGATGTGTCCATTCCAATTATTATTACCAAATTCTAAATAGGAATTAATAATTTTTAATTGGAATCTTACTTGAATTTAATTCGAGTATATGCACTGTATATCTAGATATGAGTTTTTCCCTAGGTATATATGATGTTACGGACTCATTATCATGTACCAGTTTAGGTTTTATATTTCACTTGGGTAAACTGCACGCACCTAGCTACAACAGGCCCATTAGCGGGCTAGACATCCGACCCATTACTTGTGTTTTCTATGTTATTATTGCATGCCCATGACCAAAACTTGTCCAGCTGGTTACTCTTTCAGATTTAGACTCCAAATTAGAATCATCTATTTTATTTTATTTTATTTTTGGATAGTATTTTCCCCGACTTTGGAGTTTGCTGGTAGTCTTCTAGAATTGTACAGTTAAGTATTTTTATCTTTAGTTCCAATTATATTTTCTTTTATTTTCGTTTTTTATGTCTAGATAAATTTTAATTTTGAACTCGGCAAGATGACATGACATAAACACATAATTTGTGAGGTCGAATTAGGCAATACATAAATTACATTTGGTTTAATCGAACTTGGCTAGTTAATAGCGCGTCAGTTATTCATGTTGGGCTGATCACAAATAAATCAACGTTATAGGATGTGTACGATCATTTTGCGTTTTGAGAGTATAGCCGAGTTCCAATACCACGTGTGCTTTGGACATAATGTTGCTCGAGTAATTACATTACTGATGTGTCATCGCGAGTGGTTGGTCAAGTTAGTAAACTTGCATAGCATGTCCTTGTCATGGCCCGACATGCCATTTGTAAGGTAAAGTATACGTATGAGTTTTCATAAAAAGATATACTTACCGTTTATTTATACACAAACATATGCAGTTGCAAAATATCATGGAATAACAATCTTCATTCCGGGTTCGCAAGCCCGTGTACATATTCATCGTGGCATGCTGATCCGCGATTACTAGCGATTCCAACTTCATGTTCCCAAGTTGCTCTCCACTGCAGTTGTTCATTAATCCCTTTCAGGGGTGAAGGAGAGAATCCGGTGCTATTGGACTGCCTTCTTTTCTTTGACAAACTACGTACCAAACAAACGAATAAAACATATCCTTTGTGAATCGAGAAGTAGGCCCTCTTCTGCGGACATGATAACCCTCACTAATCGCAACGTTCATCCTATGTGCACAATCCAACTATAGCAGCTAATTAACTAGAAGGACAAAATCTAAAAATTATATCAAATAGGCATCATTCATACAAGAAATAATTTTAGGCATGCAACATAAATTAAAACATTTGAGGGGAACATAGTTCATTGAAAAACATAGAGCTCCGGGTTGACTTGTTCATGGGAATGTCGATTAAGTTCATTTGAGGTTAACTAAGAGGGTGTATGGTTAAGCTTATTCTAAAGAGCTTATAAGCTTCAAGAGCTTGTAAGATGTTTCAAGAGCTTACAAGACATAATTTTTGAAGAGAGTTGTCAAAGTGTTTGGATAATTGAGCTTATAAGCTAGAGAAAGAATCGTAGAGAGAGTAAAATCATAGTGTATATGTAGAAAATTGACGAGAGGTAAAATCGATAGTGTATATGTAGAAAATAACGAACCATAGTAAGGTTATTTTGATAAATTCACTGCTACTTATAAGTTTATGAAAAAATAAGTTGATGTTGAGCTACTTATTTTTAGGGGAGCTTATAAGCTATTGGAGCTTAATTTCACAGCTTATAAACTGTTTATGAGCTTATTTTATCAAACACTTTGCGGGAGCTTATAAGTTCTAAACAACTTATAAACTATTTTGAAGAGCTTATAAGCTTAGCTAAACACCCTCTAAGTTGTAAGGCTGAAACAGATTATTTTTGGTATTCATATAAGATCGTGTTAATGATAAGGACATTCCTCCTCCGCCAAATACCTTCCTTATCCCTCTCACAACTTCGACAACAATTATCATTAACTACCAACATACAACACATTGTTAGAGGGTGTTTGGCTAAGCTTATTTTAAAGACCTTATAAGTTCCAAGAGCTTATACGATGTTTCAAAAGCTTATAAGACATAATGTTTGAAGAGCTTATAAGTTGTCAAAGTGTTTAGATAATTGAGCTTATAAGCTAGAGAAAGAATCACGAGTTAGAGAGAGAAAATCATAGTTAGAGAGAGAAAATTGACGAGAGGTGAAATAGATAGTGTATATGTAGAAAACAATGAACCATAGTAAAGTTATTTTGGTAAATTCACTGCTATTTGTAAGCTTATGAAAAAATAAGTTGAGATTGAGCTACTTATTTTTTGGGGAGCTTATAAGCTGTTGGATTTTATTTTCACCGCTTATAAGCTATGTAGTAGCTTATTTTGCCAAACACTTTGCATGAATTTATAACTTCCTAAACAATTTATAAGCTGTTTTAAAGAGCTTATAAGCTTAGCCAAATACCCTCTAAGTAGTAAATACAACCTTGACTCACCACATAATGCAATTAATTCTAGACTCTCAATTAACTCAACATATAGTCACATCATCATATTCAACTTACTACCATAGTCGAATCACGACAAATCACAAGATTCACTTTATTACATAAAGCCCTAATTTTCGGCTATCTCAAATAAATGGAGCAAACATGATTTAAATATTCTCAAATTAAACACACATTATCCTAAACATACCTAGGTAATATACTTACCATCAATTTAAACAAAAGATCAAACTTCATCATAAATTTTAACATAGGCATTTCCGCTATAATGGGATTTTGCTCAAACATTTCCTAAAATTCTCAAACATTTCTTAAATCTCTATGTTATATTTAGAACACATATCCAAGATCAATTTCAAAAGAAAGGGTTTACCTAAAATAGAGTGAGACTCTGTTGAGATAACACTTTTATTGACAACTTAATAACTTATCATTTGAATTACTATCTCTTTGAGTGAAGTGCAGAAGTGTGAGGCCTAGTTTATATTCACTTGAAAACCAGAAGTGTGAGCCCTAATTTATACTCACTTGAAAACTTTGTTTAATATTAAGAAAACATGATCAAGCTTGTGTAAGAAAAATTAATACAGCTTCAAGTAGGTGGAAACATGACTTGAGTTTTTGCCAAAATACTTAAAAAATTCGTGTTATGCAGTTTGTATGACAGATCAAGATAGATAATAAATGTCAAAGTAGTAAGAATATAATATTTTTAAAGTGATTATCCAAGCTCATGAGTCCACTTAACCCTATCGCAATAGGTTGAGAGCTACTTAACCCGTGATTCACTTGCTTATAGTGACAAGATCATTGTTCAGCTTTCCGTCCTCTTGAGAGCTAGACTTGGGAGTGTGATCATAGACATCTTCAACTACAATAAACTACTTTTCAGTCTATCACGCATGATAACTTACTAGTCAAATCATAACTTACTACTATGATTGGTAAATATGGTAAAAGATGGGTTTCCAACTGGAATGAGCCTTTACAATAAGTACAGATGAAATGGTAGACTCACTCGTTTTATGTTTGAATAAACCGAGTATAATCTCCAAGACTAAGCACTTGAATTTTGAAGTTTTTCTAGTGCGTAGTTGAATATTTCAGAGCTTGAGGTCGTTTAGGCTTGATAGCTTGTAAGGTGGAGAATTCTCGTAACCTTGTCTGATTCAAGGTCTTTTGTATTTATAGCTAGAGAGATAAAACTCTTCGTTGGAGAGATAGTCTTCATCTTTGCTATTTCTGGTGGTCAACAGAACTTTGCAGAATTTATGTTTGAAAAGTCATACTAAATTCGTGCAAGTTCTACGTTTTTATCTTGTGTCGAGTTGCAGTGTATTGGCATATTTTGAATGTCAGTTCATACATTTAAGATGCATTCTGATTGGTTAAGTGTCAGTTTGGTAGTAGTTGTCTATTTTATATCATTTTACAAGATTTGCCCTCGTACTGTGTGACCTAAGGCTTTGTTGTTAAATTCTTTAGGTGTACTTGCACTTCATTGCAAGTAAAACTTTGTACTCTAGGGAGAAAAACCTGAACTGGTCAGGTTTAATCTTCATTGGTTCTTTGTGTTTGTTTTTATTTTCTTTTTGGTCGTTCATGTTGTTTGTTAATTCTTCAACTACAAGACAAAACTGAGCACGACTTTAGCCAAGCACCCTAACCGATGAGCTTATCTAAACCTAAACAACTATACATGTACTTGGCTTATCATTATTTGAAGTTTTGGGATCTATCCAAAACTTAGCTATATAAACTTGTCCCAACAGATATAAATAGAGGTATAATGGGCTAAGTATAGAGATTCTTAGAAGAATTAGGAATGAGCTTCTTAATGGACCTTAATCTTCCATCTTAAGTTAATTCATTGACATTAATTAATTCAACTAAAAATTAATATTGAACTATTGGGAATTTGGGATCAAGATATATTTTATATCCTAAAACCAACTGAAAAGATATGTAAAGTTATTGTCACGCCCCAATTCCCGAGGGAAGGCACGAATGCTGGGGTATGACTAGGGGTTAGAAATAAGAAGCGGGAAAGAAAGGGGAAAACCATATATACATGTGAGGTTCACTTATATGCCAAAAATTGGGCAGCATCTCATCTATAAAAGGATAAATCCAAAAATAAACAGAAACTGAAAATAAGCAAACAAACACATCTTTACAATATTGATATCGAAAAGCTCGGCACACCACCTTAGTCGTACAATCGAATACAATCACGGGGGCTGAACAGTCGGACAACCAATAACAACTATTGGGGTAGGAGTATCCTACTACACCTCAAGTCAAGAAACTGATGGGGTATCAGAGAGCCTAGCTCGCTAAAAGGAGTTGGCCAACCAGCTCTGCTCATGATGTCATTACCTTCTCGACTACTACATGAGGGCTTTGGCCAAGCGTCCAAGAGGGGCCGACTACTCGCACTCTCCATCAAAAGTAATAAAGAAAACGGTAGAGAAATCACAACGTAAACCAACTGAACTTAAAATACTTCAAATGTATAGTCATATAACTCAACTGAGTTTCTAGACGATAGCAACAAACCATACACACTTAAGAGCGTACAGTGGGACGTAGCATACTTAAAACAAAAATAGAGAACAACCAACCCTCCTCAGCCGCTCACCACGTTCGCCTGCTTATTAACCTGAAATCATTTGAAAAGACTTTTGGGCTAAGTACTAGCGCACTCAGTGGGTCATGCATTTTCGCAAACAGTTCATATAAACAAAACGAAGAAAGTCCATGTCATAAGGTAAACATAGAAGGTTTTAAACATAAATCCACTTCCATGAAACCAAAACCTTTTTACTTGGAGCCCATTAGCACATTCTATTGTTACTCTAAGTTATCTGATCTTCGGGATGAACCACACTTCGAGATCACATTAACATAACTCAGGTGAGACTCCGGGATGAACCGCACTTCGAGATCAATCATCGGGCTGGCAACGGGCAGAACCTAGAAGCCATATCATATGTCGGTACGCCAGTGGGGATCAATCCACGGCAGTACGAATCGTGTACACATCCCTTAGTAAGTGTGTTAGACCCACTAAGAGCCACAATTGTTTAACAGAGAGCATTAAACAGATAGAGATGCGCCAAAATATTTTCATGGACATTTAGCATTTTCTTTTAAAATATCAGAGCTTAATAACTCAAGATATGTACTCAAAATATAACCCATATATACCGACGAAAACGTCTACTGGGAGAGATCTATAGATCCAACAACTATACTGGTCATGATGGTAAGTATCTGGTAACAATACGGAACAACTTTTGGGGTCGCATTGCACGAAGCAAGGCAACAATGCGATCAAAAGGAGATCGAAGCAAAACATGGGTTTTTGACTTTTCGAATCCATATTTGGCAACATCCGGGTTTTCAAATCAACTTGATGCAGAAGGCAAAATGTTCAGAGAATTGGAATCTACAAAGGGGTACCTTGAAAACATGCATGCATGCAATTTGATACAAAACTTAGAAGCAAAGAAGTTTCAAAACTTGATGCTTATCCTCAGATCTAGGATAAACCATCCGTAACCGATGCATGAAAATAGAAACATAAGCAATATGCAATTTTAGGAACATAGAATGAAAAGCCATGTTGAAAAAGGATAACCCGAACATGTACTTCCTTTAGAAACTCAAAACGACAAAAAACATCCCGGTATGTAAAAGCACGAAAAACAAAAAAAACAGAATCGGCACGCTAGCAGAACACATAGCCCAAAACTCAAAACCTAAAGGGCCCATAGCCAAAAAGTGGCCCGTCGGCCACCAAATCGGCGGCCAACCAGCGATGGCGGCGTGAAAGGCGGCGATTCCTCGGCCGGTTTGGCCAGCCTCCAACCGTTTTCTCACCTCGTCCCTTAGAGATCCGAATTCTACGCTATGTTATCTACAAAAAGACGGAATCAAAACAAGAAAATGACAAAATTTAAAAATGAAGGCATCTGGGGAGGTTGATCGACTGTGGTAGCCAAGAGGCAGCCAAGAATGGCACCGCCGCCGAGCCCTCCGCCGATCCCCACTCCTCCAGCCCCAAAGATACCGAGCCGCTCGACTCTTCCGTAAATACCGAGAGACGCTTGAAATGAACGTATGAAAATGAAGGCCATAGGCCCCTATTTATAGATTTTCAGAAGCTCGCTTGCGCAAGCGCAATGCTGAAGCAATTAAGAGTGTGCTTGTGCAATTGCTGGCACAAGCGTTAGCCGAAAAATAATTTAAAAATCATAACTTGATCGTTTGAAATCTGTTTTAAAAAATCTAAGAGCCCACAGGCTCGCATTTAAAAATCTTTCACAAAGACTATTTATTTGTAAATTTTGGAAATCATGTCAATTTAATGCATATAAAAAATGTATTTAATCCGGACGCTAGATCTTGTTCTAGGTCCAAACAAAGTCTAACTTTTTTCAAACTTCACCGAAAAATCTAACGAATATTTTAATAATATTCTACGAAGAAACGGGTCGTTACAGTTAGGGGTGTAATCGTATCGAACCGAGCCGAATACCATCGTGCTCAAGCTTGATTTGTTTAGTATCGAGTCAAGTCTCGAGTTTTATTTAACGAATATTTCGAGCTCACGAGCTTATTCGAGCTTTAATCGAACCCAAACAGAGTTTCTAAATTTAGATATATGTTTAGAATATTAATTATTTTATTTTAAAAATAAATTATTTTATCTATAGTAACACAATATATTTATTGATTTCTTATAACAAATAAAAATAGTTAGAGATTTAACAAAACAATTACTAATTATAGAAAGAAAATAATAGTTAATAATTTTATATTTTCAAGCTAAATCAGTTAACGAACTTGTTCACGAGCTAACGAACCGAATACTATTATGCTCAAGCTTGGTTTGTTTAGCTAACGAGCTTCACTAAAAAGATTCGAACGAACTTTTATCGAGCCGAACTCCGAATAGCTCACGAATAGTTTGGCTCATTTACAGCCCTAATTATAGTTATATCTTCCTGATGCTAGTTATTGATGTATTGTTTGTTAGTCAGCTCATTTTTTAGTGAGCCGAACTTTTCTTAGACATGATCTTAGTGTGAGAATGAACCATGCTGAAGATGTTCAGTCATGGACTAACTCAGATATACTCAATTGACTCATTAGAGGATAAAGCTCAAGCTCTGAAGCAATCAGAACGAGTCGATGAGCAACATACAATTCAACTAAAACCTACCAAGTCAAAGCATCAGAAGAAAATATCTCAATATTGAAAGATCCGAGTCAAGAAGACTGAGTTTAGTGAAATGATTCAGAGAACCGAAATTGTCAGGGGATATGATGATCACTGTGGCATTGAATAGTTTGAGTCAGATAGCATCAGAAAATCAGATAACCTGAATGACTCAGATACTTACTCAAAGGATCTGAAGTCAGTCACAGCCTTGTCGCAGATCAGGAAACTGAATGAAGAAGTTAGAAGAATTCTAAGAAGTTAGCACAGATTCAGACGTAGACTCAGTTGAAGATCGAAGATAGAAACTGATGAAGAAAACTCAAGTCTAGTAATAGCTTGTTAAACGCATCTATCTGATTAATATGCAACAAAACATAAGATGACAGTCCAGTGTTCGTATTTTCTTAGACAAAGTTTGAATTTCAAACGACAAATTTTCCAACGGCTAGTTTGAATTTAATTCTCTATAAATACGAGACTTCCTCAACTTAGAAAAAAAAGAAAGAGATGAGTGAATTGAAGTTGGCTTTGTTAAAGAGAAAAAGGACATAACTCCAACTCCGACAAGATTTGGATATAATTCGTTCTTCCAGATCTATATGGTTTCTTCACTTCGTCTACGGTGAAACTACTTAGGTCCAGTCTCTCATCGTAAAGGCTCATCTTTAGCCTTGTTCTTCAATGTAAAGACTCAATTGAATAGTTAGAAGATGTAGCTAAAACCAAGCCCCGACATGAGTTATAAAGGTAGAAGTTAAGTGAAGCCATGAGTAAGAAACAAGGTGTAGCCGACTGAAAGCACATGTGAATAGGTGAAGTATTTTTCAAGTAACCTAGTGGTCGTGACTAGCCCTAAAGTGAATCGGGTGAAAACAAATATGAGAGGTATGATGATAACCTAGGGAAGGATGATCTCTAGTACGTGGGATCTAAAGTCATGTTTTTTTAGAAATTCCTAAGATTAATTGTAATTCATCTATTCATCAGGTTCGTGGATGTATGAGGGGTTTCTTCGAACCACGTTATGTTAGATTTGCATATTGAAAGTAATTTTTGGTTGAGCTTGTATACAATATCTTTTGTTACTAATAATTTGATCTCCTGTCTAATTTGTTTATGATTGCATATGTTTTCCGTTTATCTTATGTAAAAGATCACATATGACTATATAATTGGTTTAACTTAATGAGATATTAACTTGTATTACAGTTGAGACAACATAAGGATGAGTTGTTGTTATAAGTTGCAGTATAGATAAGAAATAACTTGTCTTGGTTTCTTGTCTATGCTAGTATATCTTGATGTCTTTATAGATCATAGTGAGACGTGTTCTTCTATCTAGCCTTCGTAAAGAACTAAAGTCTCGTTGACTTTACGTTAATCTTAAAACTCGATAAGATTTCAAATGAGTATACGTTGTTGACCATCAATTTGACTTGTTATGGTGAGGATTACATCGGATAATCAATATTCTTCTCATCTTGGGTGATGACATTGCTTGTATGACATACTGGTTAACTGTATCGAGTAACCGTATCCGTTTAAGATGATGGCAACCCCTTAAGAGCTCAAAAGGTTTATGATACTAAACTCTTCATGTTGACTTAGCTCAGATACGATAATGAGATCAAGTGGTACTACTTAAGAAATTAATTAACAGGTTAACTATTTTAAGCAGTTAGAGTGCCATAAATAATTAATGGATGTTCGATATCTTAAATATGGAGATCTGATAAGTCTAATTACAAGCCCAGCTCAACTTCAGTGATAAGGGGTAAGTCAATATTTATTCTCTTGTGAAATGAATTTATGTTTATGAATTAGTTAATTTGTGCAAGGCTGAATATAAAAAATTAATTTATTTTAGTTACATCTTTGTTCCTTATATTTGATCACTAGACTGGCCCAATCAAACCTTTTAACCATGTAATTTTCGCCCCTTATGAAGAGTCATAGTGAGACGGGCTCCATAAAATGTATTATTTAGTTAATACATCTCATAATCTCTAGATATCTATCTAATATAAAGAAATCATTATTGTATTTATTAGATATGCTTATATCCCAATTAAACCTAATAAATAGAGCATTATAAATACTAGAGAGAGAAAATCAGTAGTATTCTAATACTACTAACTTTTGAAAAACACGAGAGATGATTTTTGGTGTACTTCATAGCCTATCACCATCCAGTGTAAAAGTTCACGCAACTAGGATACAGTTCAAAAGATCAAAACCAGAGTTTGAAATTGATCGTCTCTGCTAGAATCTCTTAGGTAAGCACGAGAAAATCCTTATGTGATGCAATTAATTATATAGGAGTATGCTAGGAATATAATCAATGTATGGTGATTAAATATCCAAGATAGATCATCGAAACACGGAATTAACATTCTTTCACGTTAAAGCCTTGTGTCATTTACGTTTCTATTTTGATGATGTTCTGTATCTTGCATATCCTATACTCAACATTTAATCGATGAACTCAGACTCAATCTAACGACCTGAATTAATATGAAGTCTGCATGTATTTAACTTATATTCTGACCATGTCTTAATGTTACTAAGTACATGAACGATAAATCCTTTCTATTCCACCACATTCTGCACACACGCTAAATCTCAGCTGCATCTCGCTGACTGACAACGCTTGTCATCAAAGAGTTCAATGACAAATCTAGTCACACTCTTGTTAAGGCTCCCAAAATATTTTTTATTCAGGTGTATTCTTCTCCTCCCCAGATACACCTGACACACTCGTTTAGGGCGTTCTTCATCTCGTATGAGAGTTGGTTATCAACTGACAATGAGTCTTTGCACTATTACATTCATTTAGTATTAGAGCATGTTGTCAAACTGAGCATGAGTTTTAGTGCAAGTCCCAATACCCTCATTTGATGCCATACACATGTTTAACTGACCGTGAGATTTGAAGCAAGTTCTAAGCCATTTTCTGGTTTAGAGCAAGTTTCAAACTAGCAAAGAATGTTAACGTAGGTTTTAATAGAATCAATCATCATGATGTGTTGTAGGATTCTCTTTAGAACTCACATTAGTTGGTGACACAAGTCTTTTCCATAAAATTAGTATCGAAAAACTGTCCCAACCTCTCTGAGAGAAGAATATGTTATGTCATCACCTATTGACTCCAGGACACATTCCTTGTGCCAAATGAGGTTTTGAAGCGTACTCCGACTCCTTCTAAAGTTTAAAGATAGTTTCAACTGCTCTGATTTGAGAGTGTCGGATTCTCACTGTTACCTTGATAGATTCGTACTTAGAAACTTCCTTTTGAAAATAAAGTCAGTTTTATGGAAGTGTTATTTAGTGTTTGTCTATTATTTTGTTTCTAACACATGAACATGTATGTTCTCCTTGAAGTTGATCTTCCAAAGTGTAAAGAAACTAAAAGAATGGAGCAGGACGCCTGTAACTGAAGGTCGCGCCACCTCCACGGGCGCACGAAGACGAACGGTCCCGGCCCGCCAATGGAGAGCACGCCAGAGGAAGAGTCACACCACGACCAATGGAGAGGTCGGGCGCTTCCGGGCAAAGTCAAGTCGTATAAATAGAAGAAAACCGATGTTAGAAGGGTTAGCAATTTATCAATACAAAGTGCTCAGAACCAATACCTCCGCATTTAAAAGCTCTAGTAAAGTATTGAGGAATCATTCTCCGGACGAGATCTCATTAACGATCGAACCACGAAAAGCCCGGTGTTCTTTATCGCTTTTATAAATCTCGCACATTCACATAGCTAGATTCATCATTGGCTGCCTGTGGAACCGAACAAGAAAGCTTCGCTTCTACAACTAAATGGCAAGGACACGCACAACCGCCGCCCACGCGGCAACAACCGGGCCGAGGACCACCAGTGGTCACCGCCGCTGAAAGGAGATCGCGGACGCCACGAGCGCCACACCCCCGAGGGCAACATGGAAAATGTTTCCATACACCCTCGTGACCGCCTCCCCAACGGGGAAGATGTCGACTCAACGAGGACGAGCAAACAGCTCATTCGCCCCACGAGGTCCTCGGCCGAGCCGTGAGCGAGTTCCTCCACGCCAATTCGCAATTCCAAAGCTTCCTCAACCAGAGGACTAAAGGGCGGGTCCTCTAGGCCCCTGATCGAACACCACGGCCTCGAGGCCGCCGCCCCGTCTGAACATGGGGCCACCACCTTGCGTGATAGCCGAGAACGCGATCGCGCCCAACGCTCGGAGCTGGCCACCGCGCCGAGCCGACCTCATTCGCGAAGAGTTGCCACCGCGGACGAGCCGCCACCAAAGCCGCCCGCCATTCGCAAGCAGCCCGCCTCCACTCGCCATGCCGACTAGAGAGTCGAGCGAAATGTATGGAAGAAAGCTGAGTCGAACTCCTGAGGGACGAGCAGGCGCCGCTATCGATCCCCACCCTCCGTAAAGAGATGGCAACGACCTCCGGGTTCGACCTGCACGGAGAATCATCTCCCTTTCTCCGTGGAGATTCTAGACACGCCCGCCCCCCGATACGGGCACCCAACATTGCGGCTCACGATGGCCTTGAGACCCTCCGACTTCCTTTTCGCCACACCACCAACACGGCGATCAAGGAATGGAAGATTTTCACATGTGCAAAATCTTCCCGAGGTGCCGATCTCCAACGCACGGCGCTGTTCACCTCGCCCGCCGTATCAAAGATACATCGCTTCCTGTGACCTCACGGATCGCCTCATGGCACTTATCAAGACGCCGCCCAAAGAGCCTTCCTCCGACCTACTCACAATCCGCTAGTATGGACGAGACGATGTCAAACTTCGCCTCGAGGTTCATCAAAGAGTCGCCAAAATCGACGACAAAGAACGATCTCTACATCATCAACGCTGCTCAAAACGGATCCGACCCGCCACCGAATAAAGAAATCACTGGAGAAACCAAAGACGGCGAGCAAGCTTTGGAACCCGTGGACAACTTTGTCAAGGGAGACGAGTCGGATCGAAGAGCTGGAGATCCTGGGACGCAGTAAGTCCGAGAAAAGCCGACGACCGATCTCGAGGCGCAGATCGCAGGAGCGCCGACCGAATCAAGAGAGGGTCACGGAGTTCAGGCTCGACTCGCCCAACCTCGCCGCAGAGTGCCTCCCCGCCAAATCAAGGGCGGAAATATTCAGCCCACGCCGAGCTCTTCCTCCCGCCCCTATGAAAGGGATCCAAGAAGAGGTCCACGTATTTAGTATCATGACTATCACCAAGGGTATGGTCATGATACCGAGGACGCAGTAAACCCGGGCTCACAGATCGACGAGCTCGTTAAAGGCGGGCCTCAAAAGTACCTGACGAGCCGGTCCGAAGAATGAAGTCAGGGAATGGAGGCGGTAATAACCGCGGCCGACTCCTGGGCGACTCCAACCCGAAGACGACGAGGACGAAGGTCCCAACGCTTTGCCGCAGAAGGTTCACGCTGTTACGGATCTCTGGACGACGAGGTCGCCCTCAAGAACGATGTCTTGAGGCCGCCCTCAAGAGTCAAGAACAAGCGATCGGATGGTGAGAACATAACGTTTCTCCAAGGAGGACCCGTGCTCAAGATCATGCCGCATCAGACGCCATCACCATACAGTGCCGCGTGGGCAACAAAACGCCCACCGGTCTATATCGACATCGGGGCCTCCACAAGATCATCTTCCGTAGTGTCTCGATAAGCTTGAGGTCTGAGGCATTCAGTAAGCTTCCCGCGCCTCCCGCCCACGGAGCTTCACTCAAGAAGCAGCCCACCCGAGGGTCATTACCCTTCCCACACCGTGGCGGGCCCTGTGTCTGGCCACTGTGGCCATCCGGCTTCTTCCTAGTCCGGCCCCTCCGCACAACATTATCCTCTGGAGATGGTCAGACGCCACCAAGGCCGCCTGCTCGGTCTACCACCACCGCCAAGATTCCCACCCGCTGGAGTGCTCAAGATCCAAGGGGACCAAACGTCAGAAAAGAATGCCTACGGCTCTCAACTCAAGATGCGGCCTCGCCCGGGCATAGCAATTACCGAGCCCCTGAGGCCGACACCCGGACGACCGACCGAGACCTCCAACTATCGATGACGATCCTCGAGGTCATCCAGTCGGCACCTGAGGCCCGGCGGACGTCCGCGGCACGTCATACGACTTCGAAAGAATATAGGACGTGTTTGCTTGGTCCCCGCCGATATGACCGGGTGTCACCCGAGCTCATAACTCACCGCCTCAACATCGACCCGCCACCAAGCGGTCCGTGAGAAGAAAAGGATATTCGCGGCGGGCGCGGCCGGTCATTGGGACGAGGTGACTCAACTCAAGGCCAAGATCTTGTTCGAGGTCAAATATCCGACCTGGATGGCTAATCCGATCGTTGTCCGAAGTCTTGGCGGAGGCGGCGCGTGTCGCCGATTATACCGACCTCAACAAGCACCGCCTAAAAGATTGCTACCCTCCCCGATATCGACAAGAAGGTGGAGGCTTTGGTGGGCCACGAAATGTTCAGCCTCGGATCTATACAAGGGTACCACCAAATCTCGATGAGCGGAGGATGCACCAAAGACTGCATTCATCACCGACTTGGCGTCACAGATCGAAGATGCCCTTCGCCTCAAGAACGCCGGGGCCACTTACCGAGGATGGTGGATGCAACATTCAAAGACCACATCGGGAGATCGCCGAGGTTCGTCGACGACATAGTAGTCAAAGTCGAGCGGAGAGCTGCGCCGACGACCTCGGCACCATCCTCCAACTCCTCAGGTCGGCCAACCTCAAACTTAACCCCCAAAAATGCACTTTCATGGTAAAAACGGGGAAATTCTTGGGGTGTTGGGTTTCCCAAGAAGGCTTGAAGGCGAACCCCACCAAGGTAAAAACGGTGCTCGACATGCAAGCGCCAAAACCATTCGCGAGGTCCACAAACTTACACGGTGCCCGCCTCGATGGGTTCCTCTCCGGCCGCCGAGAAGCGCCCCTTCTTTAAAATCTTGAGGAGGGCCTCGGACTTGCATGGCGGAAGAGCACCACCGCCTTCACACACAGTGAAGGAGTACCGACCGCCCACCTCGACCGCCTCCCAAAAAGAGGCGAACTTCTCTCCTCAGACTTGGCGCCCTGACGAGGCAATCTTGATCTTGGTGCGGACGAGGTCTGACGGCAGCCTTCCTATCTACTTCATCACCGAGCACTCAAAGGACCGAGACAAGGTACGCTGGCTTGAAAAGGTAGCACAGCAGCTTTGGTGAATGCTAAGCGACGGCTCCGACCCTACTTTCAGGCTCACTCCATCCAGGTACTGACCGACCTACCCCTGAGGCAAGTCTTGTCAAAACCTGAGTCATCTGGACGAATAGCCAAGTGGGCCCTGGAGCTTGGCGAGCACGATATCTCGTACTGACTTCTGCATCGCCATAAAAGGCTAGCCTCACCGATTTCTGGTAGAAGCTAAGTTCTCGAGCTCGGTCCGACCGCTAAGATTGGCCCTCCGACGCCTCCACCTCGGTCATCCCAGCCCCCTGCACGGAGGAACCGGACCCTCACCCACCGATGGTTCTTGGCGGATGTCGTGGGCGGAGCCGTGCAAAACGGGCAATGAGCGGGCATTCTTCTCCTCGGCCCGAGATAGCGAAGAAGTCACCCACGACCGGTTTACCTTCCGACCACCAACAACGAGGTGGAGTATGAGGCCCTAATCTGGGACTCCGATCGCTAAGGAGCTAAGGGTGGATGAGATCCAAATCTTGGCGATTCCCGTGTCGTCGTGAACGTGTGTTAGGCAAACACGAGGCGAGGAGGACCGAATGAAACAATACCTCGAGAAGCGCAAGGAGATGTTGACCTCGTTGGTACTTCAAGATCCACCGAATCCCGAGGGAAAGCAGTGGCCGTCCTCGGCAAGCTAGTGCGTCGTCAACAAGTCCACCGGTGGAGGAGGTCCGTTCGAAGCATAGCGAGTCCCACGTCGGCATCATCACCGAGATAGAGCCGGTGGATGTCTCCCGAAGGCTACCCGAACACGCGACTACCTTCGATCGGCTCGAAGCAAAAAGATGATGGCAAAATCCCGTAGTATCTCATGCACGAGGCGCACTCACCGGAAGTCTTACCTTCAACCCTCCCGAGATGCCTCGGCCGGAAGAAGCCGACTATGTGCTCAACGAATCCACCGAGGGTCTTGTGGAAGCCACATCGGTCGCGAGCACTTTCAAAGAAGGCGAGGTCGGGATACTCACCGCCCACCCCGCAAGATTCGGCCGAGCTCGTCAAGAAGTGCCCAAAGTGCCAGATCCACTCCACAGTCAAGAAGCTGCCTCAGACTGATCTGAGCAGCCTGCAGAGTCCGTGGCCTTTCATGCAGTGGGGGATCGACATCGTTGGCCCATTCGACCGAGCACCAGGTCAGCTTCGATATTTAGTCGTAGCCATAGACTACTTCACAAAATGGGTCGAGGCCGAGCCACTTTCGAGCCTCACGAGCAGAAGGATTCAAGCCTTTGTGTGGAAAAATATAGTCTGCCGCTTCGGCATCCCGCACATCCTGGTCTCGGACAATGGCACCCAGTTCGTCGACAAAAACTTCAAGGAATGGTGCGAAGAGCTTCAGATCGATCAACGCTTCACCTCGGTCGCACACCCGCAAGCGAATGGTCAGACCGAAGTGACGAACCGCACGATCGTGCAAGGATTGAAGAAAAGGCTGGACCGAGCTAAAGGCGACTGGGCTGAAAATCTCCCTCAAGTCCTCTGGTCCTACAGGACCACACCACGGACGTCGCACGGGGAAACCCCTTTCAGCCTGGTCTACGGTACCGAGGCCGTCATACCGGCTGAGATCGGCGCGCCAAGCCCTCGCACTCTCCACTTCGACCAGGCCGGGAACGAGGAAGACTGCGGGCAACCTCGACGCCTCGAGGAGAAGCGAGAGCTCGCCTTCATAAACGAAGCCAAGTACAAGAGCCAGGTCGCACGCTACTACAACAAGAGAGTAAAGGCCTCCGCACTCCAAGTAGGCGACCTCGTCCTACGGAATAATGAAGCAAGCCGAGCCGAGCGTCTTAACAAGCTTGATCCGACATGGGAAGGACCCTACCGCGTTCACGAGGACCTCGGCAAAGGGCCTACAAGTCATTTCACTTGTCCGGGCACTTATTCCCTAACACGGCACATAACTCATCTAAGGAGGTATTTTACATAGCTTTGATTTTAGATCGCGACATGTTAGCCTCCTATTGTTTTGACCGATATCGATCTTCGTTTACTTGTTTAATAAAACGCTTGTTTTCTAATGAGTATTTCACTCGTTCGTCTTACATCTATGTGAACATCCATTCGGATATACCACATCTAAACCTTCACAGGGACGCCACTACGAAGATGAAAATCCCACCAAGTAGGGTAAGCGTCAGATTACCCATTAAGTTGACGCGTCACACGCAAAGCATCTGATTACCCATTAAGTTGGACGTCTACATGCAAAGCATACAGATTACCCATTAAGTTGGATCGTCTACATGCACGCGACATCCGGACCGATCTCGCCAACTCATACCCTTTATTTGGGAGGATATGCACTCGGTACAAAGTCTAAATGCATTAACGACTACAAACAAAGTACCAAGACATATACAAGACAACGGGCTTGAGCTCGCTTATACCCTTTATTTGGGAAAATACCCACCTATGTATACAAGATAAAAATATTTACGACCAAAACGAAGTCCTGTTATGTTTGTACCTCTCAAGGAGGAAAATATACACTTCAAACGAGTCTAAATACATGTATATCTACATACAAGGTCCTATACTATACATAGCCTCATTCGGGCTTAGGGCCCGCCTCGCCAGACCGGCCAAGCTGCACCAATTCTCTACAAAATCCCGGGCCGACGATGTATGCTCGAATGAACTCGGTGCCTCGACCCGGTCGACGAGGCCGAATCACCACGGCCTCGCTCCCGAGCGCTCGGCGCGGGCTCTGAGGCAGCCTGACCAAGCATCGACCTGTGGTCACCTTCACCCGCCTGTGGACACTCCAAGTGGCGAAGGCGCAATCTGGGCATCCCGCGGGGACGACCGAGGTCACACCCGACCCCCGACCGGACACCGGGCCGTGTGCGACCGCCCGCCCGGCTCTCCCGCCGACTGAGGTCCTCGGTCGCCGCCCGCTCCCGAGAGGATCCCCTCGATAATCCGCCCTGCGGACCCATCAACCTCAAAGACTACGGCATGATCGGAGTAGCCGCCTCCTATCTTGGTTCTTCTATGATCGGGTCGGCAGAGCCCGCTGTTGCCTCGCCACCGCCGGGGCATGCGACGTTTCGGACGATGTCGTACATCTCCATAAACTTCACCACGGAGTCGACGCAGCTTTGAACTTCTGCTTGTTGGGCCTTCCTCATCCTCAAGACCATGCCTCCGCCAAGAAGCTCTGGACTCGGTCGTCGGCCGGATATGGTAGTCCCACCAGCAGCGGCTCGCCTCTCGTACTCTGCATGCTCCTCCGACAACCAAGCGAGCTTCTCCGCAGTCAATTCAAGCTGTTCCTCGCACTGCATCAAACGTCCGTGGATAGCGCCGGCAGATATGTCCGCCCGGACTCCGCCTGCGCGACCTTCAACTTCGCCTCATTCTCGGCCGAGGCGGGCCACCTCCGATCGCCTCGGTCAACTTCTTCTTCGATTCGAAGAAGACACCGAGCTTCAGATCCATGGCGGCCAAAACTGGGTCGCTCGGCAGACCGACTCTCCAAAATTGCACCTCGTCCTTCTCGGCCGGGGCACCTCGGACCCTTTCGACAGCCAAGCAATTCATGGTCGAGTCCCAGTATTGAGATGCGTAATGCTATAAATAAAAGACAACACAAGTCTCGAAAGTGATAAACATTCTTTTATTCAGATACGAAGAATTTATTACAAGGGCTCGTGGTCCCATCGACCCGGCGGTTCAACCTATTACAATCGGCCCACTAACCTCGGCCTCTCTCGGACTCGCCCTGCCCCCGCCGTTCCTCCGCTTGCTCCGCCGCTCCCGCCTCATGGTCGTGGTCGACTGAGCCGACGAGCTCGGCTCCTCCTCCTCCTCCTCGGCCACCAGAACCTCGCAAGGAGCTCTGAAGCTCGCGATCCTCGTCCACCTTACACCGGGCGACGACCTCGGCGGTCGATGGGGTGGTCGTGGATGCGAGCCTCAAGCCTTTGGGAAGAGTCGACCAAGTAGATCACCCGGGCGTAAGCTTTGTCCATCTCTCTTGGGTCGACCTCGGTCCACCCATGCTTGACCTTGTCAAAATCGGGCATGGCGGCCACCGCTTCCCTGGTGATCCGACACCACCTTCGGCCAAAGACGGCGGCGAGATCGGCAATAAAACCGAGAAGCTCTCCGACTCGATGAGCCACCGCAAGGCCCTCAACAACGGTCCCTGGTCGGCCACCAGACCTCTCGTCGGCGAGTTCCTTCTTCGCCTGCCAGCTCCTCCTTCCGCCTCCTCGACCTCCCAGGCGGCCTCCAAGGCCAGTGCCTCTTCTTCAGAGCGGCTTCAGCGGCCACCCTCCGGCCTCAAGCGGCCTGGCGGCCTCGGCTTCGCCAGCGCGGCCTGGCGGTCTCGTCTCCGCCGCGCGGCGGCAAGATCCGTTCAGCTCCTCTTGCGGGCCGAGCTCTCGGCAAGCCTTGGCGACTGCCTAGCCTCCCCCAAAGAAGCCAGCTGGGGCCCCATCATAGAGCTCCCACCCGAAAAGGAGATGCACAAGTCGGTCACCGATCATGGCAAACAAATCTAAAAAAGAACTACGCACTCGGGGAGGATGCGACCAAGCTTGGGGCGGTACCCGTGGCAAGGCGGCCCTAAGGCGCGACTCGGCCGGGCTGGACCGGCTCGAGCCCACTCATCACCGCCCATGTCTGTCCACCTTCGGCCCCTACTAGGTCCGGCCCGCCTCTGCTTTTCTTTGTCGGCTCCGCCCGGCGATGGCGAGCCCACCTCATCCTCAACCTCGCTGCACAAAAGAGAAAGAATACATTAGCACAAGAAATAAGACAAATAAGGACTAAGAAAAAGGGGATGCCCTCACCCCGTCCAGACCCCGGTCCCGACGCTTCCGACCCGAAAACACTCAGCCCGGCCTTCTTCAGATCGTCCTCGGAGAAATTTATGGATGAGATCTCACCAAGGCTGCTCAACAACTCCTCCATATGGCCCAAGGGCTTGATTTTCGGGTCCACTAGCGTGCCGATACCCCACTCATACCTCGGCTGCCCCTCAGCCCGCAGAAAGAAATACCTATTCTGCCAATGGGACACCTTGGAGGGGACGGTTACCTTAAATTTTAGCGGGGTGACGGATAGTACACCCTCCTATGGTCTTCACGCTAAAAGCGCATCAATACCTCGAAGGACGGCTCCCGGCAATGCCATAGCAAGAGAGCCCCACCCCACCAACGACCTAACGGAATTCGGGTCAATCGACAAATGGGATCCGAAATACTTGAAGGCTAAGGTAAATGGGGGACGGAGGTACCTAAGACTGCCTCAAACCGCCTACATAGACAAGAATAAACCTCCGGAGGGCCATCACCCTATCGTCCGGACGCGGCGCAGACACCACCACGCCCCCCGAACTGCACTCCCTCACAACCTCAAAGAGTTCCTCCAACGACAATCCGACCTCGCCGCGCCCACCTTCGTGCCATCCCATACAGAGGATACCGCGAGAATACTGGGACTCGCACCTCGAGACCTACCCAACCCGTTGTAGCACATATAGTCCCTTACACCGCAACTCACGCCTGTAACCCGACGCTGAAAGAGAACTTTCAGAGCGAGAAGAAGATGAAGAGAACATACTTACTTTTTAGGCGAGTAAACGGCTACTTCAAAAAAATCGAAAATCTCTCACAAATTCTCTCGTAATTGTTAAGCGTCGAAGAAGAAAGTGAGCGATTACCTCTTTTGCGCCTATTTATAAGACTAGGGCGCGCAATTGTCGTTTAAATTCAACACGTGCCACACGTGATTGGATGTGCGCACGCGCCAAGACACTGCTCGAGGCCCAACTATCACCGCGCGCTCGGCGACGCCAGATAGGACGGGCCGCGCCCCGACCTAGCAATCATCATACGGACCCCGGCGTCCTCTAGATGGCGGCGCCTCAGGTCGCACCACGTCCTCCCCACAAATGTCAAGGAAATCCACATCGGACCTCGGCGCCCCGTCAGACACCAGATCGGACCTCGTCCAACCAGATCGGACCTCGGCCAACCAGATCGGACCTCGGCCAACCAGGCCGCAGAGTCTGCGCGGCCCGAGACACACCACGGCATCCCCGAAAAGGGCGGTCGCTCAGGTCGAACACCGGGAGCCACCACAGGAGTAATACCACTACAGACCGCACCTCGGCATAACCAACGCAGAGGCGCGTTATCCAGGTCGGACTTCGACTTCCATCGGTGCCACATCTTTCTCCGAGCGATGCATAATAAACAACCCAACTCGGATCGGCACCGAAGACCTCACATCCAAGAAACAACTTCACCAAGCCATACCTCGCTTTCGGCGACGGCTGTCTTCACTCCTCGGCCTCACGTCCCTCGGCTATTCGGGGGCTATGATGGGATATAGCCCAACCGAATGGGCCCACTAATGAGCCCAAGCGAGCCGGGCCTAACATTGATAGCGTGCCCACGCGGTCGAGCCCAAGTCAAGCCTTAATCATTGCTCAAGCCCCAGCCTCCGAGAACGCGCCGCGGCCAATGGAGAGGACGCCCGAGAACCAGGTCGCGCCACCCTCCACGTGGCGCACGAAGACGAACGGTCCCGGCTCCGCCAATGGAGAGCATGCGGAGGAAGAGTCACACCACGACCAATGGAGAGGTCGCGCGCTGTGGGCAAAGTCGAGTCAGTATAAATAGAAGGAAAACCGATGTTAGAAGGGTTAGCAATTTCATCAATACAAAGGCTTGTAACCAATACTCTGCATTTAAAAGCTCTAGTAAAAGTATTGAGGAATCATTCTCCGTGGACGTAGATCTCATTAACGATCGAACCACGTAAAAGTCCGGGTGTTCTTTATTGCTTTCTATAAATCTCGCACATTCACATAGCTAGATTCATCAAAGACCATTCTTCTAACTGGGAATGATGTAGTTATCTTCAGCTACTGATCCATTACCCTAGATGGAGTTAGTCATTAGAAAATTTTCTGTTCAAACTCTTCTTCAAAAGACTCTCATCAAATTTTAAGTACAAAGGAAGCTCAACATCTGATTCTGAAGCTAATTAGAAGAGGACCATTTCTGGTGCTCACTAAGCTCCCCAGAGCTATTCAGAAGATTGAGAAGCCGAGAAGGGGGTGAATGAGACACTGAAGAAAATTGCCCGACATCAAGAAGTACTACGCTACGAGTCTTACCAAATCCACTCCCAAAACATACATATATATATATATATATATATATATATATATATATATAGGGAAGGGTTAACGTGAGAACCATTTTTATTGTGAGAACATGAAAATGAATATGCTATGAAAGTTAATAAATCTGCTGCGAAAGTTAATGCATAAAAAAATAGAATTTGCGCTCTCATGGGATTGAACCACGGTGAAAATTCGAATTTTGGATTCATTAACTTTCGCGTATTCATTAACTTTCATAGCATATTCATTTTGTTCATAAAGAATTTTCGTAGTTCTTAGTTCTCACATTAAAATTGGTTCTTATTTGAACCTCACTTAATTCGAATTTTCACCGGGATTCGAACCCCATGAAAATTCGAATATAGAGTGAGGTTCAAATAAGAACCAATTTTAACGTGAGAACTAAGAACTACGAAAATTCTTTACGAACAAAATGAATATGATATGAAAGTTAATGAATACGCTGCGAAAGTTAATGAATCCAAAGATTCGGAATTTTCACCAGGGTTCGAATCCCACGAGAGGCGCAAATTCTATTTTTTTTATTCATTAACTTTCGCAACGTATTCATTAACTTTCATAGCATATTCATTTTCATGTTCTCACAATAAAAATGGTTCTCACGTTAACTCTCCCTATATAGGAGTATATAAAGAGAACTACATCTTTTGTGAGAACTCTGCGAACTACGCATAAGACATGTAAAGATGATGCACATAACGATATAAAGTTGTGCACAACAAAAACTTTCTAAATTTTTTGTTTTGCAGTAATTTTGGAATGTTTTCGTTGTGCACAACTTTATAGATTTTGTTCATCAACTTTATACGTACGTCTATGCACAATTCTCAAGTTATCAAAAAGATGAGTTCTCACTCCATCCATCCATATATATATGAAATGGTTCAAATTAAAAATTTTATCATTAGATTTATGAGCATATACATAGAATTTGGATAATGTAGGAATACAAATATAGTACGAAAGTTGCACAAAACGTATAAAGTTGTTGTACAATAATAACATTGCACTAAACGTAAAATTGTTGCAATGAATATAGTGCAACAACTTTATACATTTAGTACAACGTTCTTATGATAAATGTGTTTTCACCATAACCCAATTTTTTCTCTCTATATTATATATGTATAATCCTCAAATAATTTTATTTATTTTCAAATAAATAGTTTTTACGAAATACAATCATAACGAGACTAGCAAATATTCCACGGTGTAACCTCTTATCTCTTTTAGAAATTCATTTTGGAATTTACATGTTCTCTTCTCCATCTTCCTCTTTTTGCTTTTTATTTCAAAAACTTGAGGATCGTAGGATTGTGACATATTAAAGATTAATTTGGACGAGAGAGAAACAAAACTGATACAAAAAAGAGAGAAAAAACACCGAAACCTCACTAAAAATTACAAGTATAGACTCAAGGACCAAACCTCATTAAAAACATTTCCGGTGAAAATCCAGAAGAAAAAAACACCGTGAAAGGAAAAGAGTATCGCCTAATGTACAATGCGAGTGAAAAAGGAAAATACAAATTCTACAAACAAGATGAAAAAATCTAGAGTAGACCATCCCACCAGCCATCGATAAATATGGGAAACCCGAACTTGCAAATCCCTCATAACTCATAAGCCTAAGTGCATGACACCGACGCCAAGGAACCTGCTTTGAACACCAAGAAACCAGACTGACAATATACATTTGAGTCAAATTCCCTTTATCATTGGCTCCGATCACAGATTCACACAATTGTTATTCTTATCTAAATTTACTAACTCTTAACCAATTGAACCAAGTTCGTGTGAGCGACAAATTATTGCCCTAAATTTATGCATAGTGGACATTGCTACTAGTGTTGGCAGTTTGAGATCTTTACACCTCCGTCGTCTTTCTTCATGAAATTTTCGATTTCGAATAGGCCAACAACATTGAAAATTAAAGAAATTAGATAAAGAGCTTCTGAAAAAAAAAAGTTTAATAAATTCATTGCTTTGCGTTTATAATCATAATGCATGAAACGGACTTACAAGAGTTAATTAGTACAAACAAGAAAACGTAAAATCATGCCTAAAGTTACTAAGAGAGTGTTCGGCTAAGTTTATTTAAAAGGCTTATAAGCTTCAAAAGCTAATAAAATATTTCAAGAGCTAATAAGACATAATATTTGAAGAGTTTATAAGTTGTCAAAGTGTTTTGATAATTGAGCTTATAAACTAAAGAAAGAATTATAAGTTATAGAGAGAAAATCATAGTTGTAGAGAAAAAATTAACGAGAAGTGAAGTCGTTAATATATATGTAGAAAATAACGAACCATAGTAATGTTATTTTGATAAATTCATTGTTATTTATAAGCTTATAAAAAAATAAGTTAGGTTTGAGCTACTTATTTTTAAAGAAGCTTATAAGCTGTTGGAGTTTATTTTCACAACTTATAAGCTGTTTAGGAACTACTTTGTCAAACACTTTACATGAACTTATAAACTTCTAAATAGCTTATAAGTTGTTTTGAAGAACTTATAAACTTAACCAAACACCCTCTAAATATCAGACTGGCGGACCATTAGTACTAAATGTTAAGAAGCAGCAATCTGTACAAAGTCTAGCTTAGCTTCTCTGCTCCCGTCCGATGTTTTTGTATACCCACCAATAACTACTATTACCAACAAGAGCACTTAGCAGCACACAGACACGAGCATATTGTACACCGGCACGAGCATTTCTTGCACCAACACGACAAACCTGTGCAGCTAGGATTGAAGCATGACAGGCACGTTGGCTTTCTAACCACCATGCATTTAGGATGCCACTCCGGGCATTTGGGCCTCTTTATGCAACCGAGGCTCAAGCATTGTGGCCATCTCGGCCTTCTGACTTCAATTATACAGCATTTATTAGCACAACACATGGAGGTAAACTTCAACCTTTTCTGCAGAGACACGGTCTGGCGGATCTTTCTTAGTCGTACTTCAGTAGTCATGTTCTCCATTTCTTGAACAAATCTATAAAGGTGGCGAATATAATCCGGGTACAGCTCCAAGTTGCAGTGGCCACCTCCTTTAATCCACAATGGCTCGTATGGTTCCCTCGCCATTTTCCATAATCCATTACCATGCAACCAATTTACAACATCATCGTCTGTTCCCTGTAAATTGCATATACTAGCTTTCATCAGGACATGGAAAATGTTCAATAAACTAACATGGCTTGTGAGCGAAATAAAGCATTACAAACACCTGAAATAAATACAATGAACTCATAACCCACCGGCCACCAATTATAATGTTCCAATTACAGAATAAGAAAAACTGAGAGCCTGCCTGGGTAAAAAGATTGAGCTGTCAACTAAGGATGTTTCACAGCATACAAACACCTTCAAAGCATTCAATAGCAACCATTTTTAAACAAGGATCTTATTTGTTCCCAAAATAAGATGCTTAGATCTTTTAAGTTTCGATTGAATCTCATATATTATAGTCACTAAAACATCTTATAAACTCAACCATCTATAGAATCCCACTTACCCACTTATTTTTTAATTAAAATCTAGTATCTTACAAGTGCTAAAGCATATTATAATCATAAGTTTACCAAACACCTTCTAAACAAACCAGAGTAAAACCTTTTGATTCCTCTTATGCTTGAATTGTTTACCATTAAAAGCTAAAATTACCAAAGGAAAGAATGCAAATTCTGGGTGAGCATGATGAAGCTAGCTTCATTGACTTCAAGGGAATCAGATTTACAGAATAGCACTTTGCATGTTCAACGTTATTGAACAAAAATAACAACAATGACAAGTCAACCAACACCAACAGGAAAACAGAAGTTGCTACAGTATAGACATAGACTGATAACCTTCTCTGGCATGTTCTGCCCAAGATTTAATTTCATAAGGAGGACTTCATTTTGGCAAATACTGCAAACACAATATAGTCAGATATCCGTTTTTATGTTATTTCGTACGTTTTGACCAAAAAAAAAAAGAGATCACTGATCTTAATATTGTTCTCAAGCAACAGCAACAAGTAATTTCTAGAAAGGTTGTATTATTTGAAGAATGATAGAGCACCACAGAAAAGAAAAGGAGCCTAAGAATAGAAAGAAAAATAGAAGGGCTTGTAATATCATGCAAGAAATGTTAGTGGGAAAGTTGAAGGAAGAAGTACAGCTGCATCAAAATGCATGATTTCTGATTGAATATTTCCAAAAAGATTCGGTAAAGGATTGCTTGTGCTTCTTTTACAAGCTTTTTCATCATCGCAGAACATATTATACATAAAATGTCTCAAGAGTTCCAAATTCACAAAGAAAATTATAATCTTAGTGCCTAAATTAAACCAATACATCAAAAGTTGGAATTTTATAAAATATTTAGAGTTAGTTTACTCTCACAAATTATTTCACAACAGATATAAGTGTTGCAAGTTTCCCTGGCACCAGGGGATGGGCGACGACTGATTCAAATTTCCTGATCAAATCAAACCCACAGAAAAACCACCACTGTCAAGTTTACCACCACTAAGGGCCACATTATCAAGCACGGAAAGGAATGAAAACCATCAATAAAGGCCATGAATACCAGCACACCACCACATGAAGTTCAAATGTCTGTGAAGCCCTTCAAAAAGGCCCATACACAGCACATTACTTAATCTCAGGATTATTTCTTCAACAGCAGCTCTTAGATGCAAAGTGCAAAGTGCAAAGTGCAAAGTGCAAAGTCTTGGTGTTGTAGGTACAATATTTAGAGGAAAACGATGGAAATTTGTAAAATGACAAATTACAGATACTAAATGTTCTACATATTCTTATTGAAATAATTTAACTGTAAAACAAAACGGAGATGAATATTGGAGATAAAAGCTTATCTCCTAAGGTATTGGAAATGAAAGAGAAGCATTTGATTTACAAGGAATGTGGTTGTTAGGGATACAAGCAAGGAGCCCTAACTCTCCCCAAAACCATGGTTATAGGGAAAGGATTGACACTCACTTATATACCACTCCACACTTGCATGTTTAGTCGATGTGGGATATCCACATCATAACAATACCTTCCCCTTCGAAACCGTACGTCCACGGACGGCCAACTCCGGAAGTCCTCCCCACCCACGGCTGGGTCCGCGGTGGGGCCCACCCAGGTTGCTGGCCCACCCACGACTCCATTCGCTGTGATACCAGTCCTGGGCCCACCCGGGAACTATTTTCCGGGCCCACCCGGTTTCCCGGGCCGATCAACGGGTCGCCCCTTCCCGCAGATGTACGATCCGGCAGGTCGGACCATTGTTAGGGATACAAGCAAGGAGCCCTAACTCTCCCCAAAACCATGGTTATAGGGAAAGGATTGACACTCACTTATATACCACTCCACACTTGCATGTTTAGTCGATGTGGGATATCCACATCATAACAGTGGTAAAATTAGAAAGTCTGAGTTCTAAAATGCATGATTCAGATTGATTTCAAAGTTATTGAAGATTAAGAAAGAAAACATAAGAATATAAATAAAAGAGTATCCTACAAGTGTTATTAAAGAAAAAATAGTATCATCATATTTTTACCCTTTTGAGACTAGACTAAGATTTGGTTAAGATACATTTTATGTAATTAGATCAACAAATTGTACAATCAATACAACCACAATATCGAATAATTACATCAAAAAATTACTAACATAAACAAAACATAAAATTTCAAGTAAATTGCCATGTATAAAAAATGTAAAGCCAAGCAGCCTCCCACGTAAAAACCAAGTGTTATTTACTTTCAATTCTACGCATTTAAATTGCATATTATTGAACTATCATCACCAACACAAAATAGTACATCATCGTTTTAAAACACTCTATCACTATCAGTTTGATATTGGTAAGATAAATCTAAAAAACTATCTAAGTCATATTCAACTATATAAGTGCTTTTAAGCCAGTTTAAGTTTTCAGTAAGGCAAATACAGTAACCACCATATTTCGCAAACACATTAGTTATCAGTCCAACTAACCAGCTGACTAGACAGTCAGTAGGTTTGCTAACTGATATCACTCAATACAAGACTCTTTTTATTTGAACTGACCAGCAGTACTAGACTGCTGTCACCGGTACTAACCGTCATCAATTACTCGACTACTTACTGCCACAGTAACCAATCAGTTTTGTGAAAAGAAAAAGTTTTTAATTTGCCTAACTAGTGTATCTCCCTCATACACCAGTACGTACTCAATGGGACCAATTAGTCTTATTAGGCTGCTATATTTGGTGACAATGGGGCAGCTAAGAGCAGTCTTACCTAAGCTACTTTATAAAATACCATTTCGAATCCTTATAGTTGTCAATTATAAAACCTTACAATATATGGGAATCTATAAACATGATACATTGTCCTTAATGACCCATGGAGTGGACCAAGAGTACTCTGACTGATTTCACAAAGAATTATCAAACAAGGGTTAGAGATAGCCAAAGAATTATGTTCTAGTTTCTAGTTTTCGTTTGAAGGAACAAAATTATAAAATATTGAACATTGACTTCACTATTTGCCACTTTCTTTTGGAAAGAGATGATTTCTATGGAGAAATACCTAAACATAAGAATGATACTAGTAGGGATGATTGTCATTTAAATCATAGATTTTGACCCAATTTGTCATTTCAACTTGACTTCTGAAACTCAGGAAACAAGTACCTTACTTTTCAACTTTTTGCAATTAAAACTTCCTCAAACTTTTCAACAAAACTTCCAAATTCCCGTCGTTCAAGCCCTTCATTTTAAAAATCAAACATTGCGCATTGACGACCTCGATGAGAGAAACATTGTATGGGTCGACGTCCAATATCGGTTGCTGGTGACGGATTTTGACATTTATTCTAGTAACAATATTTGGAAACTGCTCTAGCAAACTTCATCGTCATAGTATTGGACTTCGACCAATACGTCATAATTCTCTTCATAATTGAAATGATGAGACTTGAGTTTTTTATATTGCAAGAATACTTGTTTGCTAGAAAGCATGGATGCGCTGGAAGGAAGGGCGTACTCGTCCGGGGCGTCCGGGGGCGGGACGGCAATCGCGGAAATCGTCCCGGGACGTTTGACTCAAAAATACGTGCTTTGACTTTTTAACAAAAATACGGTCAATAATCGCTGAATTGAAAAAATCGCAAACCCTAATTTTGAATTGCACAAAACGTGCTCGGCGCCTCTCTCACAAATTGACCTAATTCACCACACCTGTATCTCTCTCTGCTGGTCGCCGCCCGGGTTCGCCGCCTTTGGTCGCCGCCGGGAGGTCCGAATTTGAGTACGATTGGGTTCGCGTCGCGCGCCGCCTCGCCGTCGCGTTGCGCCGCCCTGCCGCCGTCCCCGCCTCGCGTCGCCTCGCTCGCCGTCGTCTCTGCTCGCGCTCGGTGCCGCCGCTCGTCGTCGTCTCGCTCGTGACCACATCCTTTACTATGTTTATTTTGTCTTTATTTCTAATAAATGCACACTTTATTCATGTGCAACTGTAGCAAATAAATAAATTTTGAGTTATTTCGAAGAATAGAAAATAATCCCCATTATGTTCAACTTGCTTATGACTTATTTGTTATGGATTATTTATTATAAAAATTATGATGTATTTGTTATGGATTATGTGGTATTTGCATATTTTTTGATAAATTATTGATATTTATCATATATAAAATACAAAACGTATTTTTGACGTATCGTATCTTCATTTTTGGAAAATTGACGTATTTTCGTCCCCGTATCGTATCGTCCCCGTATTTCGTCCCCGTCCCCGTGCTTCCTAGCTTGTTTGCTACGCTTTAAACATCAAATCATAATTGCAAATTGGGTCAATGTTCGGGATTTAAATAAATATTAATCATACAAATTAAACCAACCAACATCTGGCAAGCCCAAAATGAATTTATATAATGACAGTGCATGCAAGCATGTAAAGCGTTGATTTTGAATTCTAGAGTTCGTGAAATGTATCAATTGAGATGAAGCCTAAAGAATTAGGTCACCACTCATATAACATGAAACTTTCATTCAAAATTATTTAAACAAGGTAGTAATATGTTAAAAGACCATAAATATCTGAAAAGCTTATCATCTAGCAATAATTTTAAAAAAATCTCCAAAGGCTCCAGCTTCTACACCAACTTAAAGCCGTTTATGAAGGTTCCAACTTGGTATGGCACACAAACCCACCACCGGATTTTCAGTTGATTGCCAATTATGAAAATATATGAACTACAAACGTTCTATTACCGTGTGCATGTGTTGGTCTAGTAGTAGAGTGGATAATGTTCGAGACCAAATGTCTCGGGTTCGAGTCCACCAGCGGTCTTTAAATTTATGTATTCAATTGACAAAAAAAATCATTCTATTTCCTTACCGTTGATGCAATATTGCTATTAAAGTTCATATTTCGAGTATGCCTTATGCAACATAAGGGTACAAATTATTTATTAGCTTTTGAATTGCTGCACTTTCCCAGTTTCTCCATTGGTCTAGGATAATTCAGCTTCATTAGTTAAATCCTTTTCTAAGATATATAGTTTAAAATTGTACGAGCCTCATTTTGCAGAGAACTTACATATAACCCAAAGAGTACAAACAAAAAGGATATCAACAACCACTCAGCATCAGTTAAGTTGTAATGCAAAAAACTAAAATATTTAGTGGCAAACGCTTAGAGATTACAGATACTTACATGTATAAGAAGAACAGGAGACTTCACCTTCCGGATTTTCTTTACATTCTGCGAGGTTGAAAATGGAATTAATAACTGGCAGCAAATAAAAGTTCCTTTACCATTTTATCTCAATAGACATGTCAGTTAGATTTTGATCATATGGAAGAGTGAAAAGTACAAGCATGAGAATCACACAATAATTAGGCAACAGATAGAAGGAAAACCTCATAAGTCAGAAGAATTCTTTCAAAACAGAGTACTAACCATTAGACAATCTTCAGATTGTTCAACATGCATAGACAACCCCAGGCATTGATTTCACTTACTAATCCCCACTGACACATTTATAAACAGATCATCCCTTATGCGTAAAATAAGATATAGTTGAGCTGCAGTACCTTATTATTCAATTGAATGGCTAATTTGTTCTGTTTCCATTCTTGTTAATCATAAAGTGACTAGTAAGACAATTTCCATCTATATATTGAATTTAGAGGAAAAGTTTGACTTGAAGAAAAAAAAAATCAGGATTTAAATGTAATGTGCCATCTTTAATCAAGTCCAAGCGTTAAAGTATCATTCTATATCACTGGTATAAAGCCACATTGGATCAGAAGGGGCCAAGTACAACCATGACTTCTTAGAATCAGCTTGTTAGCACCGACACATGTTAACCTTGTAAAAATATGCTTATTTCGGGAAATATAAATGTACTAACCTTGTAAATATCACAGCAGAGGGTAAACTTCACATGGCAAAGCACACGAAGTCCAGATAGGATGGCACTGTGCAAGACTACACCTCTCAGTCTTGGCAATTGAGTTGCTAAATGTACCGTGGGGCCACTTCCAACTGATTGCCCATAGAGAATTATATCTTCCTGGCTAATCCCATACTCTGTTTGAAGACACTCATATACAGCCTCTATGTCCGCATATGTGTCATATTCACTTGGCTGGGAGAAAAAGCCAAAGTTTCATAGGTAACTAGAAGAACTTGGTCTAAAAGAACAATAATTAATTTACATGTTGAAATAAATCAGGACTGGGACCTGACAAGACTAATTTGAAACCATTGTTAAGATGATTCGCAAACAAACACAAGGTCCATAGCAAGCTAATTCTGTTTGCATACTTTTCATAACAAACATCAGCATACAAAGTCTTATGAGACTGACTAGCTAAATGTTCCGAAACCTAATTAAGTATAATTATCTAAAGCAGGACTCTGCAAGCCGATTTTCTATTTGCACTTTCCAAAAGATATAAGGTCATGAACAGAAGTTAACAATTAGACTAAGTTCATTGAATTTTACCTTACCGGTTGAAGCTCCATAACCAGAATAATCGTACCTGCACATTTGAATAAAATCAACTAAGAGACGTGATAAACTAATCAAAGTAATGAGTAAATCAGGTAAATCCAAAAGACCTTCCATTGCATTACACACAATAGTGAATGAAAGGGATTCACAAAAACTTGCAAAAGAAGCAGGTATTGAAGTGCAGGATAGTCAAATTAATTCCCTTGTAGTCATTGAGCAAAGAAATAATTATCCTGAGGCATAAAAATTGCACATTTAGTGATTTACATTCTGGGGGAAGAAAAACCCTGCTGGAATAGAAGCAAATGTGAGGAAATCGCTTCGTGATCATTCAATCTCACAAATGCCGAAACGCAGAAGAACTGAAAGCAACACGAAAGTCACTGGGATCTGAAAGCAAAATCACAGGATGTTACAATCTTATGGCTCCATTAAGATCTCCTCTAAACTTGCATAATGTCGCCTGTCAAGCCCAATCACTTCTGTAGCAAAAGAAGGAAAAGAACTAGCAACAATATTTAGTTTATGTATGATCTTTCGTAAAGTAAAATGCAATATGAGATACTGGGTAATTTTGACACAACCCAGTAGTCAACCAACTGTATCCACAGAATGATTCAAACTCAATCGAGTCACCATTTTGTCAATTATTAATAAAGATTTCAGATCTAAAGCCCATTGTACCAGAAACTGAAGTCCAAAGAAACACACGGGAAGAAGTAAACATAAAGATGGATTGCGTTTCTTTATAAAGTTACAGAAAACTCCACATTTCTCTCAGCAAGACTTCAGCAGTTCCAATCAAAATCAAAATAAATAAAAAAACAGTTCCCATTTAGTACTAACTAAGCCGAAACAAATGGCAAACCAGCCAGGGTAGAAATATGAAAAGCGGAAGACTTAAATATAAAACAATAGGCTGGGGCAACTTGGTAGTTTGAAAAAGAATAGACGCACAATTTTGAGAGAGAGAGCAGACCCTATAAGATTAACCCTGAGATTGGCTTTGAGCTGTACAAAGAGGTCATAGAGCTGGCCCAGATCAGCTGCATTTCCATGGGAGTACAACACGGTAAGCCTGGCGCACGGATTCCTCAAGTAGAAAGCTACAATCTTGTTGCCCCTTTTAGTGTTGATGGCCAACACATCAAGGCAAGAATCATCAATGGCTATCGGAAGTGAGGAAGTTGTGGAGACAGCTACCAGCTTGCCGTCGTCCCTTTTCTTCACCTGGTATGTAGGCGGCGTTGGTGGAAAGAAGGCAAATTTGGCCGCTAGCTGTGATATCAGACAGCCCATTTAGTAATGAATGAGCCAATTAAAGATTGGTTGAGTTTCTCCTGAGAGGGAGAGAAACAGATTTGTAAGAGAAGCAGCAGCCCAGTTGAGTGACGATCGATGTGTAAAGACTCTTCTGCTCATGAATGCATGTGTGGGTGGGGGTGGGGGTGGAGTAATGCGAAGGAAGGCTGAATAAAATGACCAACGCTTCGTGCTCTGTGGGATGGTATTGGGAGATGGGAGAGGTGTGTGTGTTTGCGTGTGAGGAGGATGGTGAAGATGTAGAGTTATTGAAGGGGTTAGGACTGCGTGTGTTTGGCTAAATCTGTGTAAGATGAGATCATATATATGAATCTTTCTCTGTCTGGTTTTGAGAGAGAGAGAGAGGTGGGAGTTTTTTGGCAATGTGTGTACTGTGTGAGAGCAGGGCTGGAGCTGGCAGGAACAGAGCCGAGGAGTGTGTACATGAGTGTGTATGTGTGCGGAATAATGAAGAAATAAATTATTAATAGAGGGACTTCAATATGAGTGTGTCAGCAATCAGTCTCTGATGCTACTAAAAACTATTTCTAGTAGAAGATGACATTTTTCTGCTCAGCATCAACGAAAGGTGGCCTTCTACCTCTTCGTCAAAGCCTGTAATAGTATTATTAGTATTGCAGTAAATGTTTTATTTTTTATTTTTATTTTGAATCCATAAAGACCTAGTCGGTATATAGGAATATATTATTTAATTCATATATGTAAGCTTCATGATAATTTAATACAACACATAGGTATTCACAGATAAACATGTGAATGAATTGATGGCACATATAATCGATTTTTGACTCTAGCTCTGATGTTCTAAAGTGTATCTCGATTGCCCAAATCTTCAATACTTAATCGAGTATGTTATGAAGATCACCAAAAATTCTCTTCTCTTGCTCTTGTTATTTTCGAAAATCACAGTTATGATTTGATGATCCGATTTTCTTCTACCTTGTATTTATAGATATCTTTAAATCCAAGTACTTTAGGATTAAAACTCTATCTCTAAATACAATATAATTATCTTCTACCTAAAAGTTATTATTTTTTAGATAATAATTGTCTCTTGATATATTTTAATACTACATAACTCTATTTAGATTAGGAGATATATTAAATAAATAATACATTAATTAGAATCTGATTCAGATGGGGATCATTAGAGGGGTGAGCAATTACATTTGGTAAAAGGACTTGATGGGTCAGTCCAGTAATCAATACAATGAATAAAGATGGATCTCAGATGAATTAATTTCTTATGTTCAACCAAGAACATAATTAATTTATAAATATTGATTCATTTCACTAAAGAATTAATATTTACTTGTCTCTTTACTTTCGTTTGAGTCGGGGCTTATATTAGACTTAAATAATCCTCGTATTTAAGATATACAACATCCATTAATTAATTAGAGCTTCTAATAGCTCCAAATTAATTAATCATTAATTAGTAAATAATTAGTTCCTTAAGTGATACCGCTCAACTTAATTATCGTATCTGATAAAATCAACATGCAAGATTTAATACAATAAATTTTTGAGCTCCTTAAATGAATGTCATCCTCCTAAATCGGATATAGTTACCTAATACAGATTTTTAAATATCATATCTGAATCGCTTCACCCAATATACGGAGTATATTGATGTAACAACCGCCTTTCCAAAGCACGGATTAGCGTAAACTTTACTAATGACGGGGATTAACAACGAGAACAAAGACTAATTATGGGCTGCGAGGTATATAATAGACAAATTCTCGAAACTTCATATCATTTGATGTGACACATATATCGTACATATGAAGCTGGATCATTTAGACTCTTGACTTAAAGGGTTCAACTCGAAACATAACCTATATAACTGCGGTGGAAGGCGTGTGATTACACATATGACGATGTGTAATCGGCGCTATACTTATCAGCGATAGAAGACTCAACTTCTCAACACTTCAACATCCAACATCAATCTGCTCAACTGCATTTAAAAACAAACATGCGGCTAAGTACAAGAATGCACTTAGTGGGCTCATGCAAAAACATTTTCTTTAATTACCTTTGCCCATAAGTAAGACCTGAGGGTTTTAGTTGAAAATGCCTTGTGCTTACTAAAACATTTTCTCATTTTCAAAACATCGCTGCAGGCATTTTTACGGTATGTATGATCCGTATCATCGTATTACTTTTTCATAACTCATTCACGCTGTGTAGAAGTAGGCCTCCTCTCAGGACGCCGTGACCGGCGAAGATGTTGCTAACGGCTCACGATCGCCTATGGTGTACACGTTAATCCGGCTAGGAATTTCGCATCTAGCACGAGGATCCGTATCGATTTTCTATAAAGTTGGGAGCGACCCGACAATCGATAACTTTCATGGTTCGCTAACCATCTCATGATAGGATCCATACATAAAACATAAATACTTTGGGCGTGTAATAACGGTTCATAGTTATTTCTCATTGAAAGCTTTTGTAAATAAATACTTTTTAAGAAAGCGTCGTAAAAAGGATTTTCGAGTAAAGCCCACAGTGCGTAGCTTTTCGATAATGTTCCTTTCTAAGTCGAAGCTCGAGTCACGTCCCACCTTAGCGTAAGAACTATTTTAAATACGTTGATCACGTTCGAGAGAGACTAACATAGTCATAACGATCTCTGGCGTCAAATAAGGCTAACGTGGGACTTATTTTGACGTTTCCTAATCAATTAATGTCGATTATGAATTTTCTCAATTTATAAGAGATATTCTACCTTTAATATATCTTGTACATTTTAATGTACTTACGTACGTAAGTTACTTTTTACTAAACATCTACGTCACATAGATCACGTACATCGAATTACGTGCCCTTTGACCTTGGTTGACGTTTTTGGTCAACAATTTTGACCAAGTCAACAAAAAGTCAACAATTTTGACTTTAGTCAACTCAAAGTCAACATTTGACTTTTCAATTTCTTATGTATTTTGCGATTTTAATGTACAATTCTTGTTAGAAAATTCCTATAAAATCATACTATGTCTAAAACATCATTTTAGATCATATTATGTAATTACTTTGGTCAAATAAAATCATATACCTTAGAATTATCTATATGGTTTTCGGTTTTCATATTTCACTTAGTAAACAATTTTTAAAAATTCTAATAAATTCACATAACACTTAATCATCCTTAACTATGCTTACTATGACATAATTGTTATTTATTATGAACTATTGAATTTAATTTACCTAAGTCATATTTGAAACTTTGACTTAGGTCCGATTAATTTTATAAATTTCGATAAATTCCTACAACCATATATTATGAATCTACATCATCAATATGACATGATAACACTTAAATATGGTTTATATCTCAACCTACTATCATATATTATAATTTTTGAAAGTCTTGAACTTAGGTACTAAAGTTCTCCAAAATTTATATAAATTCATATAAGCTTGTTTAATACCCTAGATTATTATTCCATGCTCAAATTAACAATTAAAATCAAAATCATCAACATATGACCTTCCTATATTTTCGGTCCAAATTTTAAATTTAATAGCATGCTTAATTTTATGATATAATTATCTTGTATGCTTAATAACATCATATAAACATAATATCTAAACATATTAGCATAAGTTATGTAATTTTTGAAAATCATATGAACACACTAAACTTATAACATAAATTCTAACGTATATACAAAGCTTGTAAGAAATCTAACCTCTTAGTCGGATTAGAATCGATCGTGACGTTTATTTGTTCTATGCTCGGGTTTGAAAGGATTGGAGAACACTCTCTTTTCTCTCTTATAATTTTGAAACTTGGTGTGGGATGAAGAAAATGAAGGCATTCATGAGCTATTTATAGACTTAGGTTAATTATTTAATTATTATTATATGAAAATATCTAAGGTCCACTTGTTGCAACCTTATCCCTAACCTTATCAAAACCTTATCTTATCAACTCATCCCAACTGCTACCTTATCCTTTTAATTAGATACATTGAACCTCTCTTGAATTAATTAAATTATCCATTGTATTTAATGTTGTGTGTGTAGCCCATAACTATAGGTTAGGAGTGATTTTATTTCTTTCTTATATTATATACTTTATTATGTTATATTATAATTTAATTAATTAATTATAGCATAATTATCAAGAATTAAATGAATTATCACATTATATTCCTATAGTGTAGTTCACGCCAATCATAGTGTATTAGGATAGGATTTTATTTTATTTTCCTATCATATATTATATTATATTATTATCATATAATAAAGTAGCTTTTGAAAAGTCAAAAATTTCAACTATACATGTGTCCCTATTATATAGTATGAAAATGAATAAATTCGACCTTATTCTCCAAGTTTTCGCCCTCCCATTCAACGAACTTGGATTACTTGTTCCATTTGATAACTATGTCTATTATACACCTAATATAGGATAAGATCCAACTCATAGCTTATCCTTAATTATAGGATAATGTTTATCACATAAATCATACTTAAAAACCCTAAATTTTAGCCACTTTAGGGCACAAGTGCACCCACTTGTGCAAGTTGTAATACACCTCATTTTATCCTTAATGACATCATAATAATATAATAATTATCATATATCATTAATTAAATAAGAATAAAATTAATTTGTACTTAGAAAACCCTAATTTTCGATTTTCACTAAGGTATTCTCAAATATTTTATTTCCTTGTATAAAATGGCTATTACATAATTATGTGACATATTATATGTCTTAGATAATAAATTTAATCATAGAAAAGTATTTAAAATAATTTAGATTCACAAAACCCTAATTTTGGGAAATTAGGGTTTTCGAAACCCTAATTATTTGGGCTTTAAATTCTATAATTCTCTAGCATTATTTTGATGATAAATAATGCTCTTATATCATAAAATAATCATAGGAATTTGAATTTTATAATTCCATGATCGTTTTACTGAGTTATCGACTCATCTCTAAAAACCGACGTTTGAAACGTCTCAAGATTCTTATAGGCGAATTATCTCTAAATCGTTCAAAATAAAGTTTGTTACAACTTTATTTATTCCTTTAACAATAGAAATCTTGAAATTAAGCTTAACTGCTTAATGATACTGTAAAACGTAACTGTCGAATTTATTCGACGTTATAAAATTACGTTCGAAGGGATACCGGAAACCATATTCCTTAATTCACCACGCATCAGTGAATATCCCACAGGAATTTATCTAATTATGCGTAGTCAAAGTCAAGCATTGACTAATTAAGATAATTAAGATTTTAATTATCAATTTAGAACATAATTACGATTTATATTATCGTAATTAAGCGTTTAAAACTGCGGGATATTACATTCTACCCCCCTTAAAATAAATTTCGTCCTCGAAATTTGTATATCGTAAAAAGTACGGGTATCTTTACACTATAACAATCTCAAGTTTCCACGTAACTTTCTTTTGTTCATGGTTTCTCCATTGGACTTTTACCAATGGTATAAGCTTATTTCTTCTGGATGAATCGGCGATTAAACAATCATGATTCTTTCTCTAACTTATATCTCGATTTGAGAACAATGTCATCATGATGATCATGTTTTAGATCTTAACGTATTTTCTCTAACGGTAACTTGTGGAAAACGTTCGTATACTTTCCAAACTTGGTGGAAATGCCAATCTATAGGCTACCGGGCCTTATCATTTCTAGGATCTCACAGGGTTCTATAAAACGAAATCTCTACTTTCTTTTTCTCCAAACATCGAAATTCTTTCAATGGAGAACTTTAATACACTTTATCTCTGCATTCAAGATGCAGCTCATATCTACGCATATCAACGTAAGATCTTTATCATCATGAACTTCTTTCTTTCATTGCCTAATTCGGCAAATATTTCATTCATTCCTTTCACAGAATTGGCTTTAAAACTTTCCTCTTATTTTCTTTATCTCAATAGAGAGATGATCGATACTTTCTTTAATACTATGCCTCACATGGGCTATGCTGCTCGACAGTTATTGTCGTAGGTAAACTTAATAAGTGGAAATACATTTTCAACTTGTACGTTAATTCTTTCTCTTCTAAGTCAATTCATATTCTAAAGATAACCTCAAAATCTTTACACGATACGAGACGTATGATTTTCTTAGTAAACTACCGGGCTAACTTATCAGACCCAGAAGTAGCCTAGATAGGCATGAACTGAACCTATTTGGTAAGTCGATATACTACTACTCATATAGTAGTGTTAACTTTTGACTTTGGAAATCTTATCTCAATTCCATTGTTACGTCATCCCATAGGTTCGTTGATACTATGCCTTCATTTACAGGCAATTGAGACGATGTTCGACAATTTCTATCTTCATTCTCTTAAACTCTTTAATGAGTTTTCTTTTATACAAGGATTTATCATTACTTAGGTGAATTTTTCAACATAGAACATCACCACTATATTTACCTTTGTAGGTGACAATTTATATCACATTCATAATTTCTTACTAATTCGAGCCCGTCCCTTGCTTGAAGAAATATCTCAAATTTTATGATCTATGATGATCTCACACCTCACTTTATAGGGGTGATGTTCTCAAAATCTTAATTGTTTCTTTGTTGCGTTATCGACCTTGCGATCTTAGAGAGTCTTCAATAAATTTTCGGTTGCGACCGGTGAATCCTATGAGACCTTTGCTCTCGTTTGGGTCGTTGATTGTTTGAACCTTGTATTGCTTTTGACTTTTGCGGATCACATGGATTCCTCCGAAGACACAATGTGTCAAGGAATATTACCTCTTGAGACCGAATTTCACCTTAAATAAACTTGGTGAAAAATCTATTCGAATCTCAATGTCAGCAAGATAGTTTCTCATGAGTTCTTCATACTCTTTTCTTACCCTTCGAATAGATAGGAATATCGTCCATGATGACTAAAATAATTGTCTAAGTGTGCGTAGAACAATAGATGAGGTTCCTGAACATGGCTGGCGCATTAGTTGATCCGAATGGCACGACTATAAACTTATAGTAGCCACCTCTTGTTTGGAAAGCCATTTTGGGTACATTGTCAGTTTGTACCTTGAGTTGATTATAGTCCGATCGAGATCGATTCTCGGGACTACTCTTACACCTTTTCCTTTGACGAATACTCATTTATCCTTGGTAATGGATTATTAACTCTCGATAGTCTATATACTTTCTTAATGGGCTATCTTTCTTCTTTGACAAGCAAGTCGGGTGTTTCTTAAGGTGATACACTAGGTTCGATGAAACTTAGATTTCTGACTTTCAAACGTGAGTCTTTATCTTTCACTTTCCTTGAATCCATTTGATAAAGGTACTTTTAACTTAGTTTAATAATGGTTCTAACTTGATAGAAAAATTCTAGCTGCTTATCAGGGGTAGTCTTTGCTAAGTTGTCAGGGTATCTCTAGAAATTCTCGAAAAAAAAAATTTCACATCCTCTACCTTCATTTCCGCTATCCGTCTTTTGCTTAGATAAACAGGGAATGCTTGACATCCTTCTTGTTTAATAATTCCCTTATTTTTAGTGTGGAGTGCGGTTGGAATTTCCTTCCCATGTGGATTCTATAGAAATTGCAACTTCTTATCAGGAGAAATGGAGCGAAATTTCCTTTTCACAGTACGAGATTGTGGAATGGTTTTCGACTAATCAATTCTTTCTTAGGATGATTTCTATTTCTCATATAGGTACTATGTTCAAGTTCTTTACTAAGGTTTTAAGTGATTCTAAGTTCAATTCTAAGTTCGAGTAAATACGTATGGCGACCATGATCCTTCTTTTAAGTGAAGAGATTCTCATTCTTTGATTTGCTTATTCTGATTTGAGCTCTAACGTATCCACGCATGCTCTTACTATTCTTGTAATAATGAAATGTGAAGCACATGTCTTCGAACCAAAGTATCTTAGGTATACTGAGAAGTTTTCTCATTTCTACAATTCTTTCCTGGTTTTTGTTCATTCTATCATTATCATACTTTCTTAACCAGTATGAATGATTCAGCTTCCTTCTTCCTCTTTATCGTTCCTTAGAATATATCTTCCATATATTCTTTCTTTTAAAATTCTTTCAAGAAGAATCCCTATATTAGCATTTATTATGCTATCATACGTAATATCCTTTTTGGATATACGTCATTTTTCTTAATCTTCATTGGTTTGACTAAGTGGTTTTGCATAAGTTAAAATCCCTTGTTTGCTGAGAAAGTATCATACTTTTGCCTTGACGTCATATATCTTTACTATTTTCTCGACTTTCTATGTTTACTTCCTTTCAATGCTAAGGTACCCAATATTTCACCTTATGGGTCATCTCATAATTACGAGGAAACTCTTTTCAATTAGATTCACCTTAAGGTCCTTCCTTGAATTCTTTCCTTTATTCGCTTGAGCATATTCCCGCAAATTTCTTTAAAGTTATCCCACTTGATTAATTACTAAATCACGCATAAGGTAAGCGTTTTGTCTCTATAAACTTAGGGTGCGACGGTTTCATCTCAAATATCAAATCTACTTCTTGATCCACTTCTTTCCTTCCAAGGAATTACTTTGCTTATCGTAATCAAGCGTGTGCAAAACTTATCTCATGTTCGGGCTATCTTATAATTGTATAGTGGTAATTTCCTCACTATTCTTATTTTTGCCCTTTTCTTGAACATGATATCCGAAAGTTATATTACTTTCGTTATATTACGATTCTCACTTTTGGATTAAGATTGTCATCATTCTAATCTATACGGTATGGTAGTGCGTTTGTACATCATAACTTATATTCAAGTACCAATGTCTGTTGCCAAATCTCAACTTTGGGGTATCTCTCATTCTTGGTTCAAATCTAGGAATAGCCTAGCTATTCACATATCTCATTATTGATCCGTTGATCATACTATCTTTGGTTTAACCAAAGCCTCAAATTCTTGGAATTAGATCCGCTCAAGCATAATCTTATTGATTTAGGGATAACAAGAGGCTTATAAATGGAGATGCTTCCATTCCTTGTATACTCATAAAATGAGTTTCATTTACCCCCATACTTTAAACATGTCCAACCTACTAACGAGGTCTTAAGGACAAACAACTATCTTAAAAGATAAGTTGTATTCTTTCTCGCTATGACGTAGATCGGAGGGGGTTATATCTCAAGGATATTATATACTTTTCTTTACTCTATTCCAGCACTAAATGCTAAAGAGTATCTCGTTCATAACTTAGTTATCATATACTCACATGAAGATACAACTTTACTGTTATCAATATTGGGAAAGCCTATTAAGGGTCGATCCATCTATGTGTATCATAAAAAAAATTATATCTCGTTTCATCGAGAACTTCTTTACATCATATCTTGATGTCTATCTCTTTATTGATCGAAACTTTTAGTTGACATGATCACGCCAACCAACATCATACTTATTGGTTTCAAGGATTGAAGAAATTTTTCTCATAACAACTTTCAAGAGGTATGGTTTCACCATTTAAGATAATGACTTTGAAGGTTTGAATCAACATGTTCTTTGAGGCGAATAATTGGGAGATAGGGTCCGAAGACCGAATAACAATCTTGAGATTTCTTTGGTCATATGGGGTGGCGGGGCCGTCACAAATACTTCTCGGTCACATGAAGGTTTGGTTTCAAAAGAATGCTTTATGAACTTTTACGGTTGCAACTTCTTTCAAAAAGAGTGAAAACTCAGTAAAATCTTAATTGGGCTGGATCATGGGTCAAACACAATGGCGAATTTGGGGCGTGAATATGATTCGAAAACTTTATGCAACTCATCTTAGCTATCATTAAAGGTTCTCATGTACTCATATGTTATAGTTCTTCTTGAACTATTGGAAATCTTAACTTTCTAGTAGCATTCTATGATTCTGTCACAATGTAGAGTTCTTGTTCTACATATGTCGCAAGATCGGTATCATTTGTTTCTTTGATCACATTCTTATTTTGTTTCTAACGAGAAAGTCATAGTCAATTTGGATTTCCATCATACGTGAACATCCAAACGAAAAACTATACTCATGTTACTTATCGCATAGTGACATTTATCATCTCGAAATCATTGTTCGATTCTTGACATCTTCAACTTCCATTCATGCTCTTCGACTTTCGTTGTGCTTATCTTTCAACTTGAGATTCTCATTTCAATCTCGCTTTCGTTTTCACGATGGACTAAAGTCCTCATAAAATTCTCATAGTTCTTTTTCTATGTTCTTTCGCAAAAGGGATCATGCGACTTAAACAGTCTATGTTCTTTTGGGATAACATACCCATCATCAAAATAACTGGAAGTTTCATAACTATGAACATTCATAACATAATTCTTTCATAATAATATGCTCATTGAATTTTCACAAATTCAAAGATTTCACTTTAGACATATCAATGTCAACACATTCTCATAACATCATCATAACATAATCATATGTTGGTAGCGAATCAACGTCTTTCAATATTATCATAACATCAAAATATATTGGTAATGTACCAATAACAATCAATCTCGTCATAACAATATCATACGTTGGTAGCGAACCAACAACTTTCAATATCATCATATCAGATCAATCCTAGCCAGGTATAATCCTTCCGGCTTAGGATCTAATATCAATTTCTCATAAAACTTCATTGCAATGTTTGCAATTACTTTCACTTTCAATAGTTCTGATATCTTTCATCTCTTTGGAAATATCATTTTCCATGTTCAAACTTCTCATTTCTAAACTTTGAGAAAGGGCATGTATTTTCAAACTTTTCATTTCCAAAGCGAGAAAATCATTTACTCAACGCTTTATCAAATTCTTTAAGTCTTCCATGAATATGTAGTCCCATACCTACATATTCGTGAAATCCTTTGAGCTTTCTTTGAATATGCAGTCCCATACCTGCATATTCTTAGAATCTATCCTAATTCTAGCTTTTATTTTCTTGAAAAATCATTTCATTTTAATAACTTTCACCTTCAACTTCTCATTCTTATTCTCAAAACTTTAAGAAAATCATTTACCTCTTTTCCCGGTTGAGCTTGATGTGATGGAGTGTTGAGCATAGTCGGCTGATTTCTAGAAGTCTAGTGACTCAATCTAGACTTAACTTTTGAAAGAAATTTTGGTTTTAAGGAACGACCGGCTCTGATACCAACTGTAACAGCCCGCCTTTCCAAAGTACGGATTAGCAGAAACTGTTACTAATGACGGGGATTAACAACAGGAACAAAGACTAATTATGGAACTGCGAGGTATATAATAGACAAATTCTCAGAAACTTCATATCATTTGATGTGACACATATATCGTACATATGAAACTGGATCATTTAGACTCTTGACTTAAAGGGTTCGACTCGAAACATAACCTATATAACTGCGGCGGAAGGCGTGTGATTACACATATGACGATGTGTAATCAAGGCTATACTTATCAACGATAGAAGACTCCAACTTCTCAACACTTCAACATCCGACATCAATCGCTCGACGCACGTTTAAAACAAACATGCGGGGCTAAGTACAAGAATGCACTTAGTGGGCTCATGCGAAAACATTTTCTTTAATTACTTTGCCCATAAGTAAGACTGAGGGTTTTAGTTGAAAATGCCATGCTTACTAAAACATTTTCTCATTTTCAAAACATCGCTGCGGGCATTTTACGGTATGTATGATCCGTATCATCGTCATTACATTTTTCATAACTCTGTTCGCTGTAGAAGTAGGCCTCCTCTACGACGACGTGACCGTCGAAGATGTTGCTAACGGCTCACGATCGCCTATGGTGTACACGTTAATCCGGCTAGGAATTCGCATCTAGCACGGATCCGATATCGATTTTCTATAAAGTTGGGAGCGACCCGACAAGCGATAACTTTCATGGTTCGCTAACCATCTCATGATAGGATCCATACATAAAACATAAATACTTTGGGCATGTAATAACGGTTCATAGTTATTTCTCAACCAAAGCTTTGTAAATAAATACTTTTCAAGAAGCGTCGTAAAAAAGGGTTTTCGAGTAAAGCCCACAGTGCACGTAACTTTTGATAATGTTCCTTTCTAAGTCGGCTCGAGTCCGTCCCACCTTAGCGTAAGAACTATTTTAATACGTTGATCACGTTCGAGAGACTAACATAGTCTATAACGATCTACGCGTCAAATAAGGCTAACGTCGGACTTATTTTGACGTTTCATAATCGATTAATGTCGATTATGAATTTTCTCAATTTATAAGAGATATTCTACCTTTTAATATATCTTTATGCGTTTTAATGTACTTACATAACGTAAGTTACTTTTTACTAAACATACTACGTCACATAGATCACGTATTATCGAATTACGTGCCCTTTGACCTTGGTCAACGTTTTTGGTCAACAATTTTGACCAAGTCAACAAAAAGTCAACAATTTTGACTTTAGTCGACTCAAAGTCAACATTTGACTTTTCGATTTCTTATGTATTTTGCGATTTTAATGTACAATTCTTGTTCGAAAATTCCTATAAAATCATACTATGTCTAAAACATCATTTTAGATCATATTATGTAATTACTTTGGTCAAATAAAATCATATACCTTAGAATTATCTTATATGGTTTCGGTTTCATATTTCACTTAGTAAACAATTTTAAAAATTCTAATAAATTCACATAACACTTAATCATCCTTAACTATGCTTACTATGACATAATTGTTATTTATTATGAACTATTGAATTTAATTTACCTAAGTCATATTTGAAACTTTGACTTAGGTCAATTAATTTTATAAATTTGATAAATTCCTACAACCATATATTATGAATCTACATCATCAATATGACATGATAACACTTAAATATGGTTTATATCTCAACCTACTATCATATATTATAATTTTTGAAAGTCTTGAACTTAGGTACTAAAGTTCTCCAAAAATTTATATAAATTCATATAAACTTGTTTAATACCTAGATTATTATTCCATGCTCAAATTAACAATTAAAAATCAAAATCATCAACATATGACCTTCCTATATTTTCGGTCCAAATTTTAAATTTAATAGCATGCTTAATTTTATGATATAATTATCTTGTATGCTTAATAACATCATATAAACATAATATCTAAACATATTAGCATAAGTTATGTAATTTTGAAAATCATATGAACACACTAAGCTTATAACATAAATTCTAACGTATATACAAAGCTTGTAAGAAATCTAACCTCTTAGTCGGATTAGAATCGATCGGCGAACGTTTATTTGTTCTATGCTCGGGTTTGAAAGGATTGGAGAACACTCTCTCTTTTCTCTCTTATAATTTTCGAAACTTGGTGTGGGATGAAGAAAATGAAGGCATTCATGAGCTACTTATAGACTTAGGTTAATTATTTAATTATTATTATATGAAAATATCTAAGGTCCACTTGTTGCAACCTTATCCCTAACCTTATCAAAAACCTTATCTTATACAACTCATCCCACTTGCTACCTTATCCTTTTAATTAGATACATTGAACCTCTCTTGAATTAATTAAATTATCCCATTGTATTTAATGTTGTGTGTGTGTCGCCCATAACTATAGGTTAGGAGTGATTTTATTTCTTTCTTATATTATATACTTTATTATGTTATATTATAATTTAATTAATTAATTATAGCATAATTATCAAGAATTAAATGAATTATCACATTATATTCCTATAGTGTAGTTCACGCCAATCATAGTGTATTAGGATAGGATTTTATTTTATTTTCCTATCATATATTATATTATATTATTATCATATAATAAAGTAGCTTTTGAAAAGTCAAAATTTCAACTATACATGTGTCCCTATTATATAGTATGAAAATGAATAAATTCGACCTTATTCTCCAAGTTTTCGCCTCCCATTCAATGAACTTGGATTACTTGTTCCATTTGATAACTATGTCTATTATACACCTAATATAGGATAAGATCCAACTCATAGCTTATCCTTAATTATAGGATAATGTTTATCACATAAATCATACTTAAAAACCTAAAATTTTCGCCACTTTAAGGGCACAAGTGCACCCCACTTGTGCAAGTTGTAATACACCTCATTTTATCCTTAATGACATCATAATAATATAATAATTATCATATATCATTAATTAAATAAGAATAAAATTAATTTGTACTTAGAAAACCCTAATTTTCGATTTTCACTAAGGTATTCTCAAATATTTTATTTCCTTGTATAAAATGGCTATTACATAATTATGTGACATATTATATGTCTTAGATAATAAATTTAATCATAGAAAAGTATTTAAAATAATTTAGATTCACAAAACCCTAATTTTGGGAAATTAGGGTTTTCGAAACCCTAATTATTTGGGCTTTAAATTCTATAATTCTCTAGCATTATTTTGATGATAAATAATGCTCTTATATCATAAAATAATCATAGGAATTTGAATTTTATAATTCCATGATCGTTTCTTGAGTTATCGACTAAATCTCTAAAAGCAAGCGTTTGAAACGTCTCAAGATTCTTATAGGCGAATTATCTCTAAATCGTTCAAAATAAAGTTTGTTACAACTTTATTTATTCCTTTAACAATAGAAATCTTGAAATTAAGCTTAACTGCTTAATGATACTGTAAAACGTAACTGTCGAATTTATTCGACGTTAGAAAATTACGTTCGAAGGGATACCGGAAACCATATTCCTTAATTCACCACGCATCAGTGAATATCCCGGAATTTATCTAATTATCGTAGTCAAAGTCAAGCATTGACTAATTAAGATAATTAAGATTTTAATTATCAATTTAGAACATAATTACGATTTATATTATCGTAATTAAGCGTTTAAACTTCGGGATATTACATTCTACCCCTTAAAATAAATTTAGTCCTCGAAATTTGTATATAAATAAAAATGCGGGTATCTTTACACTATAACAATCTCAAGTTTCACGTAACTTTCTTTTGTTCATGGTTTCTCCATTGGACTTTTACCAATGGTATAAGCTTATTTCTTCGATGAATCGGCGATTAAACAATCATGATTCTTTCTCTAACTTATATCTCGATTTGAGAACAATGTCATCATGATGATCATGTTTTAGATCTTAACGTATTTTCTCTAACGGTAACTTGTGGAAAACATTCTGTATACTTTCCAAACTTGGTGGAAATGCCAATCTATAGGCTACCAGGCCTTATCATTTCTAGGATCTCACAGGGTTCTATAAAACGAAATCTCTACTTTCTTTTTCTCCAAACATCGAAATTCTTTCAATGGAGAACTTTAATACACTTTATCTCTGCATTCAAGATGCAGCTCATATCTACGCATATCAACGTAAGATCTTTATCTGTCATGAACTTCTTTCTTTCATTGCCTAATTCGGCAAATATTTCATTCATTCCTTTCACAGAATTGGCTTTAAAACTTTCCTCTTATTTTCTTTATCTCAATAGAGAGATGATCGATACTTTCTTTAATACTATGCCTCACATGGGCTATGCTGCTCGACAGTTATTGTCGTAGGTAAACTTAATAAGTGGAAATACATTTTCAACTTGTACGTTAATTCTTTCTCTTCTAAGTCAATTCATATTCTAAAGATAACCTCAAAATCTTTACGATACGAGGCGTATGATTTTCTTAGTAAACTCAGGGCTAACTTATCGGACCCGAGTAGCCTAGATAGGCATGAACTGAACCTATTTGGTAAGTCGATATACTACTACTCATATAGTAGTGTTAACTTTTGACTTTGGAAATCTTATCTCAATTCCATTGTTACGTCATCCCATAGGTTCGTTGATACTATGCCTTCATTTCTGTGCGATTGAGGCGATGTTCGACAATTTCTATCTTCATTCTCTTAAACTCTTTAATGAGTTTTTCTTTTATACAAGGATTTATCATTACTTAGATGAATTTTTCAACATAGAACATCACCACTATATTTACCTTTTGTAGGTGACAATTTATATCACATTCATAATTTCTTACTAATTCGAGCCACGTCCCTGCTTGAAGAAATATCTCAAATTTTATGATCTATGATGATCTCACACCTCACTTTATAGGGGTGATGTTCTCAAAATCTTAATTCGTTTCTTGTTGCGTTATCGACCTTGCGATCTTAGAGAGTCTTCAATAAATTTTCGGTTGCGACGGTAATCCTATGAGACCTTTGCTCGTTTGGGTCGTTGATTGTTTGAACCTTGTATTGCTTTTGACTTTTGCGGATCACATGGATTCCTCCACGAAGACACAATGTGTCTAAGGAATATTACCTCTTGAGACCGAATTTCACCTTAAATAAACTTGGTGAAAAATCTATTCGAATCTCAATGTCGATGAAGATAGTTTCTCATGAGTTCTTCATACTCTTTTCTTACCCTTGAATAGATAGGAATATCGTCCATGATGACTAAAATAATTGTCTAAGTGTGCGTAGAACAATAGATGAGGTTCTGAACATGGTGGCGCATTAGTTGATCCGAATAGCACGACTATAAACTTATAGTAGCCACCTCTTGTTTGGAAAGCCATTTTGGGTACATTGTCGGTTTGTACCTTGAGTTGATTATAGTCGATCGAGATCGATTCTCGGGACTACTCTTACACCTTTTCCTTTGACCGAATACTCATTTATCCTTGGTAATGGATTATTAACTCTCGATAGTCTATATACTTTCTTAATGGGCTATCTTTCTTCTTTGACAAGCAAGTCGGGTGTTTCTTGGGTGATACACTAGGTTCGATGAAACTTAGATTTTCTGACTTTCAAGCGTGAGTCTTTATCTTTCACTTTCCTTGAATCCATTTGATAAAGGTACTTTTAACTTAGTTTAATAATGGTTCTAACTTGATAGAAAAATTCTAGCTGCTTATCAGGGGTAGTCTTTGCTAAGTTGTCAGGGTATCTCTAGAAATTCTCGAAAAAAAAAAAAATTTCACATCCTCTACCTTCATTTCCGCTATCCGTCTTTTGCTTAGATAAACAGGGAATGCTTGACATCCCTTCTTGTTTAATAATTCCCTTATTTTTAGTGTGGGTACGGTTGGAATTTCCTTCCCCATGTGGATTCTATAGAAATTCGCAACTTCTTATCCGGAGAAATGGAACGAAATTTCCCTTTTCCTGGTACAGGATTGTGGAATGGTTTTCGACTAATCAATTCTTTCTTAGGATGATTTCTATTTCTCATATAGGTACTATGTTCAAGTTCTTTACTAAGGTTTTAAGTGATTCTAAGTTCAATTCTAAGTTCGAGTAAATCGTATGGCGACCATGATCCTTCTTTTAAGTGAAGAGATTCTCATTCTTTGATTTGCTTATTACGATTTGAGCTCTAACGTATCCACGCATGCTCTTACTATTCTTGTAATAATGAAATGTGAAGCACATGTCTTGAACCAAAGTATCTTAGGTATCTTGAGAAGTTTTCTCATTTCTACAATTCTTTCTGGTTTTGTTCATTCTATCATTATCATACTTTCTTAACCGGTATGAATGATTGACTTCCTTCTTCCTCTTTATCGTTCCTTAGAATATATCTTCCATATATTCTTTCTTTTAAAATTCTTTCAAGAAGAATCCTATATTAGCATTTATTATGCTATCATCGTAATATCCTTTTGGATATCGTCATTTTCTTAATCTTCATTGGTTTGACTAAGTGGTTTTGCATAAGTTAAAATCCTTGTTTCTTTGAGAAAGTATCATACTTTTGCCTTGACGTCATATATCTTTACTATTTTCTGACTTTCTATGTTTACTTCCTTTCAATGCTAAGGTACCCAATATTTCACCTTATGGGTCATCTCATAATTACGAGAAACTCTTTTCAATTAGATTCACCTTAAGGTCCTTCCTTGTGAATTCTTTCCTTTATTCGCTTGAGCATATTCCCTTCATAAATTTCTTTAAAGTTATCCCTTGATTAATTACTAAATCACGCATAAGGTAAGCGTTTTGTCTCTATAAACTTAGGGTAGACGGTTTCATCTCAAATATCAAATCTACTTCTTGATCCACTTCTTTCCTTCCAAGGAATTACTTTGCTTATCGTAATCAAGCGTATGCAAAACTTATCTCATGTTAGGGCTATCTTATAATTGTATAGTGGTAATTTCCTCACTATTCTTATTTTTGCCTTTTCTTGAACATGATATCCGAAAGTTATATTACTTTCGTTATATTACGATTCTCACTTTTGGATTAAGATTGTCATCATTCTAATCTATACGGGTATGGTAGTACGTTTGTACATCATAACTTATATTCCAAGTACCAATGTCCTATTGCCAAATCTCAACTTTGGGGTATCTCTCTCATTCTTGGTTCAAATCTAGGAATAGCCTAGCTATTCACATATCTCATTATTGATCCGTTGATCATACTATCTTTGGTTTAACCAAAGCCTCAAATTCTTGGAATTAGATCCGCTCAAGCATAATCTTATTGATTTAGGGATAACAAGAGGCTTATAAATGGAGATGCTTCCATTCCTTGTATACTCATAAAATGAGTTTCATTTACCCCCATACTTTAAACATGTCCAACCTACTAACGAGGTCTTAAGGACAAACAACTATCTTAAAAGATAAGTTGTATTCTTTCTCGCTATGACGTAGATCGGAGGGTTATATCTCGAGGATATTATATACTTTTCTTTACTCTATTCCAAACACTAAATGCTAAAGAGTATCTAGTTCATAACTTAGTTATCATATACTCACATGAAGATACAACTTTCTTGTTATCAATATTGGGAAAGCTTTAAGGGTCGATCCATCTATGTGTATCATAAAAAAATTATATCTCGTTTCATCGAGAACTTCTTTACATCATATCTTGATGTCTATCTCTTTATTGATCCGAAACTTTTAGTTGACATGATCGCCAACCAACATCATACTTATTGGTTTCAAGGATTGAAGAAATTTTTCTCATAACAACTTTCAAGAGGTATGGTTTCACCATTTAAGATAGCGACTTTGAAGGTTTGAATCAACATGTTCTTTGAGGCGAATAATTGGGAGATAGGGTCCCAAGACCGAATAACAATCTTGAGATTTCTTTGGTCATATGGGGTGGCGGGCCGTCACAAATACTTTCTCGATCACATGAAGGTTTGGTTTCAAAGAATGCTTTATGAACTTTTCTCGTTGCAACTTCTTTCAAAAGAGTGAAAACTCAGTAAAATCTTAATTGGGCTGGATCATAGGGTCAAACACAATGGCGAATTTGGGCTGTGAATATGATTCGAAAACTTTATGCAACTCATCTTAGCTATCATTAAAGGTTCTCATGTACTCATATGTTATAGTTCTTCTTGAACTATTGGAAATCTTGCTTTCTAGTAGCATTCTATGATTCCTGTCACAATGTAGAGTTCTTGTTCTACATATGTCGCAAGATCGGTATCATTTGTTTCTTTGATCACATTCTTATTTTGTTTCTAACGAGAAAGTCATAGTCAATTTGGATTTCCATCATACGTGAACATCCAAACGAAAAACTATACTCATGTTACTTATCGCATAGTGACATTTATCATCTCGAAATCATTGTTCGATTCTTGACATCTTCAACTTCCATTCATGCTCTTGACTTCGTTGTGCTTATCTTTCGACTTGAGATTCTCATTTCAATCTCGCTTTCGTTTTCACGATGGACTAAAGTCCTCATAAAATTCTCATAGTTCTTTTTCTATGTTCTTTCGCAAAAGGGATCATGCGACTTAAACAGTCTATGTTCTTTTGGGATAACATACCCATCATCAAAATAACTGGAAGTTTCATAACTATGAACATTCATAACATAATTCTTTCATAATAATATGCTCATTGAATTTTCACAAATTCAAAGATTTCACTTTAGACATATCAATGTCAACACATTCTCATAACATCATCATAACATAATCATATGTTGGTAGCGAATCAACGTCTTTCAATATTATCATAACATCAAAATATATTGGTAATGTACCAATAACAATCAATCTCGTCATAACAATATCATACGTTGGTAGCGAACCAACAACTTTCAATATCATCATATCAGATCAATCCTAGCCAGGTATAATCCTTCCGGCTTAGGATCTAATATCAATTTCTCAAAAAACTTCATTGCAATGTTTGCAATTACTTTCACTTTCAATAGTTCTGATATCTTTCATCTCTTTGGAAATATCATTTTCCATGTTCAAACTTCTCATTTCTAAACTTTGAGAAAGGGGCATGTATTTTCAAACTTTTTCATTTCCAAAACTGAGAAAATCATTTACTCAACGCTTTATCAAATTCTTTAAGTCTTCCATGAATATGTAGTCCCATACCTACATATTCGTGGAATCCTTTGAGCTTTCTTTGAATATGCAGTCCCATACCTGCATATTCTTAGAATCTATCCTAATTCTAGCTTTTATTTTCTTGAAAAATCATTTCATTTTAATAACTTTCACCTTCAACTTCTCATTCTTATTCTCAAAACTTTAAGAAAATCATTTACCTCTTTTCCCGGTTGAGCTTGATGTGATGGAGTGTTGAGCATAGTCGGCTGATTTCTAGAAGTCTAGTGACTCAATCTAGACTTAACTTTTGAAAGAAATTTTGGTTTTAAGGGCGACCGGCTCACGATACCAAGCTATGTACCCGCCTTTCAAAATAACGGATTAGCGGCTGTTACTAATGACGGGATTAACAACAGAACAAAGACTAATTATGGAGCTGAGGTATATAATAGACAAATTCTCGAAACTTCATATCATTTGATGTGACACATATATCGTACATATGGCTGGATCATTTAGACTCTTGACTTAAAGGGTTCAACTCGAAACATAACCTATATAACTGCGGCGGAAGGCGTGTGATTACACATATGGCGATGTGTAATCAAGCTATACTTATCAACGATAGAAGACTCCAACTTCTCAACACTTCAACATCCGACATCAATCGCTCGACTGCATTTAAAAACAAACATGCGGGGCTAAGTACAAGAATGCACTTAGTGGGCTCATGCGAAAACATTTTCTTTAATTACACCGCCCATAAGTAAGACCTGAGGGTTTTAGTTGAAAATGCCTTGTGCTTACTAAAACATTTTCTCATTTTCAAAACATCGCTGCGAGCATTTTTCGGTATGTATGATCCGTATCATCTATTACATTTTTCATAACTCTGTTCACGCCTGTAGAAGTAGGCCTCACTCTACGACGTGGCGACCGAAGATGTTGCTAACGGCTCACGATCGCCTATGGTGTACACGTTAATCCGGCTAGAATTTCGCATCTAGCACGGGATCCGATGTCGATTTTCTATAAAGTTGGGAGCGACCCGACAGCGATAACTTTCATGGTTCGCTAACCATCTCATGATAGGATCCATACATAAAACATAAATACTTTGGGCGTGTAATAACAGTTCATAGTTATTTCTCAACCGAAAGCTTTTGTAAATAAATACTTTTCAAGAAAGCGTCGTAAAAAGGGTTTTCGAGTAAAGCCCACAGCACGTAGCTTTTGATAATGTTCCTTTCTAAGTCGGCTCGAGTCACGTCCCACCTTAACGTAAGAACTATTTTAGACGTTGATCACGTTAGAGAGAGACTAACATAGTCATAACGATCCACAGCGTCAAATAAGGCTAACGGACTTATTTTGACGTTTCATAATCGATTAATGTCGATTATGAATTTTCTCGATTTATAAGAGATATTCTACCTTTAATATATATCGATGCGTTTTAATGTACTTACATAACGTAAGTTACTTTTTACTAAACATACTACGTCGCATAGATCACGACATCGAATTACGTGCCCTTTGACCTTGGTCGACGTTTTTGGTCAACAATTTTGACCAAGTCGACAAAAAGTCAACAATTTTGACTTTAGTCAACTCAAAGTCAACATTTGACTTTTCAATTTCTTATGTATTTTGCGATTTTAATGTACAATTCTTGTTCCGAAAATTCCTATAAAATCATACTATGTCTAAAACATCATTTTAGATCATATTATGTAATTACTTTGGTCAAATAAAATCATATACCTTAGAATTATACTATATGGTTTTCGGTTTTCATATTTCACTAAGTAAACAATTTTTAAAAATTCTAATAAATTCACATAACACTTAATCATCCTTAACTATGCTTACTATGACATAATTGTTATTTATTATGAACTATTGAATTTAATTTACCTAAGTCATATTTGAAACTTTGACTTAGGTCGATTAATTTTATAAATTTGATAAATTCCTACAACCATATCTTATGAATCTACATCATCAATATGACATGATAACACTTAAATATGGTTTATATCTCAACCTACTATCATATATTATAATTTTTGAAAGTCTTGAACTTAGGTACTAAAGTTCTCCAAAAATTCTATATAAATTCATATAAGCTTGTTTAATACCCTAGATTATTATTCCATGCTCAAATTAACAATTAAAAATCAAAATCATCAACATATGACCTTCCTATATTTTCGGTCCAAATTTTAAATTTAATAGCATGCTTAATTTTATGATATAATTATACTATATGCTTAATAACATCATATAAACATAATATCTAAACATATTAGCATAAGTTATGTAATTTTGAAAATCATATGAACACACTAAACTTATAACATAAATTCTAACGATATACAAAGCTTGTAAGAAATCTAACCTCTTAGTCGGATTAGAATCGATCGGCGAACGTTTATTTATTCTATGCTCGGGTTTGAAAGGATTGGAGAACACTCTCTCTTTTCTCTCTTATAATTTTCGAAACTTGGTGTGGGATGAAGAAAATGAAGGCATTCATGAGCTATTTATAGACTTAGGTTAATTATTTAATTATTATTATATGAAAATATCTAAGGTCCACTTGTTGCAACCTTATCCCTAACCTTATCAAAAACCTTATCTTATACAACTCATCCCACTTGCTACCTTATCCTTTTAATTAGATACATTGAACCTCTCTTGAATTAATTAAATTATCCCATTGTATTTAATGTTGTGTGTGTGTCGCCCATAACTATAGGTTAGGAGTGATTTTTATTTCTTTCTTATATTATATACTTTATTATGTTATATTATAATTTAATTAATTAATTATAACATAATTATCAAGAATTAAATGAATTATCACATTATATTCCTATAGTGTAGTTCACGCCAATCATAGTGTATTAGGATAGGATTTTATTTTATTTTCCTATCATATATTATATTATATTATTATCATATAATAAAGTAGCTTTTGAAAAGTCAAAATTTCAACTATACATGTGTCCTATTATATAGTATGAAAATGAATAAATTCCAACCTTATTCTCCAAGTTTTCGCCCTCCCATTCAATGAACTTGGATTACTTGTTCCATTTGATAACTATGTCTATTATACACCTAATATAGGATAAGATCCAACTCATAGCTTATCCTTAATTATAGGATAATGTTTATCACATAAATCATACTTAAAACCACTAAAATTTTAGCCACTTTAGGGCACAAGTGCACCCCACTTGTGCAAGTTGTAATACACCTCATTTTATCCTTAATGACATCATAATAATATAATAATTATCATATATCATTAATTAAATAAGAATAAAAATTAATTTGTACTTAGAAAACCCTAATTTTCGATTTTCACTAAGGTATTCTCAAATATTTTATTTCCTTGTATAAAATGGCTATTACATAATTATGTGACATATTATATGTCTTAGATAATAAATTTAATCATAGAAAAGTATTTAAAATAATTTAGATTCACAAAACCCTAATTTTGGGAAATTAGGTTTTCAAACCCTAATTATTTGGGCTTTAAATTTATAATTCTCTAGCATTATTTTGATGATAAATAATGCTCTTATATCATAAAATAATCATAGGAATTTGAATTTTATAATTCCATGATCGTTTTACTGAGTTATCGACTCATCTCTAAAAACCGACGTTTGAAACGTCTCAAGATTCTTATAGGCGAATTATCTCTAAATCGTTCAAAATAAAGTTTGTTACAACTTTATTTATTCCTTTAACAATAGAAATCTTGAAATTAAGCTTAACTGCTTAATGATATCAGAAACGAATCGTCGAATTTATTCGACGTTAGAAAATTACGTTCGAAGGGATACCGGAAACCATATTCCTTAATTCACCACGCATCAGTGAATATCCCACAGGAATTTATCTAATTATGCGTAGTCAAAGTCAAGCATTGACTAATTAAGATAATTAAGATTTTAATTATCGAATTTAGAACCTTAATTACGATTTATATTATTGTAATTAAGCGTTTAAAACTGCGGGATATTACAATTGAGTTATCATATAACTCTCAATCATAACACTCAAAGTGAGAGTCAGACAGGTATATATAGTTGAAACCCTATTAGGATTAGGATTACATTAAGTCACTAAGATCTAGGTTTTTCACTACGGTCATATAGAAGAACTCATTTCACTGTGATCATTATCAATATGTAAAGACGTACCGGTATAAACAAATAATCACAGACTACTTTCTATTACACTACAGCCTAAACCAATAATTTATCCTCAAGTTGTTTCGACTGTAATATTAGTTTATATCTCGTAAGGTTAACCCAACCATATGATCTTCTGTGATCTACAACACACCATATGATTTACTTTATGATGGGATAATGATACATACATATGTAATAAGTTAACAATCCAGCTAGGAGAATAATAGTGAACTTGGTAACATTATATACAAGTATAAAACGTCTTGCTTTCAGTATATAAACTCAACAAGGTATGTACTGGGTAAACCTCACGTGCATGTACAATAGCGTAGAAACCACAGAGGACTTGATAAACCATATTTGGAAATCACATAGGACTTGATAAACCGTATTTAGAAAACCATGTGTAACAAACTCAGACTGTTGGATTTGTATACTGTAAGTAGTTTTGGTTGAGCTTGTATACAATGTTTCATGTTACCACTATTATAATCTCATATCTGAATTGTTTACTTGATTGCATATGTATGTCTCTTTATCTCGTATATAAGTTAGATCATACAGTGTGTAGAAGATCACAGAAGTCTGTATGATTGGTCAAACTTAATGAGATATAAAAGGATCACGACTAAGATAACTTTAGGACGAGTTGTCGGATAGTTTGGTGTGATGAGAAGTGACTTGACTTGGTTGCTTGTCTATCTACCGGTGCGTCTCGGCGTATTGATGGATCACGATGAGATGAGTTCTTCTATCTCGACCGTCGTGAAGAACCTAGATCTCGATGACTTTACGTTGATCTAAATCTCGATAAGGTATTAGGTGAGTATGAGTTACTGACCATCACTTTGACTTGTCATGGTGAGGGTTACATGAGATAACCCAATATTCTCCGCATCTTGGGTGGTGGCATTGCTTGTATGTCATGCTAGTTACCTGTATCGAGTCACCGTATCCGTTAAGGATGATGACGTTCTCTTAAGGAGCTCAAAAGGTTTATTGTACTAAACCCTGCAGGTTGAGTTATCTCAAGTACAATAATAAGGCTGAGTGGTACTACTTAAGGAATTAAAGTAATTAATTATTTTAAGCAGTCAGAACGGTATAAATAATTAATGGACGTGCGATATCTTAAATACGGGGTTCGTGAAGTATAAGTACAAGCCCGACTCAACTTCGAAAATAAAGGGGTAAGTCAGCATTTATTCTCTAGTGGCATGAATAAATATTTATGAATTAATTTATGTTCTGGGCTGAACATAAGATAATTAATTTATTTGAGGCTCATCTTTATTCCTTACAAATCCCTGGGCTGGCCCATCAAGGCCTGGAGCTGCCCAGAATTCGTCCACCACAATGAGAGTCCCATTGGAACTCTGTTTTGATCCTCTCTATCTAAAGAGATATGATTATATTTATTATATATGCAGAGATCCTATCCTGATATGATTCTAGGGTTGCATTATAAATATAAGGTGAGAGAAAATAAAAAAGGCTAATCCTAAGTGAGAAAGTTTCGAAAATTATACTATTCATAGTTGGGATTTTTGAGTTTTTCATAATGTGGAAGAAGGCGAATTTTTGCAGTACTCTCTATAGATTGCTCTCACTCGGCATAGGAGTTTTGGTAAAAGGGATACAGTCCAGAAGATCAAAGCACGAGTCTTGATCCAATTCCTTGTCCGATAAATTCACAGGTGAACACGAGAAAATACCTATGTGTTGCAATTAATTATATCGATGCATGCTAGGTAAATAATCAATGTATGGTGAATTAAATATCCAAGATAGATCCGTAGGGAAAACTAGGTTTAGCCCTCGCCCGAGGATCTATCTTGGATATTTAATTCACCATACATTGATTACATTCCTAGCATGCGTCTATATAATTAATTGCAACACGTAGGGGTTTTCTCGTGTTTACCTTTGAATCTGAAGAGGTCGATGGAACGAGATGAATGGATCGAACGGATCGGACTCGTGCTTTGACCTTCTGGACTGTATCCCGGTTGCCCAATCTCCAACGTCGAGTGAGGACGATCTATGGAGAATGCTTCGGAAAATCACCCAATGCTCCCTCAAAATTCTCGAAAATATCTCCCAATTTTCTCTTGGAATTCTCGAAAATAATGTGTTCAATAATGAAGCATTAACCTAGACTTTATCTCTTACCTTATATTTATAATGTATTACCATAATCCCACAAGGAAAGGATTTATGCATATCCCATAAATATAATAATATCCTTATAGGATAAAGAGAATAAAATCTATCCTTAGAGAGCATATAGGGGCCGATTTCATTGAAGCTACGGGCTGGATGGGCGACCGAGGATCAAATGCGAGGAATAAAGATGGGCCTCAAATAAATTAATTATCTTATGTTGACCCGTAATATAAATTAATTTATAAACATTCATTCATGCCACTAGAGAATAAATGCCGACTTACCCTTTATTATCGAAGTTGAGTCGAGCTTGCACTTAGACATTACGAATCCCGTATTTAAGATATCGAACGTCCATTAATTATTTATAGCATTCGATCGCTAAAATAATTAATATCTTTAATTCCTTGCAAAGACCACTCAACCTTATTATTGTACTTGAGCTAACTCAACTGCAGGTTTAGTACAATAAACCTTTGAGCTCCTTAAGGGACGCCATTATCCTAAACGGATACGGTGACTGACATGAGATAACTAGCGTGACATACAAGCACCGCCACCACCAAAGATGTGGAGAATTGGGTTAGAACATATAACCTCACCCATAACAAGTCAAAGTGATGGTCAAGAACTCATACTCACCTAATACCTTATCGAGGTTAGATCATCGTAAGTCACCGAGATCTTGGTTCTTCACGACGGTCGGATAGAAGAACACATCTCGCGTGATCCTTGATACGTACGCGTAGACGGCAAGAGACAAGTAACCAAGTCAAGTCACTTATCTATATCAAGCAGCCTATACCGACAACTCGTCCTCAAGTTGTCTCGGCCGTGAAACTTTATATCTCATTGTTTAAGCGAACAATCATACGGACTCGTGATCTTCTACACATCGTATGATCTAACTTATATATGAGATAAGGGGACACGGATATATGCAATCAATTATTCATTTCGGATAGGAGATTGTAATAGTGGTAAGGAAACATTGTATACAAGCTCAACCAAGCGCTTTCAAGATACAAATCCAACAATCTCCCACTTATACTAAAGCAAACTTTTAGTATGATGTGTCTCTCTACTAGCTATTACAAACAAAACCATCACTTTGCTTCTCCCACTTATACAAAAGTTTCCTTTCTAAGTGGGTGCCATCATCTTGCAATCAAAGTCCTCTAACGTGCCCGACGAGACTTTTAGCGACAGGCATTTCGTGAATGGATCCACTAGGTTATCCGTAGTATCAATCTTTGCAATCAGCACGTCCCCTCGTCTAACGATTTCTCGTATGACATGGTACTTTCTCTCTATGTGTTTGGTTTCCTTGTGGATCCGTGGTTCCTTCGAGTTTGCCATTGCACCGAGTTATCACAATAAACCATGATACTCATGGGCAAACCAGTACCACATCTAGATCCATGAGGTAGTTCTTGAACCATACTGACCTCCTTAGCAGCCTCCAAGCGGCTACATATTCTCTTCCATGGTAGAGTCCGCAATGCATCGCTTTGCACTCCGCCAGATATGGTTCCACCTCCCAAGGTAAACACATAGTCCCGAGGTAGACTTTTTCTCATCATGGTCGACTTGGAAATCCGAGTGCAGATAACCCAAAGGCATTAGACTATCTCGCATGGTAAACTAGCCTATAATCTCGAGTCCTTTTCGGTGCTTGAGTATATGCTTATCGCGATCAATGAGCTTGTCCAGGTTAGATTGATATCTTGCTACTATGCCTACCGCATAGCGGATATCGGCCTCGTACATAGCATTGCGTACATGAGACTTCCTACGGCGAAGCGTGCATGAACTTGTCTCATTCCTCTATCTCCTTTGCAAATCATGGGTGATTGCGTCTTAGATAAAGGAACGCCGTATGCGAAAGGTAGCAATCCTTTCTTGGCGGTGCGCATACTAAAACGAGTAATCACGGTATCAATGTAAGACGCCCGAGATAAGCTCAACATTTTCTTCTTGCGATCTCGGTAAACCTTGATCCCAAGAATGTACGTGCATCTCCTAAGTCTTTCATTTGAAACTGATCGGATAACCAACTCTTTACGCCCCGATAACAACTTCACATTGTTGCAAATAGAAGAATGTCATCTACATAAAGTGCAAGAAAACCACATTACCATTGACATCTAAACGATACACACAACTCTCGCTAGAGCAGCGGGTAAATCCATGGGACTTTACCACCTCATCCAAACGTAAGTTCCATGATCTTGCATCATTGTCTCAGATCGCCTCATTGTATGTCCATGGGTCGATTATTTCTGCTCGTTTTACGGGACTAAACCAAGATTCACCCACGAACATAAATCGCTCGGGTTGACGAACAACCTCCCACTACGATGAGGTGCCACAGCACTATGGCAACGGTGGGTGCGGCTTCGTGGTTCTCATCTTACACAACTTCTTTGGTAGGTACCACTTATGCGGTCGGTATCTCCGGTGGAACTCGACTCACTTCAATTTCTTGAAGTATCGGTGTCGATCCTCCCACTGACACCGACATCTCGCACCTTTGGTCTAATCTGGTGGAATACGATCATCTTCTAATTCTTGAAGAATGATTTCAACTTTGGATTTATGATTTTCATGTAGTCCTCTTCAAGAATCGAGCATTAGTGCTAATAATGACCTTGATCCTTAGACTATAGAATAAACCACCTTCGTTCCTCTAGGATAGCCAATAAATGCCTTGCGTCGGATCTAGCCTCCAACTTGTCGCCTTCTTGTTCAAAGACGTGTGTTTGGACTACCCCATATCCTTATGTGGCTTAAAGCGGGCTTGCGCCCAAACCACAACTTCGAAAGGGTTTTCTCGATCGACTTGGATGGTACTAGATTTAGCAAGTATCTTTGTTGTTTCTAAGCGCATACCCCGTAAGCGAAATAGGCAATGTTGCATAACTCATCATTGATCTAACCATTTCCAAAAGAGTCCTATTTCTTCTCTCTCGACACACCATTTTTTGTGGTGTGCCTTGTGAAATCTTGTTGGGATGTAATCCCACACTTCACTAGATAGTCCATAAACTCGTTATCGAGGTATTCGCCACCGCGATCGAACGATGACTTGATACTTTACCTAGCTTCGTCTCCACTTCCGCCTTAAACTCTTTGAATTTCTCAAAGCATTCGGACTTGTGGTGAAGCGGTATCGTATCCGCACCTTGAGTAATTGTCGATGAAAGTGACAAAATACTCGTATCCTCCACGAGCTGTGTGGACATCGGTCCACACGTGTCGAATGGACTAACTCCATCATTTCTTTGGCTCTATAACCCTTCGCTTTGAAGGGTCTGGTCGACATCTTACCTTCTATACAGATTCGCAGATCGGAATGGAGTAATCATAGATTACCCAACGCCCATTCTTAGCAGGTCTTTGGATCCTATTTAGATGATGTGACCTAATCTAAGATGCCAGAGAAAAGTGGTGTAATCTTCAAGAAAACTTTCTCTTTTAGAGTTTGTAGAAGATACAACATAGTTATAGGTATTATGTTTTGCGAGAAATAGTATAAAGCGAATTATATAAAGTGCCAACACGAGATAACCGTCATTTCTTATGATAGAAACACCACTATCAAAAATAATGAGAATATCCATGAGTAAATAATTTCAAAGCAGAAACAAGGTTCGCCAAAATCCGCACATATAAAACGTCTTTCAAAACTAAAACTGTTGTCCCAAAACATAAAAACATCTCCAAGCGCAACAGCCTTGACTTTCGCGCGTTGCCCATGGAGATCGTTATCTCGCCATTACCTAGCTCCCTTGTCCGCAGGAACCCTCGCAGGTGTAACAAACATGATCAGCCGCACTGTGTCTACTACCCAAGAATGGGTAGAACAAGTCGCTAAACATGTTTACATTACTAAAGCAAATAAGCGTACTTGAGCCTTGAGCTTGGGGCACTTAGCCTTCCAATGCCCAATCTCACCGCACTTGAAGCACTTGCCCTTCTCCTTCGCTTTTTCAAACCATTGGTAGAGCCCTTTGTATTACTCCCACTCTTTTCTTTAGCCTTAGCATCCTTGAATTCCACTTTCCTTTTCATCTTTCGATAAGCGTTGGTTTTCTTTGAGGTGCGTGCTAAAGATCGCTGCACCTTACCCATTTTACGTTCTTGGTTACTAGATCCTCTTGCAATGAATCTAGAGTATAACTCTTATCATAAATGATCGTTCTATAACGGAAGTCATCAAAAGACTTGGGCAAAGTGTTGAGGATCATATCGATTCGACTCACGCCATCAATATATCCTCCAACCAACTCGAGCTCTCCAAGAGATTGATCATTTGCTCTACATGGTCATGCACCGAATCACTTTCCTTCATTGAACTTGACATTATGGATTTTGTCAAATTGTGATGTTTATTCGTCCGACCTCATACGATTTCATAAGATTTAGCCATATCGAGGTCGCATCTTCCATCTCTTGATGCTTTGGAGTCGCAGGGACTACGCACATGGTGACCAAAAGAAGGCACTTTGCCATTCTGCTTGATTTGTCCCATTTCTCGTGCTCCTTGCGCTCCTCATCGAGAGATAAATCGCCTAGAGGCTTGGGACGGGGTGTAGTGAGTACAAATAAATTATCTTGCAAGAAGAACATTCTCAATGTTTCATTTCCACTCGATAAAATTTGGACCGGATAAAGGATTTTGTGCGAGCATATTGATAATCGTGTAAGAGACATATCTCAAACGATAATGAAAACACATAAGCATACGATCACATATAATTCGTAATAATAATATTGTAACCTTTTGATAAAACAATATTAATTGAAACCTCAAATCGCCCAAGGAATCCCACATGCAAGCCCGCTGCGTGTGATCGCGTTTACATGAACCCCCGACCGCACTAAAATATACCTTTTAGTCGTTTAATTTCAATCCATGTCAACTTATCCTTATGACAAATGAAATTAACGATTGGACCTTACTAGACCACATCACTATCGCAAGAAGGGACTTGGCGGAAGTTGTACTCGGTGATGTCTCAGCAATGACCACATTTTAACAAATAAAATGAATTCTTAGAATTGGCATACTCACCGGACCATACCGCCCAATTCAAATTCTTTTGTTATCTTATTTTATATCTATCTCTAGAGAACTTATGAAAATCGCACATGCAAGCCACGCGTGTGGACGTTTACATGAAACACCCACTTCTCAATAGATTTAAAATATTTTATTTAGAAATCTCATCTAACAAACTTATGATAAGCAGTGCAAGCAAGCCACGGGTGGGCGTTTACTCACGATCGTCTCACTTTGTTTAGAGATCAAAAGGTGGAGGTCTTGACATTTTAATTTGGAAAATTAATATGTCGGGTTGCTTGCTTAGTCCTTTTGTTCAAAATGTTTGTCCATGCAGATCACGTAATCCCTAGCATGCTTGTCATAGAACTCAACATGTAAAACATGCTCAGAGAATTCTAAAATATGCTTGAAAACGCGATAAACCCGGCATGCTTACTATGCGCACTTAAATCGAAACACTTAAAGGTTTGTCGGCGTAATTTAAACATACATAGCATCTTCTTGCATAATTTAAACATCCACGACATGCAATGAGCGATAAAAATAAAATAAAGCGTTCATCGTGGCCCACTCGTGAAACCCGCACTTTCAAGTCTAATCTATTACATAGAATTGCAAAATGCAATTTAAACTTCGAAAACGGGCCTCGCGTGCACGGGCACGGACGATTCGTTAAAACTGGTTTGGGCGGATCGGTGGAACGGGCCGGATCGGGCCTAAAACGGAATCGGTGGAAAACGGGTGCGGGCACGAAAATCGGTTCTGGCGGGTTTGGGCGGGTCGACCAAGATGGGTGGGCCGTCGCTAGCAAGCGAGCCCACGTACGCGCAAAGACAATGTCGCCGCCTTTCTCACGTGCCGCCTCGGCCGCCCGCCGCGGTGAGGGGCTGAGAAGACGCCGACGCCGCGTGCCTCAACGCGGCAATGCCGAGTCATCTGCGTGCGGTGTCGGCATCGCCGAGAAACCCCACGCGACTCGTGCGCTGGTTGCCCGATCGCCGAAGCGTGCTACCGAGGTGCCGAAATCCGGGCGTTGAGGTTTCCGTGCGTGAAACTTCGCACTCGTCGCATAGATCCCGCCGAGCGTGCATATATCGCGCGCTTTGCCGCCTCCGCGCCGCTGAAGCGCCATCGCGTACCGCCTCGCGTGCCACCGCGATCGCGCGAGCTCGCGAGACCGCCGAGTCGCGCCGTGTCGCCCGTGTCACCGCCACACTGCTCGGCGCTGCGCAAACCGCATTCTGTGGCCGAAGGCCGCCGAGAACGCCTGCTGCTGGTCTCTGCCGCTGAAGCGCCGCAGCGCCGCGCGCGTGGCGTCGCCCGCACCGCCGAGACCTCGTTGAGGTTTCTGGCGCTGATCGCCGTGATTCGCCGGCGCAAGACGCCGCCGGCAGCGCGGCGGCGCCCGCGCGCGTGCACCCGCACCGCCGGCTGCCGAGCCAGCGCGCGCCACCACCGCCTCGCCCGCCGAACGCGCCAGGCACACCGTCGACTTGTTGCTTTGAGAAACACGCGCAGCGGCCGAGGGCGTGCTGCGAGCGCCGAGCACGCCGCGTGCCGTCGCCGCAGCAGCTCCGCCATAAGGCGTCCGGTTTCTCCTTTGTCCGCCGTCGTCTCGTTCTTCGTACTTTCATCTTCGTTCTTCTTTTACGAGATAAGATTTACAGAAAAATTTAATCTAACCACGGATTTTCTCGTGGTGAAAAAACAAAACCCAACAAAACAAAAGCGAGCCACGATGAACAGCGGATCCACAATTAATTAATGCGACGTAATAATCAAACGTGAATTAATCCAGCGTAGCTAAGATCTCGATCCCGAGCTCGATACCAATTGTAGGAAAACTAGGTTTAGCCACTGCCGAGGATCTATCTTGGATATTTAATTCACCATACATTGATTACATTCCTAGCATGCGTCTATATAATTAATTGCAACACGTAGGGGTTTTCTCGTGTTTACCTTTGAATCTAAAGAGGTCGATGGAACGAGATGAATGGATCGAACTCGTGCTTTGACCTTACGGATCAGATCCCGGTTGCCCAATCTCCAACGCCGAGTGAGGACGATCTATGGAGAATGCTTGGAAAATCACCCAATGCTCCCTCAAAATTCTCGAAAATATCTCCCAATTTCTCTTCGAATTCTCGAAAATAATGTGTTCAATAATGAAGCATTAACTCAGACTTTATCTCTTACCTTATATTTATAATGCATTACCATAATCCCACAAGGAAAGGATTTATGCATATCCCATAAATATAATAATATCCTTATAGGATAAAGAGAATAAAATCTATCCTTAGAGAGCATATAGGGGGTGCCAATTTCATTGAAGCTACGGGCCTGGATGGGCCAGCCCAGGGATCAAATGCAAGGAATAAAGATGGGCCTCAAATAAATTAATTATCTTATGTTCGGCCCGAACATAAATTAATTTATAAACATTCATTCATGCCACTAGAGAATAAATGCCGACTTACCTCTTTATTACCGGGTTGAGTCGGGCTTGCACTTAGACATTACTGAATCCCAGATTTAAGATATCGAACGTCCATTAATTATTTATAGCATTCTCGATCGCTTAAAATAATTAATATCTTTAATTCCTTAAGCACCACTCAACCTTATTATTGTACTTGAGCTAACTCAACCTGCGGGGTTTAGTACAATAAACCTTTTGAGCTCCTTAAGGGGACGCCATCATCCTAAACGGATACGGTGACTGACTGAGATAACTAGCGTGACATCAAGATCGCCACCACCCAAGATGCGGAGAATCTTGGTTAGAACATATAACCTCACCCATAACAAGTCAAAGTGATGGTCGAGAACTCATACTCACCTAATACCTTATCGAGGTTTAGATCATCGTAAGTCACCGAGATCTTGGTTCTTCACGACGGTCGATAGAAGAACACATCTCATCAGTGATCCTTCAATACGTCGAGACGCATCAAAGATAGACAAGTAACCAAGTCAAGTCACTTCTTATCTATATCAGCCTATACCGACAACTCGTCCTCAAGTTGTCTCACCATGAAACCTTTATATCTCATTAAGCTCGACCAATCATACGCACTTACGTGATCTTCTACACATCGTATGATCTAACTTATATATGAGATAAGGGACACGATATATGCAATCAAGTATTCATTTCGATAGGAGATTGTAATAGTGGTAACAGAAACATTGTATACAAGCTCAACCAAACCGCTTTCAAGATACAAATCCAACAAGATCATCTGGAGATGGTTAAAATCGATTTCTACAATTGGTATCGAGCACGGGATCAACATCTTAGCTCGTTGGATTAATTCACGCTTGATTATTACGCGCGCAATTAATTAATTGTGGATCCGCTGCTCATCGTGGCTCGCTTTATTTTTGTCGGATTCCGTTTTCACCACAAGAAAATCCGTGGTTAGATTAGGATTTTTTTTGTAAATCTAATCTGTAAAAGAGGAACAAAGACTAAGAACACGAAGAACGAGACAACGAAGCCACGCCGAACCGCCAGACAATGAGCACGACGGCGCAATTTCAACGCACGGATCCGTCGACAACTCGCGGTCGCTCTCGCTTCTGCCGCCGGCTGCATAAAGGGCGGACAGGGTGGATGGGTGTACGGAGCTCGGCGAGTGTCAAGAATGGCACGCGGGCGCACGGACGCTGCTGATCTTGGACATGCTCGCGGGCTCGCCATCGTGGGTACGATTGCCGGCAATACTGGCGACAACACGACCTCTGTGTGCGGATGCCCATCGCCCGAAGCGCGCGGGCAGACCGAGCGCACGAGTCGCCCGAGTTTTTTCCTCGGCAGGTAGTCGACGACAGGGCGCACTCAGTGTGCGTGGGCGACCGGTAGCCCTGCAGACGACGTCGACCCTCGACGATGGCGTGGCAAGGCGGACGAACAGGCATAGGTGGCGGAGTGAGACTGGGCGTGCGCATGGGATGTGCCCTAGCACGCGCGGCCTAGTCCACTTGGGCTGACCCGACCCGTTTTCGACCCAAACCCGAATTTTCGACCCAAGTCCAGATTTTTAACCGACCCGGCCTATTCCACTGTTACGGCCCGTTTTAGATTTTTTAGCACAAATCCAGTTTTGACGAGTCCGGTCCGTGCCCGTGCACGCAAGGCCCGTTTCGAGATTTTTAAAGATTTGTACTTTGCAAATTTTTGTAATAAATTAGGCAGGGAAGTACAGGATCCACGAGTGGGCAACGATGAACGAATTTATTTTATTGTAATCGTTCAAAGCATGTCGTGGATGTTTAAATTATGCAGAAACATGCTATGTATGTTTAATTACGTAGATAAACATTTAATATGTTTTCGTGATTGGATGCGTATAGCAAGCATGCTAGGTGTCACGACCCGGCTACCTAATCAGATAGTTAGGCCGTGACTTGGGTTAAGAAAGAAATTCTGATAATTAATAATGTCAACAATGATCAAAAGATCTCGAGACAGAAATAGGAAGCCGGTTTTTCACAAGAAGGTTTCAAATGTTTATAATCCAAAGAAGTATAATAGAGTTTAACAAATGATAATTCTAGGTCCTCAACCTCAATAAAGGATCAAAAGGAGAAAAACAAAGTTGAGGACGGGTAATCCCAAGGAAATATCCTATACAAAGGATATACTTTATCAAGAGAATCAAATTGATGATTCATAAATCAACTAGATTGTGGTTAATGAATCAAGAATTATGAACTTTTCAACAAACAAACTTGTGAAATCCTTGTTTATATAAGCAAATCAATATTATAATGGAAATGTTGTGATCATAACAACATTATAAAATTTCTTATCAAAGAATATGATCACTTCGACATAGCATAACCCATAAGCATGTAAAAGCAAAAGTTCGGCAACGAAAAACGAGGCTGAGAATTATGTGTGAAGACATAACTCTCTCTGGGCAACAAAACATATTAACGCCAAATAAATAACCTTATCAAAAGAACAATTCATCATGAATCAATTCATCTAGAGAAGTTCCTTGCGCAACATTCGATTCCAGCACCCTCTCAAGCTCAACCTGCATATTTAGAAATATATGTAGGGCGTGAGTACAAAATTGCACTCAGTGGGTAATCGCAAAAAACATAAAAATAATCTTTGCCCTTAGGGCTATATACTTGACTTGCCGTAACATATGCTTTCATAAATAAATACTTACTTGCTCATATAATCATATCATATGCATATGCATGTTTTCATGTTTGCATGCAACTTTCTCTTTTCCTTCCTATATCCACGGATTCTTTCTGCGTGTTGAGAAGTAGGCCTCCTTCTCAAACACCTTATCATCACATACCCGAGTTGGACCCGAAGGTTCTCAACTACGGTCATACCCGACGTCGGTAAATTCTTTCTTTCTTTTTCTTTCTTTCCCGTTGATAGGTAGTGCATCATGCTTATGCTCATGCTCAAAACTTAGGCAAGTCAATCAACTTTTAAACAATGCAATTAAATGTATATCATAAAATCTCATATTTTTTCATGCAAAGCATATCATATCATATCATTTGAAAATATATAAAAGCATAAGCTATCATTATAGAAAAATATATTTACCCACCTGGCAAGAGTCACTCGGTTAGACTGTTCTTTCTGTCTTTCATTTATTTCCTCTTCTTACTTGATCCTTCATGCTTCCATTAACCTTACTCGATCTTTTAATCAACGTGGACTAGCATAAAAGCCTATCAATAATCAAGCAAGAACATCATTCTTATACGCTTGGACATATCACGTCTCACTCTTACTTCTATCTAATCTAAGATAAGGTAGGCTATTGCATCCCTTCATGACTCATTCTTAATAAACTTCAATCTTAGTAAATTATATAACATGTCATAATCAAAGGAATCCAAGTAACTTATACTTAGACCATCAATGTATAACATTTTATACCTTAACTCAAGGTAATCAAGTGAACCAATTTCACTTATTTACTAATCATAAGTTCACCATTTAATCCTTAAAACATTTTATTAATACATCAATTTATAACAAAATTTCGGCAGAGTAACATTTGTAAAATGGATCGCCATTTCAATACCAAATCAACCAAATTCATCCCAACTCCATCCAATCATCACCATATGTTATAATACACATTTATCAACTTAAAACAAGTTCAAATTCATTCTTAATACCATAATCGCCTTATGCCCTTCAACCATATACATAAGCACTTACATGAACTTTACAAACCAACATCCATTTAGTATCCAACAATTCACATTTATACATGTTCCTCATCAATGATCCTCAATCTATGATCACTTCAAATTTCAAGCAATTTCATCACATAAAATCATAACTTTGCACTAAACTTTAATTTTCTAGTTTTCACACTTCATGTCCATAAATTCTTATAAATTCAACTTAAGCATTATTTTTATCATAGATCTCAAATATCATATCAAATACATCAAATAAAATCAAGAAATCAAAGTTCATGCATTCCCCTTCATTTTCAAAAATTAGGGAAACTAAGTTCATGCATGAATTAAATTCTTGTAAATTCATATTATGTATTATTTATACTCTAGATTTCAAAAATCATATCAAATGTATCAAATAAAATCAAAAATTCATAGTTCATCCAACCTCTATATTTTCAAAAATTATAGAATCATGTATTCTTTAAATTTCTTTCAATTTCTTTAATCAAATCATGTTTATTCTTACTTAATTACACATATCTAAACTCAATTTAATCAAATTATAACACATAATTCACATACAAAATTAGGGTTCATACATACTACTTTAATTCATCAACTTCATGAATTTAAAGAATTTAAACCATAGATTATGATATTTAAGCATCATAAACATAATTAAATCAATAAACATAACAAAAATTAAACAAATCAACCTTGAATTAAATCACCAAAATTTTCGAAAACCCTCATATATAAGAACATCATGTTCATCAATTTAAACTACAAAAACTTGGATTAATCAAGGTGTTTACCTTCTTTGAAGTGATTTCCCTTTAATTTCATACTTAAACATGGATTAAAATTGAAAATCAAAATTTTGTATGTGTTTGTGTGTGAAGTGCCGTGAATTTGGGGAAGAAAGAAGGTGGGAGATGGTTTTTAAAATGAAAATAGTTCTAGAAGATTCATATGTATATAGCTTAATTAAATTTCCATTCATTTTCTTTTCTTTTTTGATAATTTTTGAAAATTAATAATATTTCTTTAAAAATATTGCTAACATTGGAGATTAATATTCTTTAATAGAAAAAACTAAATTTTCTTATTAATATAAAGATCTAAAATAATTAAATCCATTGTTGGATTATAAACCATAAAATACTAATTTAATTCTTTCATATACAATTAATCAAATAATTATTCTCTATTCATAAATCTCAAAATTATAGAGAATAATTTCTTTGTCACTAGATATAAATAAATAAATTTATTTAAGCCATTTAATAGCTTAAACATTATTTCATCTCATTTTATGAATAAATCCCACATAAATAATAATTAATGCAATTTCTTTAGAACATTTTCTATTTAATGAAATTTCATCCAAATACACATAATAATAATCATATATTTCACATTTAATCATAATAAAACTCATTTCTGAATAATATCTCTTTCTTCGAAATTATACTTCTTCGATTATAAATTAATCAAATTTCCATCGCTTTCTAATTTATCAAACTCTTCTTTATCAATCTTAGGGATGCAATGCCTTTAATCCCATAACTAAAACTTAATTGGATTCTAATTAGGCTATAAGATTTTCGGGTTACTACATTCCCTCCCCCTTAAGAAAATTCCGTCCTCAAAATTTGATACCTCAACGAAAGCTCAGAGTACTTCCTCTCATCACATCTTCTAGTTCCCAAATCATCTCTTCTATACCATGATGTCTTTACTGAATTATAACTAAAGGAATAATCTTATTCCTTAGTCTTTGCTCTTTTCAGTCTAGAATAAAATTCTGATTTCTCTTCATAGTTCACATCAATCTTGGGAACTATTTCTCTTGATGAATGATGTGTTTTGAAACAACACATATCTTTTAGATGCAACATATGAAACACATTGACTATTGCTAACACTTAGAGGGAACGCTAATCTGTAGGCGATTAGCCTATTCTTTTCTTGAATCTCTTACGGCTAATAAATCTTAGTTCGAGCTATTCTTTGATTTGAAGGCGACGTATTCTTTTGGAAGAATATACTTTCATGAAACTTTGTCTCCAATCTCGAAGCTTGTTTTCGTTCGTCTTATATCTGCATAAGACTAAAGATCTCGAGCTTATTGGATTCTTTTCTTGACTTGTCGTGCAATTACGATCATTTCTTCAATCGCTTCTGGTCCAAGCACTTTTCTTTCTCCAACTGCATCCTTGAAGAGTGGCGATCTACACTTTATGCTGTAGAAGCTTCATCAGGTGTCACATACATCGTTACTTAGTAATTGCTGTTGTATGCAAATTCAATTTTATCTTCATCTCTTGTCGAAAACTCGTTTAAAATGAATTATAAACTTAGAGTCTCTACTTGAGGTGACTGAGACAAGCACTCCATGCAAACGTACTCCCTCTCAACGTATCTTCGAGCTAATTGTCAGCTCCATACGTGATAGAGATCAAAAATAACATGAACGTACTTCATGAGTCGATCGATAATCATCCACGCTTTGATTTGGGTAACTAACATGTTTGTCTTCTCATCTTTTCAACTTTGAAAAGAACATAACGGACTGGTCTGCCAAATTCACGATCATACTTTGCGACAGTCTGCTTTTCTTACTTCAGATTTGTAAACTAAATCTCTTTCTGCTTTGCAAAATTTCGAGGTATAAAACTTTCCTATAATCATTACTCAATTTCAAAATATAACGAATCAATAACATGATCAAGAAATGAGCATAATAGAACTACTCCAGAATAAAAGATATCAAGATCAATCACAAAAATATTTTAAGACATCTGGAGTATTAATGAATTAGCTTGATTCTCTTTTCAAATCTCAATTGAGAAATTTCGTGAACATGAGAAAATAGAACAAACTGAATTGGTATAGAAATCTCAAGAAATACAACAAGGCTGAGATAAAAGAAGTCAATCAATTGAAGCTGATGAATAGCTGAGATGAAATCGATCATAGAAGAAAAAAAAAGAACCAAAAGAAATTCAAGTGTTAATAATAATAAGAACTGATTATAGTTAGGAATTTAGAAAATTAGCGAAAAACGAGAGTTACACACCAAAGGATGGTTCGAGGTATTCATGGTTAATGGCCGAAACTCAATTTCTCACCAAGTCGTGGTGCCTAACGACCAGACTAGCGACCGTGAAGGTGATCGCTAGTTACGAGGCAGAAACTTTTTGGAAGGTCCTCGCAGTCGGACTAGTGATCGCTAAGGAGATCGCTAGTTTCGGGGTCGAAACTTCCGTAATGAACTCATGAAATGGCTAGCGATCATAGGTGATTGCTAGTCTCTTATTTCTTTCCATCTTTAGTTACTGTTTTGCTTGTGCATCGATCGTCATCTTGCCCAGATGCTTTTCTCCCCAAGCAATGAAGTCGAGCGAGAAATTCTTTCTAGGTAAAATGCTCATCTGATCTTTAGTGATAATAAACGAGACGACGAGAACCGAGATGACAACCGATAAACGCGCTTTTACACGCTTATAGTTGATATTTGAAGATGAGTTTAGCTCGCTTAATGTGCGCTTATGTATCGATTCTTAATGTTTTATCTTTTCTAGAAGATATCGCTCTTGGGGTTTCTCTTTGGTGTTTTGTAGGCTTTTCAGTGATAATCGATGCATAAGGAAAAGATGTAACCAAAGATGATTAAATGGATATGAATAATATGGATGTGAAAAGTTTACAATGTTAAAGAGCATCTCGATAGGAGTCCATAGGCGCAAACGGATCGCAATTCAAAGTTCGGACGCGAGAGAACGGAGCGAAACAGTGAAGTCGCTGGCAGAGAGCTGAAGAGCTCATGGTCATGGCGCGGCCGAGAAATCGCCTCAACGCCCAAAACCTCGCGATCGCTGCTCATGTCATGAGCCCGGCCATGAGGCGAGGCGACAGACCCAAAATTAGGGTTTTCACCACAATCTATAAATAGGCTTCACCGCGCCCCAACGCACTCCCAAATAGCGATTTTGCACGCTTTTCCTCGCTTTTATCTGCTTTTCATTTATTTTCGCTTTAGCTTTGATTTAGATTAGTTATAGCAATAGTTATCCATCGCTTTACATTAGTTCTTCGCATTGGTAACGATTTAGCACGATTTCGTCCAAGGAATTCCATCTTTTTCCGCTTTCCGCTGGATTTGGATACGAACCCAACCATTGTTCTTCGACGCTTCCTACGGGTTTTATCAATTTAATTTCCGTTTTATGATTATTGCGCACTTTATGTCGTTAATTATGTCTAGCTAATTTCGCTCTAATCCTAGTGGTTTGCATGATTCTATCCTATATGTTGTGATTCCTACTATTGTTATTTACCTTCCGTATTGATTCATGATTCTTGGTGCTTATTTATATGTGTTGATTTCGATCAATTTTGATGCATATCATTGTTGCCGCTAATTACGTGAATCGCTTTTAATTGTCAATCGATCTCGAATGTATGATACGGATAAGCCTCGAGTCGTGAATCGAGATAGGAACATTCAGAGGAAGCATATTCTTTGTGATCCTTTCGAGTTGCTTATTTTCCCTAGAGACGTAATAAAGAATAGGGAAAATTAGTAATCAACGGTCACAATTGTCGAATCAAGTTGTTGGCTACATATGTGATCTTCCATCTTGTCCGGATTAAAATGGTTAGTAATAAGGTGATAAACATCATTGTGGATAGGATTAATGCATCCCTAGGTTAGTCCTTCTCGATATTTGTTTCTCGATATTTTATCGCTTTAGTTTATTTTCTTGTTATTACTTTTGCTTTGATTTAATAATCAAGCCCTAAAAATTCACAACCTAAATTTCGTGCTTCGATAATGATGAATTATTGTTGAATTAGCTTCGTGTTTTCGGATTGCAAACCTCGTGGATACGATACTGCCACTTACCTATACTTACACCTTTTTACGTGTGAAAAGGAGCGATCAAATTTGGCGCCGCAAGCTCGCATGCGAAGACGGAGATCGGAGCACAACAGATACCTCGCGACCTCCCAACGGTCGCGAGGTCGATCATGAGGCGCCCTGAAGTTAATCGTCGACGACACTCCTCCGGTCCTGCTTTCCGAGTCGACTTGTCAAGTCGAATATGACGAGGAGTTTGCCTGCTTCAAAGAGGTTTTTCAAAAGTTGAGATAAATTTGCTCTCTTTGAAGTCGCGAAACATGCCTGCCACATGAAATTTTTAAAGACGCATTGCGTTGCAAGAAGAAACTGGGAAATTTGAGAAAATTTCCTATCCAAGAATGCAAAGGTTGCCTTGCAAAGGAAGCTCCCTCAAGCGTATGATCCCGGTTTCACTTTAGAGTGCGAGATCGCCAGCGCGACTTTTCCAATTGTTTTGTGCGACTTGGGGCGAGCATCAATCTGATGCCATTGAACGTTTTCAACCGCTACACCTAGGAAAGATGAAGCCGATTTAAGATTTCATCGATGATGGCTGACCGTCAGTCACATATCCAAAAGGTATCGTCAAGACGTGTTGGTAAGAATCGGGATTTTGTTTTTCCCGCCGACTTTGTGATTTTAGATATTCCGAATTCAAACAACAACCACTAACTGGTAGACCTTTTCTAGCAACCGGTCGTGCGCTGATTGATGTGCGGGAAGGTAATCTCACGCTTCGTGTTAACGATGAGGAGCTCAAAATTTCCATATACGACGCCATCAAGCAACACGACGCTGGAAAGTCAAAGATTGTTGCTCGATCATGACTGCTGCCGCACACATCTCACGCTTAGAGGGTATTCAACCGATCGAGAAGCCGTGAGAAGGAAGAAGTGGACTCGCATGGAACTCCGAGTGTATCATTCAAGTTTGGGGCCACTTCCATAGTCGTGGTGGAGATCCGTAAATGCTAAGTTTAGGAGGATCCACGAGTTGAGAAGGATTGCCACAAAATGCCGGATTGACAAGGTTAGTGATGGTCTAGCTAAAGACGTTAAAGTAAGCACTTGTTGGGAGGTAACCCAACATTTTCTTTGTTTTTGTTTTCGTGTTTTGTCGTGTCTTTCGTTTGTGTTGCTTTTTGTCGTGTTTCTGTTTTTCTTTTCGTTGTGATCAGCCGATCAACGAGTTAAGTGAAGTGTGTTAATCCATGTGGCCAATGACGATAGAAAATTTTTGTGAAATTTAATGATAGTGCACATGATATGTTAGAAAATGACGCATGAATGACGTGAGATGGCTTTAGCTTGTTGTTTTCACCATTTGCTTAACCCGTGAGACTTGAGCTTCATCGTATAAACATCTTGATACGCTTTTAATTGTGTGATATCATGCATGTGATTATCTTCTAGAACTTGCCGCTCTTCCGTGTCGAGACCGCAATATGTATTTCGAATTTGAAAGGATAAAGGCCATCTTTGTTAACCACATATTCACCCAAACACTAACCCGATGTTATATACCATTTGTCGCCTTCTTTGAGCCTTTAGGAGACTTTTTCTTTCGATTAACCGGATGATAGGAGGTGAGGATGGATATGGGAATCAAAAGGGGTGAAATTTTGATGTAAGTTATGACGAGAAAAATTTCTTGTAGAAAAATACATCTGTGGTGAAGAATAGTACCTTTGTTGTGAAAATTAAACCCTATAAGCTCTAGAAAAGAAACCAAAAAGAAAAATGTTAAGTTCACTATGCGTGTTGAGCATAAAGGGTCTTTAATCAAAGTATAGGTACCTTCTGTGGCATTAAACGTTGATTTTGCACGTTGGGAGAAAAGAGGAAAATGGACAAAGTCCATATGTGTCGAAATGTATAAATGGTGGTGCTTAGAATATTCTTGAGTCACTTAGCCATATTTTATCCTACCTTAACCAATGTGCCTACATTACAACCTATGAAAAGACCTCTTTGATCCTAATTTGAACACAATGACGCGGTGGAGATATTAGAGAAACGGCAAGCCTATGGTAAGATGTTGCATTGCATTGTTCGTTGAGTGTATACACATCCTTAATTTCTTTATGAGTTTGAGTGTATCCTCGATACTCTACACACATGCCTTTGTGAGGGTTGAATTAAATGAGTTTTTGCCGTAAATTGTTGTTTGTGTTGAGTGGACTAACGCCGCCATGTGCACTAATGTTTTGAGCGCTGATATGTTTGGAGGCTCAGAATGGTTATCATCTTTGCTACGCTCGCTGATCTTTCGTTGTGTCTTTCATTCGCTTTTGTTTGAGGACAAACAATGCTTTAAGTTTGGGGTTTGATAAACGTGCTTTTTACACGCTTATAGTTGATATTTGAAGATGAGTTTAGCTCGCTTAATGTGCGCTTATGTATCGATTCTTAATGTTTTATCTTTTCTAGAAGATATCGCTCTTGGGGTTTCTCTTTGGTGTTTTGTAGGCTTTTCAGTGATAATCGATGCATAAGGAAAAGATGTAACCAAAGATGATTAAATGGATATGAATAATATGGATGTGAAAAGTTTACAATGTTAAAGAGAATCTCGATAGGAGTCCATAGGCGCAAACGGATCGCACCGGAGTTCGGACGCGAGAGAACGGAGCTAAATGAGTGAAGTCGCACAGAGCGCCGAGCGAGCTCGCGGCCGCGAGAAATCGCCCGTAACGCCCAAAACCTCGCGATCGCTGCTCATGTCATGAGCCCGCCGCGAGGCGAGGCGGCAGACTTAAAATTAGGGTTTTCAGCCCTAATCTATAAATAGGGCTTCACCCGTGCCCCCAACGCATTCTCAGCGATTTTGCACGCTTTTTCTCGCTTTTATCTGCTTTTCATTTATTTTGCTTTAGCTTTGATTTAGATTAGTTATAGCAATAGTTATCCATCGCTTTACATTAGTTCTTCGCATTGGTAACGATTTAGCACGATTTCGTCCGAAGGAATTCCATCTTTTCCGTTTTCCGTTGGATTTGGATACGAACCCAACCATTGTTCTTCGCACGCTTCCCTACGGGTTTTATCAATTTAATTTCCGCTTTTATGATTATTGCGCACTTTATGTCGTTAATTATGTCTAGCTAATTTGCTCTAATCCTAGGGTTTGCATGATTCTATCCTATATGTTGTGATTCCTACTATTGTTATTTACCTTCCGTGTATCGATTCATGATTCTTGGTGCTTATTTATATGTGTTGATTTCGATCAATTTTGATGCATATCATTGTTGCCGCTAATTACGTAATCGCTTTTAATTGTCAATCGATCTCGAATGTATGATACGGATAAGCCTTCGAGTCGTAATTGAGATAGGAACATTCGTAGGAAGCATATTCTTTGTGATCCTTTTGGAGTTGCTTATTTTCCTCAGAGACGCGTAAAGAATAGGGAAAATTAGTAATCAACGGTCACAATTGTCGTAACTAAAGTTGTTGGCTACATATGTGATCTTCCATCTTGTCTGGATTAAAATGGTTAGTAATAAGCAGGATAAACATCATTGTGGATAGGATTAATGCATCCCTAGGGTTAGTCCTTCTTCGATATTTGTTTCTTGATATTTTATCGCTTTAGTTTATTTTCTTGTTATTACTTTTGCTTTGGATTTAATTATCTGAAGCCCTAAAAATTCACAACCTAAATTTTGTGCTTGGATAATGATGAATTATTGTTGAATTAGCTTCTGTGTTTTCGGATTGCAATCCCTGTGGATACGATACTTCGCTTACCCTATACTTACACCTTTTTTACGTGTGAAAAAGGAGCGATCAACAACAATAAGATGACGACAAATGAGTAGTACTCTTCCAAACTTTCTGAACAATTCCCGTTATCAAAGATAAAACAATACTCATATTCTTGCAGAAAACAAATTCATGTTGTTCTGCCATCTTTTCTCGAAACTTCTTTTCAACTTTAGCTTGATAAGCAACAACTCATTTCAAGCATACATTCTCATATAATAATTTATTCAATAAAACATCTACTCAATCATCTTCTGTAATAACCATAATCATCATGCTCATAATCATTATCATAAACTCTTAAATCATAATCATAAGCTCTTACATGGTGAGCTAGAGATGATGGAATCGAATTCTGAGTTTTTCTCAAGAGCAACTGTCTTTTTAACTTATTTTCTCAAAGCAGAGTCAAACAACTGAATCTACAACTTAAATTCTCAAACAGAGTCATCTCAAAAGAATTTACATACTCAAGGTGCACAACTGTACAATTCTCACAAGGATTTTTGAATTTAGAATTCAAGACAGCACACAAGCTGCACAAGGATTCGCAAGGATTTACATGTTCAGAATTCAAACTATGCTCAAAACTATGCAAAAGTTCACAAGGATTCACAAGCTCAGAAATTTCAAAACTGTGCATAAACTGCACAAATTACAAAGATTCACAAGTTCAAAATTCAGAACCGCTCTGATACCATTCTATCACGACCCGGCTACCTAATCAGATAGTTAGGCCGTGACTTGGGTTAAGAAATAAATTCTTATAATTAATAATGTCAACAATGATCAAAAGATCTCGAGACAGAAATAGGAAGCCGGTTTTCCGCAAGAAGGTTTCAAATGTTTATAATCCAAAGAAGTAGAATAGAGTTTAACAAATGATAATTCTAGGTCCTCAACCTCAATAAAGGATCAAAAGGAGAAAAACAAAGTTGAGGACGGGTAATCCCAAGGAAATATCCTATACAAAGGATATACTTTATCAAGAGAATCAAATTGATGATTCGCAAATCAACTAGATTGTGGTTAACAGCCTGAAGAATTATGAACTTTTCAACCAACAAACTTGTGAAATCCTTGTTTACATAAGCAAATCAATATTATAATGGAAATGTTGTGATCATAACAACATTATAAAATTTCTTATCAAAGAATATGATCACTTCGACATAGCATAACCCATAAGCATGTAAAAGCAAAAGTTCGGCAACGAAAAACGAGGCTGAGAATTATGTGTGAAGACATAACTCTCTCTGGGCAACAAACATATTAACGCCAAATGAATAACCTTATCAAAGGAACAATTCATCATGAATCAATTCATCTAGAGAAGTTCCTTGCGTAGCATTCGATTCCAGCACCCTCTCAAACTCAACCTGCATATTTAGAAATATATGCAGGGCGTGAGTACAAAATTGCACTCAGTGGGTAATCGCCAAAAACATAAAAATAAACTTTGCCCTAAGGGCTATATACTTGACTTGCCGTAACATATGCTTTCATAAATAAATACTTACTTGCTCATATAATCATGTCATATGCATATGCATGTTTTCATGTTTGCATGCAACTTTCTCTTTTCCTTCCCATATCCACGGATTCTTTCTGCGTGTTGAGAAGTAGGCCTCCTTCTCAAACACCTTATCATCACATACCCGAGTTGGACCCGAAGGTTCTCAACTACGGTCATACCCGACGTCGGTAAATTCTTTCTTTCTTTCCCGTGGATAGGTAGTGTATCATGCTTATGCTCATGCTTAAAACTTAAGCAAGTCAATCAACTTTTAAACAATGCAATTAAATGTATATCATAAAATCTCATATTCTTTTTCATGCAAAAGCATATCATATCATTTGAAAATATATAAAAGCATAAACTATCATTATAGAAAAATATATTTACCCACCTGGCAATAGTCACTCGGTTAGACTGTTTTTTATGTCTTTCATTTATTTCCTCTTCTTACTTGATCCTTCATGCTTACATTATCCTTACTCGATCTTTTAATCAACGTGGACTAGCATAAAACTTATCAATAATCAAGCAAGAACATCATTCTTATACGCTGACATATCACGCCTCACTCTTACTTCTATCTAATCTAAGATAAGGTAGGCTATCGATCCCTTCACGACTCATTCTTAATAAACTTCAATCTTAGTAAATTATATAACATGTCATAATCAAAGGAATCCAATTAACTTATACTTAGACCATCAATGTATAACATTTTATACCTTAACTCAAGGTAATCAAGTGAACCAATTTCACTTATTTACTAATCATAAGTTCACCATTTAATCCTTAAAACATTTTATTAATACATCAATTTCTAACAAAATTTCAGCAGAGTAACATTTGTAAAATGGATCGTCATTTCAATATCAAATCAACCAAATTCATCCCAACTCCATCCAATCATCACCATATGTTACAATACACATTTATCAACTTAAAACAAGTTCAAATTCATTCATTAATACCATAATCGCCTTATGCCCTTCAACCATATACATAAGCACTTACATGAACTTTACAAACCAACATCCATTTAGTATCCAACAATTCACATTTATACATGTTCCTCATCAATGATCCTCAATCTATGATCACTTCCAATTTCAACCAATTTCATCACATAAAATCATAACTTTGCACTAAACTTTAATTTTCTAGTTTTCACACTTCATGTCCATAAATTCTTATAAATTCAACTTAAACATTATTTTTATCATAGATCTCAAATATCATATCAAATACATCAAATAAAATCAAGAAATCAAAGTTCATGCATTCCCCTTCATTTTCGAAAATTAGGGAAACTAAGTTCATGCATGAATTAAATTCTTGTAAATTCATATTATGTATTATTTATACTCTAGATTTCAAAAATCATATCAAATGTATCAAATAAAATCAAAAATTCATAGATCATCCAACCTCTATATTTTCAAAAATTATGGAATCATGTATTCTTTAAATTTCTTTCGATTTCTTTAATCAAATCATGTTTATTCTTACTTAATTACACATATCTAAACTCAATTTAATCAAATTATAACACATAATTCACATACACAATTAGGGTTTATACATGCAACTTTAATTCATCAACTTCATGAATTTAAAGAATTTAAACCATAGATTATGATATTTAAGCATCATAAACATAATTAAATCAATAAACATAACAAAAATTAAACAAATCAACCTTGAATTAAATCACCAAAATTTTCGAAAAACCTCATATATAAGAACATCATGTTCATCAATTTAAACTACAAAACTTGGATTAATCAAGGTGTTTACCTTCTTTGGAGTGATTTTCCTTTAATTTCATACTTAAACATGGATTAAAATTGAAAATCAAAATTTTGTATGTGTTTGTGTGTGAAGTGCCGTGAATTTGGGGAAGAAAGAAGGTGGGAGAAGGTTTTTAAAATGAAAATAGTTCTAGAAGATTCATATGTATATAGCTTAATTAAATTTCCATTCATTTTCTTTTCTTTTTTGATAATTTTCGAAAATTAATAACATTTCTCTAAAAATATTGCTAACATTGGAAATTAATATTCTTTAATAGAAAAAACTAAATTTTCTTATTAATATAAAGATCTAAAATAATTAAATCCATTGTTGGATTATAAACCATAAAAATACTAATTTAATTCTTTCATATACAATTAATCAAATAATTATTCTCTTTATTCATAAATCTCGAAAATTATAGAGAATAATTTCTTTGTCACTAGATATAAATAAAATAAATTTATTTAAGCCATTTAATAGCCTAAACATTATTTCATCTCATTTTATGAATAAATTCCACATAAATAATAATTAATGCAATTTCTTTAGAACATTTTCTATTTAATGAAATTTCATCCAAATACACATAATAATAATCATATATTTCACATTTAATCATAATAAAACTCATTTCTGAATAATATCTCTTTCTTCGAAATTATACTTCTTCGATTATAAATTAATCAAATTTCCATCGCTTTCTAATTTATCAAACTCTTCTTTATCAATCTTATGGATGCAATGCCTTTAATCCCATAACTAAAACTTAATTGGATTCTAATTAGGGCTATAAGATTTTCGGGTTACTACACTAGGTTTATCGCGTTTTGAAGCATGTTTTAGAATTCTGCGAGCATGTTTTACATGTTGAGTTCTATAGAAAGCATGCTAGGATTACGTGATCTGCATGGACAAACCTTTTGAAACAAAAGACTAAGCAAGAAACCCGACATGTTAATTTTTAAATTAAAGATGTCAAGACCTCCACTTTTTGATCTCTAAATAAAGTGGTACGCACTGTGAGTAAACGTCCACACGTGTGGCTTGCTTGCACTGTTTATCATAAGTTTGTTAGATGTGATTTCTAAATAAAATATTTTAATCTATTGAGACGTGGGAGTTTCATGTGTAAACATCCACACGCGTGGCTTGCATATGTGATTTTCATAAGTTCTCTAGAGATAGATTTAAAATGAGATGACAAAAGATTTTGAATTAGAAGCGGTATGGTCCGAGTGAGTATGTCAATTCTAAGAATTCATTATATGCTGTCAAATTTTTGGTCATTGTTTAGGCATCACTGCAAGTACAACTTCCCGCGAAGTCCCTTCTTGCGATAGTGATGTGGTCTAGTAAGGTTCAATCATTAATTTCATTTGTCATAAGGATAAGTTGACATGGATTGAAATTAAACGACTAAAAGTATATTTTAGTCAGTCGAGGGTTCATGTGTAACGTTCACACGTGTGGCTTGCATGTGGAATTCCTTGGGCGATTGGAGGTTTCAATTAATATTGTTTTATCAAAAGGTTACAATATTATTGTTAAGAATTATGTGCGATCATATGCTTATGTGTTTACATTACTTTTCAGATATGTCTCTTACACCGATTATCAATATGCTCGCACAAAACCCTCTATCCGGTCCAAATTTTATCGAGTGAAAACGAAACATTGAGAATGTTCTCACTGCCGAAGAAAATTTATTTGTACTCACTACACCCCATCCAACCCCCCTAGACGATTCATCTACCGATGAGGAGCGCAAGGAGCACGAGAAATGGGACAAATCAAATAGAATGGCAAAATGCCTTCTTTTGGTCACCATGTGAGTCCTGCAACTCCAAAGATGAAGAGATGGACGATGCAAACCACTATCCGCTAAATCTCATGAAATCGTATGGGGAGTTAGACAGAATCGCTAGTCATAATTTGACAAAATTAATTATGTCAAGTTCAATGATGGAAGGTGAGTCAGTGCATGACCATGTAGAGCAAATGATCAATCTCTTCGGAGAGCTCGAGTTGGTTGGAGGATATATTGATGACATAGTCAGAATCGATATAATCCTCAACACTTTGCCCAAGTCTTTTGATAACTTTCGTTATGGAGTAGTCCTTTATGAAAATAGTTATACTCTAGATTCATTGCAAGAGGATTTAGTAACGGAGGAACGCAAAATTGGTAAAGGTGCACAGTTTTTAGTACGCACCTCAAAGAAGACCACTATTTTATCGAAAGATGAAAAGGTAAAGTGGAATTCAAGAGATGCTAAGACTAAAGAAAAGAGTGGGAGTAATACAAAGGGCTCTACTAGCGGTTTGAAAAAGCCAAATGAGAAGGGCAAATGCTTCTAGTGCGGTGAGACTGGGCATTGGAATGCTAAGTGCCCCATGCTCAAGGCTCAAGGTACGCCATTTGCTTTAGTAACGGAAACATGTTTAGCAATTTGTTCTACTATTCATGGGTAGTAGATACGGCACATCGATCATGTTTGTTACACCTTGCGTGGGTTCCCGCGACAAGGGAGTCGTTTGATGGCGAGATAACGATCTCCATGGGCAACACGGCGAAAGTCGAGGCCGTTGCGATCGAGATGTTTCTTTATGTTTTGATAGAACATTTTTAGTATTAAAAGACGTTTTATATGTGCCGGAGTTTCGACGAAACCTTATTTCGGTTTCCAAACTATTTATACATGGATATTATGTTATTTTTGATAGTTGTATTTCTATCATAAGAAATGATGAAGTTATCTGTGGTGGTGTTTATATAATTCGCTTTATACTATTTCTGCTAAACATAATACCTTTAATTATGTTGCATCAACATCAAACCTTAAAAAGATGAAGTTTTCTTCGTTAGATGAAACCACATTTCTTTGGCATCTTAGATTTGGTCAAATCAATCTAAATAGGATCCAAAGACTGGCTAAGAATGGAGCGTTGGGTGAAATTACAGTCACTCTGTTCCCAGTCTGCGAATCATGTATAGAAGGAAAGATGTCAACCAGACCCTTCAAAGCAAAGGGGTATAGAGCTAAGGAAGTGTTGGAGCTAGTCCATTATGTCCTGTGCGGACCAATGTCCACACAAGCTCATGGAGGGTACGAGTATTTTTTCACTTTCATTGACGATTACTTAAGGTACGGATGCGTATACCTGCTTCACCGCAAGTCTGAATACTTTGAGAAATTCAAAGAATTTAAGGCAGAAGTGGAGACGAAGCTGGGTAAGAGTATCAAGTCACTGCGGTCTGATCGCGGTGGCGAATACCTCAGTAACGAGTTCATGGACTATTTGGTGCAGTGTGGGATTACCTCCCAACTCACTACACCGGGCACACCACAGCAAAATGGTGTGTCAGAGCGAAGAAATAAGACTCTCTTAGAAATGGTTTGATCTATGATGAGTTATGCAACATTGCATATTTCGTTCTGGGGGTATAACTTAGAAACAACGGCATATTTGCTCAATCTAGTACCGTCCAAGTCAGTTGACAAGACCCCTTTCGAGTTATGGTTTGGGCGCAAGCCTAGTTTAAGCCATATAAGGATATGGGGCAGTCCAGCACATGTGTTGTAATACCTCGCATTCTTGTAGCAAAGATTAGCTCTTGATTAAGAGCTTAATAAGAAGGGCATTGCATCCTTAAGAAAGAGTTGTTTAAGCAGAAGCTTTTATGTTAAGCTTTGAGTCGAGCAGATAGAATCTGAGATAGATTCTAGATAGAATTGAGATAAGATTCTTAAGTCTTTATTAGCAGGAGAAGATCTAGATTTCAAGAGTCTTGATATGATAAGATATGTGTTCATAGAAGTCTTGATCCAAGAGTCATAGAATTTCAGAGTATTTACCTTTTGATATCTTGTTTATTGAATAAACCCGGATCAAGAGCAAATTGCTCAAAATGGTTTTTGAGACTAAAATATTTTGAAAATGACGTTTATTTTAGAAAGAGTGATTTATGAAAATTTCAACTTACTAGCAATTTATATATTTCTATCGATGTATTTTGAGGTGTTAATTTCAAAAGTATATATATATTTTCGAAAGAGGACATAGCGTCCCTCATAAATTGGGCCTAGCACTAATACGTTGTAATAAGCCCAAATGACAATCTAAGCTTATGAGATAAGCTAAGACAAGCTTATAAGATAAGCTAAGGGCAAGCTTCTAAGATAAGCTATTAAAAAGCTTATGTAATAAGCTTAGAATATTCTAGAAAATCAATAGCTTATTAAGGAAGATTGGAATAGTGATTTGATGATATATATATATATATATATGTATTTAGCTTCCAAAAGACTTCATTTTCCACCATTTCCATCCCATTTCTCTCTCTCAATTTCAAACACACACACACACACACCTCCATTCAAGCTCATTTCTACGAAGATCTAACCGTTGGATTCACGATCCGTCTTCGCATAAAGGTAGATCTTCACCTCTAGAACATATTTATGGTTTAAAAATTCAAAAATCATGAACTTTTGAGGCTCCCAATTTTCGGTCCTTTTGAGTTTGTTTGAAGGAGCATGTTTTGTTCAATTATCTCTTGATATTATGTTAGATCTATCGCCTATGAGTTGTTTAGTGTTGAATTTTCGAGCATGAGTTCATTCTTTGGAAATTCTTGAAATTTTCGAAAACATGGAGGCCTAGATCTTGAACTTATGTTGTTTATATGCTTGATATGCCTTCATATATGTGTTGTTGGGTAAATATAAACATGTTTTGAGCAAGAAAAACGATTGAAATCGAACCTATGCAAAAACCCCCAAATGGCCGAAACTTATGTCTCACATAAGGTGGGATTTTTGATTTTATTTGATCATTTCAACTTCATATTTGGATTCTATGATATGAATAAAGCTTAAAATGATTTATTCGGATTTTTCAGCCGACGTATTTTAAAGATGAAAAATTTTAGTTTGACGTCAAATTGGGTTTTCAATGCTAGAGCTTTGATCTTTGGATTTTGATGATTGATTGATGATCTTTGATGATAGTTGAGCTTGCAAAGAGGTTCGTTTATGTTAGATGACGTCTCACGTGATTATTCACGTTGGTCATAAGCTATGTTTGTAAAGAGTTGTTGGTTTTTTATTAAGATTAGATGGCTTAAGTTTGTCCTCTATGCTTGTTTAGTCATATGAGGCTTAGTAAGTCTTGTTATATGTTTAGATGTTAGAGGATGCAATGACCCAAGTGTTCATAGACTATAGAGTCTTGAATATCAAGAAGTTATAGTCGTGTTGACGACTTAGATAAGATAAAGAGTTTATCTTCTTGTTTGGTTCCTGGTATGCTTATATGCTACTCTATGTTGATGAAGGGCCAAGTTCAGAGAAGAAAGAAGTGAAGGACAGAACGTGCAGTCCACCCGAGTGATTATTGCCAGGTGGGTAAAATCCTTCTAAAAAAAATGAGAAATGATATGCTTTTGCATACAAAATGATATGATATGCATTTTTATGTAAAGTTGACTGACTTGCCAAGTTTTTGAGCATGATGCATGATGCATGTTGCCTATCTACGAGAGATGGACGATATCGCCCTATGTCGGACGAGTTGCCGATAGTGGTTTGTGTACACAGAGTGATCGTGAGCTAAATGGCCGATCACGGTGTTTGAGAAGGAGGCCTACTTTCAACACAAGAGTGCGTAGATATGGTTAATGAATGAGATAATGTCTGCAGACGCATGTTTAATGTTGCATCTTGAATATATGAGCATGAAAGCAAGTAAGTTTATTTCAGAAGCATGCACAGGTTATTTAACTGAAAACTCATGTGTATTGCAATGTTATGGCAAGTCAATCTTATAGCTCTAAGAGCAATGTTTCAAATGTTTTCGGCATATACCCACTGAGTGCATCTAGTACTCACGCCCTGCATATATTTCTAAATGTGCAGGATGAGCTCGAGAGGATGCTGGAATCGAATGTTGTGCAGAGGAGCTTCTCTAGATGTTTTGTCTCATGATGGTATTGTTAATTTGTTGTTGTCATGTCTTGTTTGCCCAGAGTCTTATGTCATCATACATGATTCTCAGCCACACTTCTTGTTGCCGAACTTTGGCCTTTGCTTGTTTGTGTTTTGATATTTGCCCTGATGACAGTTTCATTTTATTGTTGGGATCTTGACATCTCTTTTATGATGTCGACTTGCTTCTATGAACAAGGATTTCTTTTGAATATCCAGAATTGTTTGTTGGATCCAATATTGTATAAAATGTTTCGAAGTTATTGATGAGTTATGCTTTCGACCCTAGCTAACCAAAGATTCTATTTTGGTGAAAGCATGTTTGAGTTCTCATATTCATTGTAAATTAGCTTAACCCGTGATATCAGATCAATGTCGTATTTGATCTTGATTATCTTACTCCGATTATTCATCATCAGCCGTTGTTTTTCTTTGTTCGATTACTCTTGGTTTGAGGACCTAAAATCATCATTTGTCAGATTCCATTCTACCTCTTTTAGCATGCTTGAATATGTATATTCTTTGTCAGGTTTGTTTAACCTGTGGTATCAGACTATTGATGTTCGTCTTTATTCCTTTCTTTTCTTTCTTAACCCACGTAACAGCCTAATTACTTGATTAAGTAAGCCGGGGTGTTACATGTGCTGAACAAGAAAGCTGACAAGTTAGAGGCTAGATCTGAAGTAAGGCTGTTTATTGGTTATCATAGAGGAACGAAATGTGGTTATTTCAATAGTCCTAAGGATCAGAAGGTCGTTATTAGCACTAACGCCCGATTCTTAGAAGATGACTACATGAAAAACCACAAATCCAAAGTTGAAATCATACTTCAAGAATTAGAGGATGATCGTATTCCGCCACCGATTAGGCCAAAGGTACGAGATGTCATGTCTAGTGGGAGGGATCGACACCAGATACTTTAAAAATTCAAGTGGGTCGAGTTCCACTGGAGATACCGACCGTACAAATGGCATCTACCCATCAAGATGTGCAAGATAGAGAACTACATATTACTGCACCTACCGTTGCCATTGTGCCAGTAGCGCCTCGTCGCAGTGGGAGGGTTGTTCGTCAACCCGAGCGATTTATGTTCGTGGACGAATCTTCGGATTTAGTCCGAGGAAACGAGCAGGCTGTAATCGACCCATGGACATACAACGAGGCGATACAAGACACAGATGCAAGATCATGGCACACTGCTATGGACTTAGAAATTGAGTCCATAACAGCTATGGATGTATACGAGAAAACACTTCTACCAGATGGCATGGAAGCCATAGGTAGTAAGTGGGTATACAAGAGAAAGAGAGATTCAGATGGAGAGGTTTCGGCTTTTAAAGCCAGGCTTGTAGCGAAAGGGTACACTCAGATTGAGGGCATCGACTTCGATGAGACCTTTTCGCCTGTAGCAATGCTCAAGTCCATCAGAATTCTTCTGGCCATAGTAGCTCACCTAAACCTTGAGGTTTGGCAAATGGATGTTAAAACCGTTTTTCTAAAGGGTTACCTTGAAAAAGGTAGAGACATCTATATATAGCAACCCGAAGGTTATGTGTTGAAGGGTGAAGAGCATCTAGTATGGAAGCTTAAGAAGTCCATTTATGGACTCAAGCAAGCTTCCCGATCATGGAACTTACGCTTTGACGAGATGGTAAAGTCCTATGGATTTACCCAGCTGCCTAGCTAAAGTTGTGTGTATCGCTTAGATGTCAACGTGACGTGGTATTTTTGCACTTTACGTAGATGACATCCTTCTACTTGCTAAAAATGTGAAGTCGTTATCGACGTAAAGAGTTGGTTATCCGATTAGTTACAAATGAAAGACTTCTGAGATGCAATGTACATTCTTGGGATCAAGGTTTACCGAGATCGGAAGAGAAAATTATCGATCTTATCTCAAGCGCCTTACATTGATACCGTGATTACTCGCTTTAGTATGTAGACCGCCAAGAAGGGATTGCTACCTTGAGACATGGTGTTCATTTATTCAAGGAGCGAGCCCCTAAGACCGCAAAGGAGATAGAGGAAATGAGACAAGTTCTTACGCTCGCCGTAGGAAGTCTCATGTATGCAATGTTATGTATGAGACCCGATATCTCGCTCACGGTAAGCATAGTAGCTAGATATCGATCTAACTCGACAAACACATTGATCATGGTAAAGCATATACTCAAGCACCGAAATGACTCGAGATTATAGGCTGGTTTACCGCGATAGTCCGATGCCTTTGGGTTATTCAGACTGGATTTCCAAGCCGACCGTGATGAGAAAAGTCTACCTCGGCTATGTGTTTACCTTGGGAGGAGGGCGTATCTTGGCGAGTGCAAAGCAAACAATGCATTATAGACTCTACCATGGAAGCCGAATATGTAGCCGCTTCGAAGGCTGCTAAGGAGACGGTATGATTCAAGAACTACCTCATGGATCTAGATGTGGTACCTCGTTTGCCTAAGAGTATCATAGTGTAGTGTGATAACTCAGGTGCAGTGGCAAACTCGAAGGAACCACGGACCCACAATGCGACAAAACACATTGAGAGAAAGTACCATGTCATACGAGAAATCTTTAGACGAGGAGACGTGCTGATTGAGAAGATTGGTACTACGGATAACCTAGCTGACCCATTCACGAAAAGTCTGCCGCAAAAAGTCTACGATGAGCATGTTCGAGGACTTGGATTGCGCAAGATGGCCCCCACTTAAAAAGGAAACTTTTATAGAAGTGGGAGAAGCAAAGTGATGGTTGTTTGTAATAGCTAGTGGAGAGACACATTGTATACTAAAAGTTTGCTTTAGTATAAATGGGAGATTGTTGGATTTGTATACTGGAAGCAGTTTTGGTTGAGCTTGTATACAATGTTTCCTGTTATCACTATTACAATCTCCTATCTGAATTGTTTACTTGATTTCATATGTATGTCCATTTATCTCGTATATAAGTTAGATCATACAGTGCGTAGAAGATCACATAATTCTGTATGATTGGTCAAGCTTAATGAGCTATAAAAAGGATCACAGCTGAGTCAACTTTAGGACGAGTTGTCAGTATAGGTTACGGTATAGACAAGAAGTGCCTTGACTATAGGAAATCTGATTTTAACCCTCTTCCGAGGATCTATCTTGGATGTTTAATTCACCATACATTGATTATATACCTAGCATGCATCTATATAATTAATTACAACACGTTGGTGTTTTATCGTGTTTATCTGAGAATTTATCGTGCAATGAATTTGATCAAGACTCGTTCTTTGATCTTCTGGACTGTGTCCCGATTGCCTAAACTCCAATGTCGAGTGAGGACAATCTATGGAGAGTACTGTAGAAATTCTCTTTCTTCCACACCTTGAGATTTTTGAAAATCCTGACTATTGGAATAGTATAATTTTCGAAATTCTTCTCTCAGGATTAGGGTTTGATTTTTTCTCACCTTACATTTATAACGAAACCCTAAATCCTATCTAGATAGGATCTCTGCATATCTAATAAATAATAATATCTCTTCAGATAGAGAGGATCAAAACTGAGTCCCAAAGGGACTCTCTATGTGGTGGACGAAATTTCTCATAGCTCCAGGCCTTGATGGGCCAGCCCAGGGATCAAATGCAAGGAATAAATATGGGCCTCAAATAAATTAATTATCTTATGTTCAGCCCAGAACATAAATTAAATCATAAACATTTATTCATGCCACTAGAGAATAAATCTTGACTTACCCTTTATTTTCTAAGTTGAGTCGGGCTCGCATTTAGACTCCACGAATCCCGTATTTAAGATATCGAAGTCACATTATTCTGACACTGCCGACCGCTTAAAATAATTAATCTCTTTAATTCATAAGTAGTACCACTCAACCTTATTATTGTACTTGAGATAACTCAACCGCGCGTTTTGTACAATAAACCTTTGAGCTCCTTAAGGGCGTCATCATCCTAAACGGATACGATGACTCGATACAGGCAAATAGCATGACATACAAGCACTTCCACCACACAAGATGCACAGAATATTGGGTTATCTCATGTAGCCCTCACCCATAACAAGTCAAATTGATGGTCAGCAACTCATACTCACCTAATGCCTTATCGAGGTTTAGATCAACATAAAGTCACCGAGATCTAGGTTCTTCACAACGGTCAGATAGAAGAACTCATCTCACTGTGATCCATCAATACGTCAGAGACGTACCAGTATAGACAAGCAACTAAGTCAAGTCACTTCTTATCTATACCGCGGCCTATACCGACAACTTGTCCTGTTGTCACAACAGATTGACCAATCATACGACTCGTGATCTACTACACAATCGTATGATCTAACTTATAATGAGATAAAGGACAAACATATGCAATCAAGTAAACAATTCAGATAGGAGATGTAATAGTGGTGAAAGGAAACATTGTATACAAGCTCAACCAAACTGCTTTCAGTATACAAATCCAACAATGACTTGGTTGCTTGTCTATACTGGTACGTCTCTAATGTATTGATGGATCAAAGTGAGATGAGTTCTTCTATCTGACCGTCATGAAGAACCTAGATCTCGGTGACTTTACGTTGATCTAAACCTCGATAAGGTATTAGGTGAGTATGAGTTACTGACCATCACTGACTTGTCATGGGTGAGGGTTACATGAGATAACCCAATATTCTCCGCATCTTGGGTGGTGGCGGTGCTTGTATGTCATGCTAGTTAATCAGACGAGTCACCGTATCCGTTAAGGATGATGACGCCTCTTAAGGAGCTCAAAATATTTATTGTACAAAACCCCGCAGTTGAGTTATCTCAAGTACAATAATAAGGTTGAGTGGTACTACTTATGAATTAAAGTGATTAATTATTTAAGCAATGTAACGCTATAAATAATTAATGGACGTCGCGATATCTTAAATATGTGGTCTGTGAAGTCAAGTGCAAGTCCGCTCAACTTCGAAAATTAAGGGGTAAGTCAAGATTTATTCTCTAGTGGCATTAATAAATGTTTATGAATTAATTTATGTTCTAGGCTGAACATAAGATAATTAATTTATTTGAGACCCATCTTTATTCCTTGCATTTGATCCCTGGGCTGGCCCATCAAGGCTTGGAGCTGCTAAGAATTGCCCGAAGACAATGAGAGTCCCATGGGACTCGTTTGATCCTATCTATCTAAAGAGATATGATTATATTTATTAGATATGCAGAGATCCTATCCTGATAGGATTCTAGGGTTGCATTATAAATATAAGGTGAGAGAAAATCAAAAAGGCTAATCCTAAGTTAGAAAGTTTCGAAAATTATACTATTCATAGTTGGGATTTTCGATTTTTTCATAGTGTGGAAGAGTGCGAATTTTTGCAGTACTCTCCATAGATTGCTCTCACTCGGCATTGGAGTTTTGGCAAACGGGATACAGTACAGAATATCAAAGCATGAGACTTGATCCAATTCTTTGTCCGACAAATTCGCAAGTGAACACGAGAAAACACCTATGTGTTGCAATTAATTATATAGATGCATGTTAGGTAAATAATCAATGTATGGTGAATTAAACATCCAAGATAGATCATCGGGAGAGGGTTAAAATCAGATTTCCCTACACAGACTTATACAGACGTTAGTGGAATTCGAAACTATGACCTTTTGGCAACTGAAACCAATTTTTATTTTTATTTTATATGTTATGGACAGTACATTTTGTTGACCATTTGAAGATTATACTAAGAAAAAGTGATAGTTTAGACTTCACTTTATTATATAATATTTTTCAACTTTCGCCATATTAAAATGTTCTGGTTGTGACATAATTTTTAAAGAATGATAAGATTTATAAATATCACTAAATAAAATTGCGAAATCTTGTGGATAAGTAATTATTAGATGATGACTGATACGCAGGAATGTAATAGTGATTCCTGCATTAATTCTCATTCATATGGCTTTAAGAAATTTACAACAGGAATCACAATTTCTGAAGTAATGCTCATTCTCATGAACATGAGATTAGTCATTCATTCTTTCCCCCATGATATTGTTGATGAGTCTCTTTGGGTACATATTGGTGTATGGGGGGAGAGATAATACACCAGTTAGCAAATTAAAACTTTTTCTTTCAACAAGATTAACGGGCTACATGCAATAGCTGGTCGGTGATCGCTACTATTTCTAACACGAAAACGTGCAAGTAGATAGGGTGGTCGAGTATCGTATCCACAGGGATTGTAACGCGAAAATACAGAATCTAACTCAGTAATCCTTCATCATTATGCAAGTGAAAGATTTGGTTTTGAAAAAGTTTTGGGACTTCGAATATTAAATTCAAAGTCAAGAACAAAATAAAGCAATAAAGATAATAAACAATACTCAAAGAGATAATAAGACTGAAAGACTAACCCTATGGATGTATTAATCCTACCCCAACACGTATGTTTATCATTCTTCCTATTAACCAATTTTAATCCGCATAAGATGGAAGATCACATATGTAACCAACAATTTCGATTCACGATAATTGTGGCGAGAGATTACTAATTTCCTATTATCATTACGCCTCAAGGTGAAAATTAGCAACTCCAAAAGATCACAAAGAATATGCTTCCTACGAATGTTCCTATCTCGATTCGACTCAAGGCTTATCCAGATTGTGCATTCAAGATCGATTGATAATTAAAACTGTTAAGTATTTAACTGGCAACTATGTATGTATCAAGATTGATCAGAAATTAACACATATTATTAAGCACCGAGAATCACAAATCAATGCTTGGAATGTAAATAGCAACAGCAGGAATCACAACACTTAGGATAAAATCATAAAACCCCTAGGATTAATATAAGAAATTTAGCTAGACATAATAATTGAAATAAAATACGAATTAAGCATAGAAATAAGAATTAAATAGATAAAACTCGTAGTGTAGCGTCGGAAGAACAATGGTTGGGTTCGTATCCAAACCCAAGAAGAAAACTGGAAAATAATGAATTCCTTCGGATGAAACTTCTCCAAAGCGATTACAATCGTAGAACAATGAAAATCTAAAGACTGGATGAATATAACTCAAAGCTAGAATGAAAGAAAGTGAAAAACTAGTAAAAAACTAAAGGAAATCGTCCAAAATAAGTGTGTTGCGTGTTGGAGGCGCATGGGCAAGCCTATGGGTATATATAGGCGCAAGGCTGAACCCTAATTCGTGCCTAGCGGTCACGCCTTGCAGTCGGGCTCACGGCCGCAAGCTGGTCGCGAGCTCTGATACGTTCTGGACAGTTTCTCGCGGCCATCCTCACGGCCGCGAGCTCGGTCATGAGCTCCTGCGCAGAATCTGCGACTTCGCTGTTTCGCTCCGTTCTCTCACGTCCGAACTCCGAATTACGATCCGTTTGTGCCTAAGGACTCCTATCGAGATAATCTTTAACATTGTAAAATTTTCACATCCATATTTTTCATATCCATTTCATCATCTTTGGTTATATCTTTGCCTTGTGCATCGATTATCACCTGAAAAGCCTACAAAACACCAAAGAGGAACTCCAAGAGCAGTATCTTCCAAAATTAGCTAAAACATTAAATTCGACTCTATAAACGCACTTAACAGATCTATAATCATCTAAATATATCATCAATAAACGGGTAAAAAGTGCGTTTATCACACCCCCACACTTGAAGCATTGTTTGTCCTCAAACAAAACAGAACAAACGAAAAACAACAAAACGACAGGGAATGAGTCGAACGACATACAGCAAAACGCCTCAAAGCAATGAGCAACAAAAGATTCACATCAATGAATCAAATCATAACATCTTCCGTTCAACTCCACATATCATAATAACCATAAGCACAGGCCTTCTTAAACTTTAATCCTCACGGCATGGATGTAAATATAAGAATCTCAAACACTCAAGTGTATCAATGAGGATGTGTATACTCTCAAAGTTTAAAAACACACGGAATCTACCATAAGCTTGCAAATCGTCTAATTCTCCATTGCTCAAATATGTGCTCAAGAACCAAGATCAAAAACGGTCTTTATAACAGGTTATAATGTAGGCTCTTTGGTAAGGTATGATATATTTAGGCTAAGTGACTTATAATCCCATAATGAAAACACCATAAATATCATAAGACACAATTCCCAACTTTTCACAATTCATTTCAATACTCCACACCAAAGAGTCATTTTTCTCTTAAGAACATCACACTAATAAGTGATATACTCATCTCAAGCACTAGCTACTTACCCATTTATGTTCTTTTCCACACACTCGTGTCAACTTTTTCTTTTTCTTTTCTTTTCTCTTTTTTTTTTTTATTTTGAACTTATATGGGTAAGCAACTATTTTTTATTATCACTTTCTCATCATCTATTTTCTTTTTCTCAACCCTCAATTCAAGCGGCCAAATCTCGCACTAACAACATAACCCAACCTATGGCTATATAAAAGAATAAGGTAGGCTCAAACGGGCTCATCAAAGGATAAAATAACAGGTTAGTGTTTGGATAGTATATAGGCTAAGAAAAGAATGTCTAATATCATCTCCCAATTCTTAAGCACATCAATGCAACCTCGAAAAAGATCCAGAGCAAGTTCTAGAGAAACACATGCTATTTCAAACTATTCACACAGAAAGAAACAAGGCTGCAAATATATGACCGTCAAAAGCTCAAGTCTCACATGTTTCACAAATGTGATCAAGTTCTCAAAGGCTCAATACTCACAATAATCATAACATGTTTCATCTCACAAAATCAGTTGCAATCGATTTTCTAATAAAACCAATTCTCATCATCGGCTGCTCGTCATTCAACTCAACCCCAAACAGACACAAAACAAAACAAGAAAAACAAGACAAAAACAGACAAAACAAAAACAAAAGCAAAACAAAACGAAAAGCAAAACAAAGCAAAAAGATTGGGTTACCTCTCAACAAGTGCTTAATTTAACATCTTTAGCTAGACCATCATATACCTTGATAAATCCGGTGTTTTGGCAACTTCCTTCTTGCCAAACTTATACTTGCTCTTATACTTTGCATTCACAGCCGACCACCACTGAGTGTGGAAGTGGGCCCCCCCAAACTTGAATGAATGACTCGGGGTTCCATACCGAGTCCATTTCTTCTTTGTAGCATCTTCATCGATTGGTCGGTTGACATCCAAGTGCGAGATAGGGCTTGCTATGGCAGTGGTGATCGAATGACAATCCTCATGCTTCGAGTTATCATTTCGCTTGATGGCATCATATATTGAAATAGTTAACTCCTCGTTATTCACATGGAAGGTGAGATCACAATCCTGCACATCGATCAGAGCCCTGCCTGTGGCTAAGAACGCTCTCCCGAGAATGAGAGGCGTGTTCTCATCCTCTGGCATGTCAAGGACCACGAAATCCGGTGGAAAGATGAAATCTTTAACTTTTACGAGCACGTCTTCCACTATTCCCTTTGGATGGGTAACTGATGCGTCTGCAATATTGAGAGAAATTGTAGTAAACTTTAATTCTCCAATCTCCAATTGGTTAAATATGGAAAACGGCATCAGGTTGATGCTTGTCCCTAAGTCGCACAGAACTCTATAGAAAGTATGTCCTCCAATAATACAAGGTATTGTGAAGCTGCCTAGATCTTTCTACTTTAACGATAACTTCTTTTGTAGCACATCACTGCACTCTTGAGACAAATTAATAGTCTCGAACTTTTCCAACTTCTTCTTGTTGGTCACAACATCCTTTAGAAATTTCATGTACCCCGGCATATCTTTGAGCGCATCTAGCAATGGGATGTTGATATTCACCTTCTGGAACATCTCCAGGAATCGGATCAACCTATCGTCATGCTTTGGCTTGGCTAGTCGACTTGGGAACGGGATTGGAGGAGTGTAAGTCGGATATTTCTTCTCTGGGAGTGCCTCGCGGCCACCCTCGCGGTCACGAGGATGGTCGCTAGGCACTAGACTCACATTTGCTTTCTTCTTCGCGGTCGGGCTCGCGGTCGCAGGCTCGATCGCTAGCTCTTCGTCCGAGCTCTCTGGACACTTTCTCGTGGCCGGCCTGGCGATCGCTAGGTCAGTCGCGAGCTTCTATGGAAAACTCTCTACCCCTTTTCTCGCGACCGGGCTCGCGGTCACGAGCTCGATCGCGAGATCCTCTTCATTTTGTGCACGTCGGTCTTCTCGTTCTGGTTGACTCTGATATGCTTTTCCACTCCTCAGCTGGATGGCAAAGCACTGATTCTTTGGGTTTACTTCCGTAGTGCTAGGGAATTGGTCCGTCTTTTGTTGTGCATTCTGCTGTGCAACTATCTGACCGATCTGGTTCTCCATTATCTTCAGGTGTTTTCCCATGGCTGCCACGGTGGATTCCAGATGCATAATCCTATGGCCAGTAGTATTGATGAACGAGTTCTGCTGCGTCGCTAGTTGTTGGTTGCTCGCAACTAACTGTTGCATTATTTCCTCTAAGCTCTGCTTTTTCGGCTCCTGAATCATCCCATTCTCGCACCGCGGCTTCTTTGGAGGTTCTTTGGAAGTTGTTGGGGTTGGCATCGACAAGTTGGGATGATTCTGTTGTTAAGGATGGTATGCCGGATTTTCCCGTGACGGTTCCTCCGATTTATACAATTCGTTCTCCGCCTCGGCGGCTTTTCAGTAGAGTGAATTTCTCCATGAGATCGTCGTATCTGGGATCGACCTCTACTGCAACTGCCTTTACCATAGGCGTCCTCTCCATCGACCATTGATAGCTATTAGTAGCCATCTCTTCTATAATTCGGTTGGCCTCCTCCACTCGACGGTTCAATAAGCATCCCCCTGCCGACGCATCCACAGTGCTTCTCATATGCAGTGTCAGCCCACTGTAGAATTGCGTGATCTGCTGCTCTTTTGGAAAATCCATGTTGAGGGCACTTTCTCAATAAACCCCTAAATCTTTCCCATGCCTCAAATAAAGATTCGTCTCCTTGTTGGGAAAAGTGGGAGATTTCGGCTATAATCTTATGCGCTTTCGCCGGTGGAAAATATTTCGAAAGAAACTTCTCGCAAAGTTTCCCCCAACTGTCTATCCCAATACGATCCAGGCTCTTGAACCAATCCTTCGCCTGGTTACGTAGAGAAAATCCGAACATACGCATCCGGATCGTATCTTGTGGCACCCTATTTTGCTTGATGGTGTCACATATATCTAAGAATGTCTCCATATGAGCATGCGGATCTTCTGTCACTCCTCCCCCAAATTGCTCTCCTTGTACCATGCTTAGCAGGGCCGGCTTCAGTTCGAAATTGTTCGCATTTACTTCGGGGCCCCATTCGTCTCCTTGAAATTGTTCAGTAGGAGGTCGGTACATATAGTTCAGCGGTCTCGTCTTCGGAGCAGGGAGGAGTCCCATGTTAGTCATCTGGCGCTGCATCTCTGCAAACTATGCGAGAAGACGTGAAGCATTCTCGGGAGGTACGCCCCCGATGTTCGGATTTGCTGCCATCTCTTGCTTTCTTCTTTCTCGTCTCCTTCTCCTTTGGGTATTTTCGATTTTGAGATCTAAAGCGCGCTCAGAGATCCTTGGGACCTTGTGATCATAAACTACACGGAGAAAATGGGAGAAATCGCTTAGAGCGAGAAAACAAATAAAATAAATTTACAACTTGAATTAATAATTCCAAATCAACGAGTTATTCCTATGTAATCTAAACAATCCCGACAACGATGCCAAAACTTGATCGGTACTTTTCTAACACAAAACGCAAGTAGATAGGGTAGTCGAGTATCGTATCCACATGGATTGTAACGCGAAAATACAGAATCTAACTCAGTAATCCTTCATCATTATCCAAGTGACAGATTTGGTTTTGAAAAGGTTTTGGGACTTCGAATATTAAATTCAAAGTCAAGAACAAAATAAAGCAATAAAGATAATAAACAATACTCAAAGAGATAATAAGACTGAAAGACTAACCCTAGGGATGTATTAATCCTACCCACAGCGTATGTTTATCCTGCTTCCTATTAACCAATTTTAATCCAGACAAGATGGAAGATCACATATGTAACCAACAATTTCAGTTACGACAATTGTGGCAGTAGATTACTAATTTCCCTATTACTGTTACGTCTCAAGGTGAAAATTAGCAACTCCAAAAAGATCACAAAGAATATGCTTCCTACGAATGTTCCTATCTCAGTTACGACTCAAGGCTTATCCGTATTGTGCATTCAAGATCGATTGATAATTAAAATTGTTAAGTATTTAACTGACAACTATATATGTATCAAGATTGATCAGAAATTAACACATATTATTAAGCACCAAGAATCACAAATCAATGCCTGGAAGGTAAATAGCAACAGCAGGAATCACAACACTTAGGATAAAATCATACAAACCCTAGGATTAGAATAAGAAATTTAGCTAGACATAATAATTGAAATAAAATACGAATTAAGCATAGAAATAAGAATTAAATAGATAAAACCCGTAGTGTAGCGTCGGAAGAACAATGGTTGGGTTCGTATCCAAACCCAAGAAGAAAACGGAAAATAATGAATTTCTTCGGATGAAACATTCCAAAGCGATTACAATGCGTAGAACAATGAAAATCTAAAACTAGATGAATATAACTCAAAGCTAGAATGAAAGAAAGTGAAAACTAGTAAAAAACTTAAGGAAATCGTCCAAAATAAGTGTGTTGCGTGTTGGAGGTGCATGGGTAAGTTTAGGGGTATATATAGGCGCAGGGTTGAACCTAATTCGCGCGCCCACGCCGTCACGCTCGCGAGCTCGGGCTCACGGTCGCGAGCTCGCATGTCGCGAGAATCACTGCGAATCGCCCGACCCATTGTTTGGCTCACGTTCTCTCGCGTTCGAACTCCGAATTACGATCCGTTTGCGCCTATGGACTCCTATCGAGATACTCTTTAACATTGTAAACTTTTCACATCCATATTTGTCATATCAATTTCATCATCTTTGGTTATATCTTTGCTTTGTGCATCGATTATCACCTGAAAAGCCTACAAAACACCAAAGATGAATCCCAAGAGCAGTATCTTCCAAAAATAGCTAAAAACATTAAATTCGACTCTATAAACGCACTTAACAGATCTATAATCACCTAAATATATAATCAATAAACGGGTGAAAAATACATTTATCAGTCGGGTAACTAGTAGTCCAGTACTAGTGATCAGTTTAGATAAGGGACGTCTTGTGCTGAGTTATATCAGTTAGCAAACCTACTAACTGTTAAGGCAGCAAATCAGTTGCACTGATAACTGATGTGCATGCAGAATGTGGTGGTTTTTGTATTTTCCTTACTAAAAACTTGAAACTGATTCGAAACACTTAGTCAAGATTCACTTAGTCAGTTGTATCAAACTGATTTGATAAAGGGTTTCAAAACTATGATGTGTTGATGATGATAGTTAAATAACATGCGATTTAAATAGCGATATTGAAAGTAAATAACATGTTGTTTTACGTGATTCAGAGAAATTCGCTCCTACGTCCATGGACTGATTGCTCAATCAATTCACTAACTTGGGATTTGGTCTTGTTTACGGGTATAAGATATAAACCTAGATACTGAGTTAACCTTACAGTATCTCGTCTCACTTGGCGTTCCTCCTACGCTTGCGGGTGCTAGGAAACCTTTGACTGCTTTTGGGTGCAGTCGATCTAAACCTCTATCTATATAACCAGCTTTCAGCAACAGACACTTCTTTGCTTACTTGTCCAAACTTCTACACAAACTTTTGGGGTTTTTTTAGAGTGATTTTCAACTAAGATTCTGAGTTGATACAAGCGTCAAACTCAGTATGTCTAGGCTTAAGATAAACAAGATGGATATCCTAAACTTAAGTAAGTGTGTACAGAAATCTCGAGCTGATAAGTATATGTGAGCTTTTGAGATTTGCTTATAGCACTTTGAATTTTCTTTTTCGAAATCCTTGTTTGATAGACTTGATCTTTGAGCTTGAATACTTTTGACCATTCAATTGTGCAACATTTCAGTTACCTTTCAAAGGTTGAATTATGCGCGTATTTATAAGAGGAATAAGAATAGAGCCATTGGATGAACCATCATTCTAATCCTTATATTTTGTCGTTTGAATTCTTTCCGTTGAGAATCTTCTGCAGATACGCTACCACTCATATTGAGTCAAACACTCAGGGCTTAATTTCTTCCGTGTTTCTTGAGTTGAGTTGACTCTGTGTTTTATCAGCATGTTTACTTCAGGTTAGGCCAGTCGAGACTACTCCATCTTTCATCAGCAGGCTGGACTTCCGTCTTTTATCAGCTTCGAAAACCTGAGCCAGTTTGATGATTTTAGCTCAACGTAGATATAGTCACCTTTGGCATTTCATCAGCCAGCTTTCACTTGGTATTGACATTGACTACTTGTCAGCAGCTTTTACTATAGCTAAGTAGCTTTGACTTCTAGACGCCAGCTTTGACTCCTAGTAGTCGACTTGGACTCTTCATCATGGCAGTCAAGTGCTGGTATGACACTTGGTCATATCCTAACTCCTTCATCTCTCAAAGACCGAGTCTTGAGACTGATCTTGTGTTTGATCCTCGACGCTAGTCTTCGGTCTTCGACTTTACTCCAGTTGCTCTGTTTATCAGCATATCTATACTTCCGTCTTCAAACATTACTTGACCCTCCTTCAATCTTCAGACTTCAGTACGCGATCCTTCAGCTGATCAGCTTTCTATCAGTTGTACTGGTATTGATACTCCTATCAGTATGGCTAACTGTAGTATTGCTCGAACTCCTTCAGTCTTGGGTCTGTCCAAGCTAGTAGTTATACTGCTGAAATCTATAACAAAAACATCTAACTCTAAAACAAGTTAGCAGCATTAGTTACAACAGCAGGACAATCATCAGAGGTTTTGGGATATAATCAAAACACAGTTAAGATATATTAATTACGACTACTTAGGAATTTTCCCACCAATTGTATATTTACATGAACATGGGATTAGCCAAAATTAACTTTTTTTTCCTACAAAACTATTCTTATTTATTTTTTCTTAAAAAAATAATATTAGTAATAATAATAATTATTATTATAATAATAATAATTAAAAATATATTTTCAATGATAAATAAATAATAATTAGTAATAAATAATAATTATTATATACTTAATGTAATAATAATAATAATAATAATTAAATATCACTAATAATATTAGTAATAAATAATAATATTAATAATAACTATATAATTAATAAAAAATAATAACAATAATAAATATATATATATATATATACTAATAATAATAATAATAGTAATAATAATATTAATAATTAATAATAATAAATACTAAAACTAATAATAATAACTTCTAGTACAACAACACGAGAAATAAATAATAATAATAATAATAATAATAATAATAATAATAATAATAATAATAATAATAATAATAATACTATTATTGTTATTATTATTGTTGTTGTTGTTTTTCATATAGTAATACATTACACACATACACACACACACACAACAATAATAATAATAATAATAATAATAATATTATTATTATTATTATTATTATTATTATTATTATTATTATTATTATTATTATTATTATTGTGTGTGTATTATTATTGTTGTTATTATTATTATTATTATTATTATTATTATTATTACTAATACATAAATTATAACAATAATAATTATTTTATTTATTTCATTTCATTTATATTATTTCATTTATTGTACATACCAATCATATGAATTTTCTTATTTTTTCCATTCTATTTCAAACTTCATTCTGTTCCAAAGTTCATTTCATTCCCATCAAATTTCATTCTTAAATACCAGTTATCTTCTTAGAGACTAAAATTTACTACCTACATTTCAAAGAGTGTGTACATTCAATACTCAGTCTTTAAAAATTGCTACACATCATACTTATTTTTTATTAAAATGTTTTTCATTGGAAAAGTGATGTGATGTTGACTGTTACTGCAATCAATGATTTTGATTTTTGTCAAGATCGTTGGTGTTAGTAAAATTCTTTCTTAACTTCATCGCTTTGATTAGATCCTAAAATCTCCATGATAATCGCATTATTGATGTAACATGATGATGCTCACTTGTTAGGGAACAAACGTTTTATTTCTGCAAGTTTCAGCAGAAGAACTACCAGTATGGATAGGTAATACTGAAGGAGTTCAAGAGTAGTTATGAAACGAGTATGCTGATATAAGTATTAGTACCGAAGATCAGAATCATCAAGTCTGAAAACTCAACTCTACTGATGAAAAAGAAGTCAAGAAAACGACTAAGTGTCATACCAGCAGAAGTGAAGTCTTTTACTATTGGTTATCAACGTCAAAGCTAAAATGTCTACTGAAGACTCGGAGATACCAAACTGATAAAAGATGGAGTCCGGCCTGCTAATAAAATACGGAGCGACTCAACTAATGCAACTCAAAGTCAATGTACTGAAGAAATATTGAGTTAACTCAATTAAAGAAACACAGAGTTATTTAAACCTTGAGTGTTTTACTTTCAACGTGTCAAAACGAATCTATAGAGAATTCCGACAAGTCGAAGCTACTTCTTAGAGTTGCAGAGCTCAGATGTACGATGTTACAAACACGAAAAGAGGCGTACGGGGATTTAAATAGAAAGATATCAACCGAAAAATGGAATAGATGTGATTGGTGTTTCCACCTACGGTACTATTCACCATCTCTCTTATAAATACTGGAAGAACCTAACATTTGAAGGTTACAGAAAATGCTGTGTATTAAAATATTCAATGCACCAAGAGTTTATATCCAAAGAATTTTCTAACAATGATTTTTGAAAAATGGAGTTTCACGATGTCATCAGTAAAACCTTAGAGCTCAAATATATTTATCAGCCCAAGGCTTCAGCACACACTCCCTTAATATCCAGGCACTGATCTTGTAATATCTTAAACTAGAAAACCTTAAGGTGTTGCCTGTGATAGCTCAAATCTTAGTTGGATATACCGTATACCAAAACCCTCAAAAGTTAAAGTAGAAATTGGACAAATAAGCAACAAAGTGTTTGTTACTAAAAGCTTTTTTTTTACACCTGTAAGTAAGAAGGTTGGGTCGACTACACCAGTAAACAGTCAGAGGTTTCCTAGCACCAGTAAATGTAGAAATGAACGCTAAACAAAACGGGATACCGAAAAGGTTAAAGTATGTATCTAGATTTTCTCTTGTACCTGTAAGAAAGAAGGTTAGGTCGATTGCACCTATAAGCAGTTAGAAGTGTCCCAGCACCAGTAAGCATAGGAAGGAAGACAAAACAATGTGGGATATTATCAAAGTTAAAGTTTGTTCTAAGTTTTCTCTTGTACCCGTAAATAAGACCTAATTCCAAGAACATAATTAACATTATAAATTTTAGCATTACCAATCGATAGGATACCATATCATTTGGTGTAATCGGTGGAGTTGTCACCAAATGTGACTTCCGCTTATTTCTTTTTCACATAATCTAAAAGATACTCCTTGTAGCCAGTCATGTCTCTTTAATATACATTGCCCAAGTACCATATATGCTTTTAGGTTGGGATATATTTCTTCTTCTTATGGTTGATCAGCACCACCTGCAAAAATTATACTTTAGGTACCTAGTAGAGATTGGACCCTTCCACATTAATGGTTCCCTTAGGAATCCAAATATGTCTGATTATTCTAACATTGTTGTCGGGACAGATTTGTCTTCCTCGGAAGTCTATGTAAATTATCTTGGGCTGCTAACACTGAGCCTTGGACTTATTATGTACTGGTCTAGCGGGTGGATGGGTTCTATGCTTGTGCTGATGTTGTGACTGTGTGTTTTGAAGGATCTATAAAGGAAGGTCTATTATGCTAAGGACGTCTGTAGTATACTGGAACATATGATTTAGCATAGTTCCTAATTGGATGTACTTACAACATAGGCTTCCTCTGTTGAGGATTCTTGTGCTGAGTGTGCCTCAGCTTGGTGACATGGGGCTATTTAATAGGATTAGCACATCTATAGTTTTGGTGCCCCTCGTGGATGGAACATGCACGTATTAAATCGGATCATACCCTAATCCGGAATCAACGAACATTTCTGAACTGATTGTATTGTTTCAAGCTTCTTTGATACCCCGTTCACAGTGTTGATCTTTTACGACCTCATTAGCTTGCTATAATAGTTCACCTTTAAGTTGTTGTATCATGTTGTCCTATGCAACATGTTTTTCTTTCAGCTTCTTCAACTCAGCAATGAGCTTCAGCTCAACTTCTGTAGAAGCAACATTTTGCTGACTCATTTCAGCTTGCTGAAGTTTTTCATTCAGTTTGTAATTCTCAGTCATCGCTCCTTAACATTCGGTAGTCGGTCATGATCTGTTCCATCTTATCCCATTTTATCGTGGTATCTTCTAATTCTGATACTTGTTCAAATAAAACAAGAGTTTGGGAGATATTTTCAGTAGAGATATTGTCACGACCCGACTACCTAACCAGGTAATTAGGTCGTGACTTGGGGTTAAGAAGAAAATTTAACGACAACAGGCTCAAACATGTGTCGTGAGAAAAGATGACTACAACTTTTGTCATAAATAAACCGAACATTTATGATTTCAAGAGGTGAAATGTAATTTGATAAAGGTTGAGTTTTGATCCTCAACCACAAGAAAGAATCTAACGAGAATGACAACGGCTGAGGATTATAATCACAACGAAATAACCAATATCAAGGAGGTACATATTCGAGCATACTTTGACAACTTGAGAATTTATCAACATCTTAAATCATGACAGAGCATTGAACATGATCACTTTGTTTTAGCAGGACACATAACAAATAAAGGCCAGAGTTCGTCAACGGAAAGTGTGGTTGAGAATTATGTGTGAAGACATAATTCTCTGGGCATCAAAACATGTGAACATCAATTGAATAACATCAACAAATTCTCAATATTATCATGAGTCAAATTACTTAGAGAAGCTCCTTACAAAGATTTGATTCAAAGATCCTCTCAAGCTCAACCTGCATATTTAGAAATATATGCAGGGCGTGAGTACAAAAATGCACTTAGTGGGTATACGCCAAAAACATTTAAAATTTGCTCTTAGAGCTATAAATTTGACTTGCCATAAAATAAACTTATGCAGGGATTTTATTGAAATTACCTGCATAAAGCTTCTAAAATCTGCTCATACATACTCATATCATCATATCATATGCATATGCATGTTTCATGTCTCGCATGCGCCTTTCTTTCCTTCCCATATCCACGATATTTTCTTTGTGTTGATCCGAGAGTAAGCCTCCTCAACACACTTTAACTTCACATACCCGAGTTGGTCAGAAGGATCTCAACTACGGTCATACCCGACGCCGGTAATTTCTTTCTTTTTCGTGGATAGGTAGTGCATTATGCTTATGCTCATGCTCAAAACTTTGGCAAGTCAATCAATGATCGCTCACTTTTCTCACACGAAAAACGCGCAAGTATAAGGTAAGTCGAGTATCGTATCCACAGGGATTGCAATCCGAAAACACGTGAAGCTAATTCAACGAAACTTCATCATTATCCAAGAACATATTTGGTTTGTATAGGTTTATGGCTTCGTATAATTAAATCCAAAGCAAAGGTGACAATAAGAAAATAAACTAAAGCAATAAAAACTCAAAGGGATAACTATGAAAAAGACTAATCCTGAGGATGCACTAATCCTATCCACTACGATGTTTATCCCGCTTATTATTAACCGCTTTAATCCGCATAAGATGGAAGATCACATATATAGCCAACAATTTCGATTCGACAATTGTGACGATTGATTACTAATTTTCCTATTATCATTACGCCTCTAGAGGAAAATAAGCAACTCCAAATGATCACAAAGAATATGCTTCCTACGAATGTTCCTATCTCACCGCGACTCAAGGCTTATCCGTATCATGCATTCAAGATCGATTGACAATTAAAATTACGTAATTAATCGGCAACTATGATATGCATCAAGATTGATCAAATCAACACATATAATTAAGCACCAAGAATCATGAATCAATGCCCGGAAGGTAAATAACAATAGCGAGGAATCACAACATATATGATAGAATCATGCAAACCCAGGATTAGAATGTAAATTTAGCTAAACATAAATAACGAAATAAATACGAAAGAATCATAAAAATACGAATTAAATAGATAAAACCCGTAGGGTGACGTCTGAAGAATAATGGTTGGGTTCGTATCCAAACCCAACGGAAAACGGGAAAATGATGAAATTCCTTCGGACGAAACCGTTCCAAAGCGTTAACAATGCGAAGAACTAAAGCTAGAACGATGGAAAACTATTGCTAGAATTAATCTAAATCAAATCTAATGTGAAAATAAATGGAAAATAGAGAAAAACTGAGGAAAAACTTGTAAAATCGCTATTTGGGAAGGTTGGGGGCGAGGGGTAATGCCCTATTTATAGAATTAGGTCGAAACCCCATTTTCACGTCACCGCCATGCCCTCGGCCGGGCTCTCACATCGCGAGCTCGGTCGCGAAGATCCTCCTCGCCTCGCCATCCTCCATTCTCTACCGGGCGCATGCTGCCTACTGCTTTCACGGCCACACCGTCGCTGGGCGTGGTCGCATCACATATAAATCGCCGAGGCACGTCTCGCGCCTTTGGGAGTGCTCACGTGCCATGGCCTTTCCTCGCCAGGCTGGTGTAGCCGCGCCGACCTAGCGGTCACTAGGCGGTCGTGAGCTCGTTTATGCGCATCTTGCGCTCGCGCTCATGCTTGATGGCTCATGTCGACTAGCGGCGCAAGGCGGTCGCTAGGCCCTCATTTCGCCCCGTCTGCTCATTCTTCGCTCCATGCTTGGTTTTCAACTTATAAGCCTACAAAACACCAAACGGAACCCAAGAGCAAGATCTTCCAAAATATGTAAAACATTGAGATCCAAGACATAAACGCACATTATCGATCTAAAATCATCTTTAGAAATCAACAATAAGCGTGTAAAATGCGCGCTTATCAACCCCCAAACTTAAATCATTGTTTATCCTCAAACAAAACAAGACCAAAAGAAAGAGAGACACAAAAAGGATCAACGAAGCGCCAAGAAAGGTGATTAACCAATAAAGCCTCGTAAATATCTCAAAGCTCAAAATCATTAGTGCACACGGCGACATTAGTCAAATCGACAATGTACAACCATTGAAAGCAAAAATCTCATTCAATTCAACCTCACAATGGCATGTGCGTAATATATAGAGTACACTCAACTCATAAAGAAATAAGGGACGTGTATGCACTCAAAATCAATGCAATGCAAAATCTCACCATAGGCTCGCCATTTCTCTAATATCTCCACCACGCCAAATGCATTCAAATTATGATCAAAAGGACTTTTCATAGGTTGTATTGTAGGCACATTGGTTAAGGTAGGATAATATATGGCTAAGTGACTCAAATATACCCAAGCACCTCCATTTATACAATCAACTCATATGGACTTTGTCCATTTCCTTTTCTTTCCAACATGCTATTTCGATATTTATTCACTCAAGGTACCATATACTATGATAATTGACTTCCTTTATGCTCATACTATTCACAAAATTTTTCTTTTCTTGGCTTTGTAATAGAGCTTATAGGGTCTATTCTTTTCATACTGCACCCTTCTTTATCTTTTATCCCGGTTGCATATCAAAATAAATTTTTCTCCCATTTGATTCCCATATCCATCCTCACCTACTATCACCGGTTAATAGAAAGAATAAAGTCTAATAAAGGCTCAAAGAAGGCGACAAACGGTCTATATCATTGGGCTAGTGTTTGGGTAAATATGTGGTTTAACAAAGATGGCCTTTATCCTTTCCATATTCAAAACACATATTGCGGCCTTCGATACGTAAAAACGGCAAGTTCTAGAAGATAATTACATGCACGATATCACACGATAAAAGAAGCGTAACAAGATGTGTATACGGTGAAGCTCAAATCTCACGGTTTTAGTAAATGATTAAAACAACAAGCTAAGCAATCTCAAGCTATCCATGCGCTATTTTCTAACATATCATGTGCACTATCAACATTAATAAAAATTTCTATCATCATTTGCCACATGGATTAACACAATTCACTTAAACTCGTTGATCGATCGACACAACAAAAACACAAAAGACAAGACAAAAGCCCCAACATATAAAAACTTAACAAAACAACGAAACATAAAAAGGACTCTCAACCACATCACACTCGACCACTCCCCCAAACTTATTGTCAGCGATGTGCAATGGAGGCAATAATGTTTGCAGAAGAGAGTGATTGGGAGAGATCTTACCTCAAATGTTGCGCTACTCCGACGGTGGATAGAATCCTCGCCATTGATGATATACCTTGGGACTTAAAAACAAACAAACAAGACACAGCAAAACAAAGAAAAAGAAGAAAACAAAACGAAAAACATAAAACATGTAAAAAACGCTGGGTTACCTCCCAACCGGTCTTAGATTTTCCGTCGTTAGCTCGACGATACCTCTCATCAATCAGCGATGACAACCGTTGACTTTCCAAACTTCGATTTGCCCTTGTACTTAGCATTTACAACAGCCCACCAATTGGCATAAGAATGGCTTCCCGAGCTTGAACGAATCACTCGGATTTTTATACCGAGTTCACTTCTTCCTGCGCAAGATGCTCGTCTCGATGGTCTATTGAAATTCGAGCTCAAGAATGGGTGGCCGTGGTAGTGGTGATCGAATAGCACTCTTCATATGCCGAGTCTTCCTCTCGTGATGGCATCATAAATCGAGATCGTTAACTCATCTTTGTTCACACGGAAGGTGAGATCACCTCCCGCACGCCGATCGAGCCCCGCTCGTGGCTAAGAACGGTCTCCCTAGAATGAGGCGTATTCCCATCCTCCGGCATATCGAGGGACTACTAAGTCCATTGGGAAGATGAATCCTTGGACATTGATCGCCACATCTTCCACTATCCCTTTGGCATTGTGGCGGATCGTCCGCCATTTGGAGAGTAATAGTAGTAGGCTTCAATTCTCCGATCTCCAATTTATTAAATATGGACAACGGCATCAAATTGATGCTTGCCCCCAAATCACATAGCACTTTGGAGAAGGTATGCCCTCCAATGACACACGGTATCGAAACCGCTTCGGATCTTTTCGCTTCGGTGGTAACTTTTGCAAAGACAAGATCGCACTCTTGAGACAGATTGACCGTCTCGAATTTCTTTAGCTTCTTCTTATTGGTAACGACATCCTTGAGAAATTTCATGTATCCCGGCACATCTTTGAGTGCATCAAGCAAAGGAATATTAATGTTCACCTTCTCGAACATCTCCAAAAATCGAAGCGCCTATCATCCCGCTGGCTTGGCCAAACGACTTAAACGGAATCGGAGGTGTATCGTCGGAAAATTCGAGCAGACGCCCTCGTGGCCTTCCTCGTGATCGCGAGGGCGATCGCTAGGTACCTGCGCCACTTCGGCTCTCTTCTTCGCGTCCGGACACACGGGCATGGGCTCGTCCCCCTGCATCTTTGCGTGGTCTCTCGCGATCGCGAGCTCGATCGTGAGGTACTTTTCATTCGCGGCCGCGTGGTCGTTCACGTGCTCCTCGGACTGACTAGACGCGTGATGGCTCGCGGTTGGGCTCGCGGTCGCGAGCTCGATCGCGAGGTGCTCATTTTCTCCGCCGTTTTTGTCTTTTCGTCCTTGTCATTCGATATGCTTTTCCACTTCTCAACCGGATAGCAAAGCACCGATTCTTAGGGTTTACTCAGACATTACTCGGAAATTGGCCCGTCTTTGGTCAGGCATTCGCGTGCGGCCATCCGACCGATCCGATTCTCCAAGATCTTCAAGTGTTTGCCCATGGTCGTCATGGTGGATTCCGGATGTGCAACTTTACGAGTAGTGCTATTGATGAATGAGTTCATTGTGCGCCATCAATTCGATTTGTCATCATTTGTTGGTTGCTCACAACCAGTCTGCGATCAACTCTCGCACACCCCGCTTCGGCTCTTGAATCATACCATTCGCACGTCAAGCTGCTAGAGGTTGTTGGAAGTTATTGAGTTGGCATACGATAGATTCGGATGATTCACGTTGTTCGGATGGTATGCCGGATTTCCCATGGTTCATCCGATTGATATGATTGACCTCTTCTGTCTCGATCTGGCTCTTCAAAAGAGTGAACTTCTTCATAAGATCGTCGTATTTGAATCAATCTCAACAGCAATGCTTTGACCACCGGTGTTCTCTCCATTGGCCATTGATAATCGCTGGTCGCCATCTCTTCTATGATGCGGTGGCCTCCTCTACACGATGATTTAATAGGCGACCTCCGCCGATGCATCTACAATGCTTCTCGTATGCAAAGGTCAATCCGCTATAGAATCTGCGTGATCTGCCGCTCTCTAGAAAATCCATGTTGAGGGCATTTTCTCAATAAGCCCCGAATCTCTCCCATGCCTCGAATAACGACTCGCCTCCTTGTTGGCAAAAGTGGAGATCTCGAGATATGATCTTCGTGCTTTGGTGGCGGAAAGTATTTTGAAAGGAACTTCTCACAAAGTTTCCCAGTTGTCTATCCCGGTTCGTCCGAGCTCAACCAATTCTTTGGCTTGGTTGCTTGTGAGAGAATCCGAACATGCGATCCGATTGTGTCTTGTGGTACCCCATTCTGTTTGATGGTGTCACAAATGTCGAGGAATGTTTCAGATGAGCATTGGGTCCTCGATCCACCCTCCTCCGAATCGCTCTCCTTGAACCATGCCGATCGTATCGTCTTCACTCAAAATTATTTGCATTAACTGGGCCCCATCCGCCTCCTTGGAATTTCTCAATGGGAGGTCGGTACATGTAGTTCAGAGGTCTCGTCTCTGGGGCAGGGACAAAGAGTCCCATATTCGCCATCTAGCTGATCTCTGTGAAATCGTTAGCAGCGTGCGGCTTGCTCGGGAGGAATGCCCCCGTTCTGTGGATTAGCTGCCATTGCAGCCCTACTTCTCTCGTCTCCTTCTCCTTTGGGAATTTTCGATCTATGGGTCAAGATTTTGCTCAGGAGGTCCTTGGGACCTTGTGATCATAAACTATCGGAGAAAAGAGAGCATAACTCGACAAGAATAAATAAATAATATAATATATATAACTTGAATTAATAAATCTAAATCGTCAAATTATTCATATGTGATCTTAACAACTTAAGAACGGCGCCAAAATTTGATCGCTCACTTTTCTCACACGAAAACGCACAAGTATAAGGTAAGTCGAGTATCGTATCCACAAGGATTGCAATCCGAAACACGTGGCTAATTCAACGAAACTTCATCATTATCCAAGAATGATTTGGTTTGTATAGGTTTATGGCTTCGTATAATTAAATCCAAAGCAAAGGTGACAACAAGAAAATAAACTAAAGCAATAAAAACTCAAAGGATAACTATGAAGAAAGACTAATCCTAGGGATGCACTAATCCTATCCACTACGATGTTTATCCCGCTTATTATTAACCGCTTTAATCCGCATAAGATGGAAGATCACATATGTAGCCAACTACTTCAGCCATTTATAATTGTGACAGTTGATTACTAATTTTTCTTATTATCATACGCCTCTAGAGGAAAATAAGCAACCCAAAAGGATCACAAAGAATATGCTTCCTACGAATGTTCCTATCTCGCCACGACTCGAGGCTTATCCGTATCATGCATTCAAGATCGATTGACAATTAAAGCTGTTATGTAATTAATCGGCATCTATGATATGCATCAAGATTGATCGTAAATCAACACATATAATTAAGCACCAAGAATCATGAATCAATGCCGGAAGGTAAATAACAATAGCGTGAATCACAACATATAGGATAGAATCATGCAAACCCTGTAGATTAGAATGTAAATTTAGCTAGACATAAATAACGAAATAAAATACGAAATAATCATAAAATTACGAATTAAATAGATAAAACCCGTAGGGTGACGTCTGAAGAACAATGGTTGGGTTCGTATCCAAACCCAACGGAAAACGGGAAAACGATGAAATTCCTTCGGACGAAACCGTTCCAAAGCGTTAACAATGCAAAGAAATAAAGCTAGAACGATGGAAAACTATTGCTAGAATTAATCTAAATCAAAACTAATGTGAAAATAAATGGAAAATAGAGAAAAACTGAGGAAAAACGTGTAAAATCGCGCTTGGGAAGGTTGGGCGCGAGGGGTAATGCACTATAGAATTAAGGTGAAACCTAATTTTCACGTCACCGCCATGCTCATGGCGGGCTCATGATTCATGAGCTCGGTCGCGAGGGATCTTCCTCGTCTCGCCCTCCTTCATTTCTCTCGGGCGCAAGACACCTACTTGCCTTGCGGCCATACCTCGCGGTCGCTAGGTGTGGTCGTGTCGCATATAAAATCGTCGCGGGCACGTCTCACGCCCGCTGGGAGTGCTCGCGTGCCATGGCCTTTCCTCGCTTGTGTTGGTGTTTCCTCGCGGCCGACCTAGCGGTCGCGAGCCTTCATCTCGCGCGCATACGCGCGTCACAAGACGTGCTTGATGTCTCACGGTCGACTAGCGGCGCCAAGACGGTCGCTAGGCCCTCATTTCTTCCCTCATCGCCGTTCTTCGTTCCATGCTTCGGTTTTCAACATATAAGCCTCACAAAACACCAAAAGCGGAACCCAAGAGCGATCTTCCAAAATATGTAAAAGCATTGAGATCCAAGACATAAACGCACATTATCGATCTAAAATCATCTTTAGAAATCAACAATAAGCGTGTAAAATGCGGGTTTATCAATCAACTTTCAAAACAATGCAATTAAATGCATATTATAAAATCTCATATTCTTTTTCATGCAAAAGCATATCATATCATTTGAAAGTATATAAAAGCATAAGCATATTATTATAGAAAATACTTATACCCACATGGATGTTCCTTAGAGCTAAGTAACTAATTCCCAATTCCATTTCTTTCTTTATCCATATTTTATCCTCATAAAACGGCATAATTGCCTATCAAGACCAAACAAGAACATTAATCATCTTTAGTCGTCGACATGACTATTTCTTCTTGATATCAAAACTAAGACTCTAAGCTCTATCAAAACTTGGGTCATTGCATCCTCTAACATCTTATTAACAAACAAATTCTATCGAAATTCCCCTTAAGACGTCACTTAAGGTCTAACGTCGAAAATTCACGTGAGACGTCATCTAACACCAACGAACCTATATACATGTTCAACTATCATTAAATATCATCATTTTATCAACAAAATATAAAGATCAAAGCTTTGGCATTGAAAACCAATTTCCGCCGACATACTAAAATTGTACCTTTTTTAATACGTCGGCGGAAAAATCCGAATAAATCATTTTAGGCTTTATTCATATCATAGAGTTCAAATAAGTCAAAATGATCAAATAAAATCAAAATTCCATCAATATGGAAGCTAGGGTTTTCGGTCCTTTTGAGCTTTTTCGTATAGTTTCGATTTCAAACGTTTTTCTTGTTCCAAACACGTTTATATCAATCCAATAACCTATATATGAAGACAATTCAATCATAACAACATCAATTATTCAAGATCAAGACCTCCCTTTTTTCGAAAATTTCAAGAATTTACAAATAATAAACACATGCTTTACAAATTCAACGTTAAACAATACGTAGACGTCGAATCTATCATAATATTCATAAATAATCAACAAAACATAATCAATCATAAATATTCCCAAATGACCGAAAATCTGATATGTTCATAAGAGCATGTTTTTAAAATTTAAAACCGTAGATGTGTTCTAGGCACGAGATTATCAACGGCCGGATCTTCCTATTTTTCTCTCAATATTTTCAAAAATTTGCTGTGTGCGTGAGTTTGGGGCTGAAAAATGAAGAAGAAAATGTGATAGAATGTTCTAAAGTATAAAGCTTATATTATGTAATAATTATTTAATTTTTGATTTTCTTTAAGTGGTGATTATTCACCACTTTTTCTAGAAGCTTTTTCTTTTCTTTTCTCATTTTCTTTAATATAAAATAATCACTTTTGTTGTAGAAAATAATTATAAATATTGTAGAATAATACATAACGTTTTTATCGCAAGAAATCGACACTAATTATCCGATAAAACAACATCTTTTGAATCTCTACTTTTAACCTCAATAATTACTCATAAATATCAAAATATACTTATTAAACATATTTTTGACCTTAAAAACCATTTTAAATATTTTGCTCTTCATCCGAGCTTGATCGGTAAACGCCGACGTCACAAAAACATAGATTTTGAAATTCTAAATTTTCTGAAATCAAGACTTATTTGAGCATGTATCTATCATCTCAAGACTATTTAAATCTAGGTCTTCTTATGTTCAACTAGATTTAAGAATCTTCTTTCAGATTCTATCCCGAATCTGACTCAATTCTATCGTCTCAACTCAAAGCTTAACGCAAAAGCTTCTAACTTAACCAACTCTTTCTTAAGGATGCAATGCCCTTCTTAATAAGCTCTTAATCATGAGCTAATCTCTGCTATAGAAATACGGGGTATTACAGACATGGATGTCACCTCAAGTTAGTCGAGGCCATTATCGATTCTGATCATGCAACTGTCCATGTAGCTGCTTATCTATCTAACCATCGACACCCGACTCGCCGTCGTCGATCTTGGAGGAGTTGTTAGATAAGCTGCTGGAAGAGCTTGATGAACAGGCCTTCTCAGCAAAGAATGACCTTGCGCTCGTTTATTTTCTTGTCACGTTTGGTTCTGAGTGACTTATTCTCCTTGTAGCTCAGCTCTGGGAAGTCAAGTATGAAATTTCATTTCTTTCCGCAATTGAAGCACTCATCCTCCTTGTAGTCTGATCGACTGAGCTTTCCATCAGTTTGATCTTTGCTTGATTTTTCTTTCTCTGTGGCTTCGATATTCGTCATTTCTTTCTTTTCAGTACTTGTTGTACCTCTTCAGTCGGGCTATTATTTTTCCGAGTCTTTCAGCCTTTCGAGTGTATTATGTCATCAAATCATCAATGATGTATTCTCCTTTCTCTTTTGACTAGTTTCTTTGATTTCTTGCTCTTATCAGCTTTAAGAGCAGCTCTTTTGGTTGTGTTGACTTGAAATTCTTATTTAGATGCTTCATCCTTTGATGACTTTTCAGTACGTCTGATGTCATACTCATCAGCTTTGAGTGCTGAGAAGAGTTTGTCAGTTGACATCTCATTGAAATTAACTTTCTTTTGAAGAGCTACTATATAAACTTTCCAGTCATTAGTAGGAAGTGCCCAAATGACTTTTAGGTTGATCTCCCTTTGAGTGTACTTGTCATTCCTTAGGGCAGAAATCTCATTGATGATAGTAGAGAAATCTAAGTTCCATATCATCAATAGATTCTCCCTTCTTTTGATTGAAGTTATCAAACTTTTGATAAGCTATCGTCAACTTGTTCTCTTTTATCTCCTCTAAGTCATCACATAGGCTTTCGAGCGCCCCATATCTCTTTAGAAGTTTTGCACTTTATTATCTTTTCCGTGTAAGAGTTGGATATTGTCCCGACAATAATATTCTTCGCCAAGTTGTCGAGCTCGTCTTGTTTTCTCTCTTCGGAGATGAAATCATCTCGATTCTTCGGCGTGAACTCGTAGGTAGGATATGTTCCCACGTCGGGGCTAACTTTTAGAGTCTTGTCCTTAATAATGATCGGACCTTTTGTGATGACCTCTTATATTCGACAATGTTGGGCAGTAAGATAGCTTTGAGTCTAAACTTTCGGATCTCATAATTATCGACGGCAAAAATGGGGAGTAATGTAGACCTGCTGTAGTTAGTTTCCATCATAGAAAATATGTAGCAGTATGAGAAATATACAAATTTTGGATTTGTTTAGTTGGACTTTTACTTGGGAAGAATTAATAGTTCTTGAGAACATTTGCTCTGATATCAATTAATGGTCTCTGGGGGGTCGTACTGATGTATTGCGGAGGGAGGGAATACACAAGTTAAGAAAAATTAATTTTTTTCTTAAATAAGACTTGACTTTCTACTGAGATTAGCAGATGTCGGTTATTTGATATCAATCAGTACGGAGTGTGTTCAGTTAGCAATCCTACTGACTGCTTATCAGCTGACCAGTTGAACTGTTAACTAACTTCAGTGCGGAATATGGTGGTTACGCTTTTATCTTGCTGAAATTGACTTAAAAAGACTTAGTCAAATATACGCTTAGTCAGTATTACTTTTTCTCTTCAGCAACAAAGAGCTATTGATGGAAATTTCAAAGATAAGCTATGATAAGTGTGTTGATGGTGATGATAGTTCAAATAATATATAATTTAAAGAACAAAATTGAAAATGAGCACATTTAGAGTTTTAGGTGTTTTGGAGAAATCAACTCCTACACGGACTGATAAATAAGTCAATCCACTAACTGGGTTGTCTAGCTTAGGGGTACAAGAATACCTAGGTACAAAAGTTCACCTTATCAGTACCCCGACTTACTTGTAATATCTTCTTTCGCTTACGAGCGTAAGAAAACTAATCTATTTTCTTACGTGTACAAGCTACCTAACCTCTTCTTTACGAGTGCAAGAAACCTAAGTTTTCAGCAGCTAACACTCTGTTGCGTACTTGTCTTCTTCTTCTACCTTCTACTTCTAACTCCTAGTTACAAGGGTTTGAAAGAGGGTTTGAGTTTTTCCAACTTAAAATTAAGTTTTTACAAGCAACAACTTAATCAGATCTAGGCGTAAGATGTTTACAAATAAAAGCCTAGACTCTAAAGAAATATATGCTGAAATCCTGAGTAGATATTTATATTTGTACTATGAGATTTACCAATATCTTTGTAAAATTCTCTTCTTCGAAAATATGTTGTTCGAACGATTAAAAAAGATTGTGAACTTGAGAGCTTGTAGACTTGAAAGTTCAGCGTTTTTGGGTAATCTTAAAAGGTTGGGCTTCATCAAGTATTTATGGGAGGGACGATAAATAGTGTTGTTGGAGGTCACACCAATCACATCCACTCCATTTGTCGTTTGAATTCTTCTCGTTGAATCCTAGTATGCCATTTTCATGCCTAAACATTGTACAAAAGCATTCTACATGTCTGGTACTTCGTTCTTGCATGGCAGGATTATCTGCATATATCATCTAACACGTCGGTGGTCAAACACTCAAGCTTTAAAATATTATGTGTTTCTTCAGTATGGTTAATTATGTGTCTCTTTAGTATGGTTGACTTGAAGTCTCGTCAGTAAGGTCGGACTTTGTGTCGCTTCAGTATGCACTTCAGCTGACGTTACTCTTCAACAACTTCATTTTCTTCTCACGAAATGACACTCGTCATTCTCTCCACTTCTTTGTCTGCTCATCTTCACTAACGTGAGTCCTTGATCTTCACTAGCACTTTACTTGATCTTCAATAGCACTGCGTTCTTTAGTCTTCAATATCACTGAGTATGTGGTTCTTCAGTAGCGCTGTGGAGATGATTCTATCAACACGATCGAGTTCAGTACTTCTTCTTGAACTCTTTCAGTAGTGGATAAACATACTAATAGTTCTTCTGCTAAAAACTTTAAACATAAAAAACTCACTTTTGGACACCTGAGCAACACTATGTTACATTAGCAAGGCAAACATCAAGGGGTTTTGGTATCTAATCATAACACAGTATTACAGAATTCGCAACATCAAGTTCGTAGAATCTGAAGTCACTTTCCTTGGAAGTATAAAACAAAGAATTCTTAATGTTAAGGAATTCATAGTTCATCGAGTCTTGGACGTAGAAGTTATTTCTCCAAACTACGTGAAAATCTTTGTATCGTTTACTGCTTTGATGTTTATTGTTTAGCTTTACTTTACTTTCAACATCTTACAGTTCTCTGAGTTGGATCAAATGTTTTTATCTCTATTGTATGACTTAGCTCTTATTTGATTTTGTTCTTAACATGCTTTCTAAGTGGATTTAGTTTAGCCTTACATTGAATCTCACCTTAATATCTCATTAACTGATAACCCTTATCACTCAGCTAGTATGTTAGTTGACTCAGTCACTCTTTTGATAAAGCTATTTGAAACTTGTGAAGATTTTCAATTAGGTTTTTTTTCCTCCCCCCCCCCCTCTCCAAATACACCTAATACTATGCTCTTAGGACCCAACAGTCCCAAATGAACAATCTCTGCCAAACAATCTCAGGTAAACAATAAAAAATACCTACGTGATGCAATTAATTATATAGGAGCATGCAATGAATATAATCAATGTATGGTGAATTAAATATCCAATATAGATCATCTGGAATAAGGAATCCACAATTCAGTTTTTAGTATTCCAAATGCACAATGTAAGTGCATAAGTTATACACGTGTATTTGTTATTATGTAGACCACATATTTTGTTGTGCTTCGACTGGTGTGAGTTTCTCTGTGAATGCCACGAAGGTTTACCGTGATCTATATAAGGAAGCTTTCATGTTTGATGAGTATAAGATGGAAAAGACTCCTAGCAGATCTTTCAAGATATATTCGAGCCTTATATGAAGGAATTTCAAGATATATACTCAGATTGTACTTTCTTTAACTATAGTTGGATTCAGGATCATCTACAACAAGGAAACAATCTAACAAGACATGTTTGAAGAGGTCTTGGATTTTTCAAGTAAATCCTATATAAGATAAAGACATCATTTGAGTATTTAGAGATCAATTAATGTTCAGAAAATGGAGAGAAGCTGATAACATATTTGTCTCATTCGTATTATTCATATCATTGACGAGTCTTATCAGTTTATGTGTTTTCCTGGTACGAGTTACAATATCTATGCTACTAATAGAGTGTTTATAAACACTATTATGCTTTTAATGAGCGTTTATTGTAAAAGAGTTGTATACTCTTTAGTATAGGAATTGGGTGGTAATCGTACCGTGTTCACTTGTCTTATGCATACACATCTAGCAATCTAATGTTGGAGTTTTGGGAAGTTACTAGATGTAGTAAGATGGAATCTTACTGTAAGTCATGTGTAACTTAACTTCAGGTGTGAATTATTTCCAAATATTGAACGTATAAATACAATACCTAAATATGCCACTTTTTCAAATATAATTTTACTTAAATTTTAGAGTTTTAAATGTTGCATCCGTGCATCACACAAGCCAACATACTAGTTTATATTATCTACCTCCGACCAACAGGAAAAATAAAATAAAATTTGTAGCACATCTTAGGGTCAACAACCATTATATATAACATACTTCCTCCGTCCCACCCAAAATAGTTCATTTCTTTTCGACACTATTATTTAAAAGAAATGTATAAAGTATTAAAATAATAAAAATAGGTAGATCTCACAATTTTTAAAGAGATAAATATTTCCTAAAAAGAACGGACCATGTTGAATGGGACAGCTCAAAAAGGAATTCATGTCATCTTGGATGGAACAAAGAGAATATATGGATATGGGCATTATCTATTCATTTATATTTTTGAACTGATTTTCGTGAACTATTTTAGGCTATAACTTCATCACAGACCATTCAAAACGGTTTGACTGCAGAAACAGTAGTAGCAATATGCATCAAAATTCCGTATTCTCATGCTTGTTAAAAGGACATGATTCTCTTGCTTAAATTACATTATAGACTCAGAAACCTCAAACACCTCGACCATGTTTGCTTCCCTCTGAAGACCGCTCAGAAACATACCTAGATCACAAAGAAGACAACGTAAGCTTCAATAAAAAAAAAGACGCATCAACTGAAATCTCCAAAATACCATAAGAACCAACATTAACACTAATTAGATGCTTAGTATCAACAATCAGGTACTAAGGATAGTGTTTAGCATGTTCTCACTTTCCAGTATAAAAGCCTGCAGTGTACCAAGCACTCAGAACCACATCAAGATCTGTTGAAGACTTGCATTCAGGAGATTGTGCTGTTTCGATACCCAGCTGATTATATGTCCCTGAAATTTCCCATAGGTAACAATGTACACTGCTTCAGATGGCTACAACATTGGTTAAGCTTGTGAACTGGAAAACATATCTCACTAAGACTGGTCAACCCAAATAACTTAAAAGAGTACAGTGAGTCAAGTGCAGAATTCATCGAATTCATCAGATTCTTAAGATACTATACCATAGTTTCAATTTTGTGTCGAATGCACTTCTTAGAAGTATCTTACAGTCAAATTCAGGAGGAATGTTTCCATAACATGATTTATATTAATCGCCCCAAGCATATAAAATTATAAGCAGGTCATGCATGAATTAAAACAATTAAAAACACCAGACTTCTAAGAGAAAAAAATTCAGATATGAAAACATAGACACTCACCTCTATTTGCTTCCTTTGTTAATGAAAGTGCTTTTTCAGCGGCTGCCATCGCCGTATTAACAAAATCAAGTTCTTTTTTAGGCCCGGAATTCCCATTCGGAGAACCTCTAGCATGACAAGTTGCATCAATATATTTAGCACCAGAACAAGCAGCAGGTGATGAATTGCATGGAACAACCCAATTTTGACAGCCATATGGGCAGGTACAAGCTACAGTTTCATAAGGTTGAGGAAGAGATGCTTGATACTCTTCAGTTGCGGATGTACTAGAAAAAGGATATTGATGATTCCAATTACTGTATTGGTTAAGTTGCTGAAGAATATGCTGCCTCTGATTCTCAACCTCATAGTATTTGTTCAACAACTTGCTATACTCTTCTGAACCATCCAAATAGCATGTTGCCTCATCTTGATATTTTAAATTAGTTGAGACTGTATGTTTGCCTTGGGAAACTGATGTAGTAGCAGGAATGCCATCGGTGGGTGGAACATGGTGCTCTTGGATATTGGAAAAACCAACACATTTTGCAGAAGAACCCAACTCCAAAGGAGAATCTTCTCTGCTTACTAAACTCTCTGCAGTCTCCATGACTTTTGTTGCTGTTTCCAGCCCATTGAAAAGGCTATCATCATTCTGGACAAATCTTCATCAACATACAAATAACAAGAAAGTTAGCATCAATATGTTATAGATGAAAATAGCTCTCAGTTGCTTTGCGATTGAAGTTATAAAAGCATTATGCTCATACTAGAGGGAGAGCTTTGCCAGTTTTGGCACCTGAAAGGGGCATATCCATGTAATTTGAAGTTCAAAAAATAAACGAGGAACCAGAATTTGATAGAGTTAAGGCAGTTCAAGAATTGAAAATACTGAATTGATAGGATAGGATATAACAACTACCGACGTTCGCAGGATTTTCTGTCACAGCTATCGCTGTTCAATAATCTATGATCAATCTGATGAAAAACCTAAATGCCAAACCCACTATCTAAATCTGGACTCACCTGACTCAACAGGCCCAAGCAAAAGCCTTTTCAAAGAATTACATAATAAATAGCAACTAACAAAATAACTGAAAGATAAATTAATAAAACACACCTAAACAGGCTGCCCTACCATCTTTTTGTGCCGAGATTAAGAATACACTTCCAAAAGGTGCATTCAGAGCACTGCTATCAGAATTCGGTTATGAGAACATGTAAGGAGTGTTGCACTTAATAAGCGAAACCCATTCCAAAAAATAATGACATCCCTGTGGGATCATTACAATGCTTTTGGAAGATTTTAACTTCCAATTGGACTAAGGGAAAGCCGTTGGGATTACAGATGAATGAGCACTAAAAATATTTTAGTAATGAAAATATATGGTTTTGAAAGAGCAACGCAACGAGATAGTGAGGGGCTGAAAGTTTATACCCGGCGAGAATAGTTGCTGATCTTTATTTCCTTATTTCAGTATTTTTATTTTAATTGTTTCCTTAGTCAGTTTCTAGGCCTCATGTTGCATGGGCTGCATGGGCCTTGATAGGGTTAGGAAGTTAAATAAAGCAGGTTATGTTAGATTAGGTTTTCACATCTTTTTGGAGAATTATGATTTAACGGCTGATGCTGTGAGCAGAGCGTGAAAACTCTGTGGCCCTTGTTCAAGGATTTCACTATTAATTCATTTATCCTTTTCCTCTCGCCTTAACTCTATCAATTTGGTCCGACCTGCCGGATCGGTGGATGCCCAAGACTCGCAGCAGTACCATGAAGATGGAGAAGGTTGTGGAGGAGTTGCAGTTGAAGGTTACCGTGGTGGAGAGTGCTCTGGTTTTGATTGAGGAAGTTTTGGGAAAGCACGACGCACAATTTATTACCATCATAGAGAAGTTGGAAGCGCTAGACGCACGTTTGGGGAAGGCGATCACATCGCCAGAAGGTTCTGACTCATCCTCGAAGACGGGCAGTGGGGGCGCAAACCTGAATGTGAACACACCTCGGATCGAGTTTCCATCCTTTGACGGAACAGACCCGATAGCGTGGTTAGCACAGGCGGAGCAATACTTTCTGGTCCACCGGGTGCCGTTGGAAGATCGAGTGCAACTGGCACTTATTGCCATGACCGGGAGGTCAATGTTCTGGGCACAATGGGTGTTACGAAGCTCTGCAAAAATTTAATGGGGTCAATTCACCGGGAACTTTTAGAACGTTTCGGCGATAGCTCGGCTATCAATGCATACGAGGCCATGCATATTATGAGGCGCACCGACGCTGGAAGATTATCTATTGCTGTTCGAGGAGGGTCGCCCAACCGCCATCTCTTCCACCAGAACAGTACCTAGGCATGTTTTTGGGCGGATTGCAACCATCAATTCGAGACCGTATCTCTGATTCAAGATGTCGGATGTTTTAGCTGCTATCCGCGCTACACGACGGATTGCACGGGCACACAAACCACCTGCGCCCCAGAAGTCAGCTTTCTCATCGGGAGTTTTTACACGACCGACCACGTCCTTTCGTGGACCCGGTCGGGGTGGGGAGTCGATGGTTCAGTAGCTGCAAAGTCACATTCTCAGTCTTCCTCGACGGGGTCATCGGCGTTCAAGGGAAATCGAAACACTCGACATCTCTCCATAGCGGAGCAAAAGGAGTATCGAGCCAAGGGAAAATGCTACCATTGCGGCCTACCCTATAGCCCCTTACACAAGTGCCCTGCCAAAGGAGTATCGAGCCAAGTACCATTCGCCGTAAGCCCTTACACAAGTGAAGCGGAGGATAGTGATCTGGAAGATGCAGGAAATGAGACGGAGCTGCAGCCGGGCACTGGAGCAGAGACAGAAGACACCCTGCCCGAGCTGCAGCATTTGCAGCTTTCTCGGATATCATCGAATGGATTCGACGGGGCGCAAACTCTAAAGCTATTTACTCAAGTTGATGGCCAACAACTACGGACAATGATTGATACTGGCGCCGGTCATTGTTTTATTGGTGAACATGCGGCACGAGCCTTGAACTTAGCCATCGAGCCTTCAACAAACTTCACGGTAATGTTGGGAGATGGCACTAAGATCTCAGCGCAGGGTAGTTGCGATTGTTATATCTTTCCCCTTCGCATTATTGATGTGATACTCGGCGTCTCGTGGTTAGCTCAGTTGGGTGATGTCACTGCCAACTGGGCGAAGCTAACCATGGAGTTTTGTAAAGCTGGAAGAAAGTTGTGCCTTCGAGGGGATCCATCCCTTACGAGGAGAGCATGTGTGCGTGCTGATCTTTGGTCGCTGGCACCAGAAGATGAGGCATGGCTCCTCTGGTCTTTGGAAGGAGGTGGACGGTCACTCTTTTCTGTACCATCCTCACTCACGGCTGACCAATGAAGGGACCTGGATGGATTAGTGTCAGGTTTCTCCAAGATCACGCGGATGCCTACGGGGCTTCCCCCAGCCCGGCGAAATGACCACAGCATCACTCTACAAGAAGGCACACTACCTATTTCGGTTCTACCATACAGATACAATCATACTCAAAAGGATGAGATGGAGAGATTAGTCTCTAAAATGCTGGCTGCAGGGATCATTCAGTCGAGCTGTAGTCCTTACTCCAACCCGGTCTTGGTTCGCAAAAAAGACGGCTCCTGGAGGTTTTGTGTTGACTATCGGGCCCTGAATAAAGCAACGGTGGCAGACAAATATCCCATACCTGTTATTCAAGAGCTTCTTGACGAGCTCCATGGGGTGTGTTGGTTCAGCAAACTGGACCTACGGGCAGGATATCACCAAATCAGAATTGCTCCCGAAGATGTGCCGAAGACAGCTTTTCGCACCCATTTCGGGCATTACGAATTCTTGGTCATGCCTTTCGGGCTCACCAACGCCCCAGCCACATTTCAGTGTCTGATGAATGACATATTCCGACCTTATTTGCGCAAGTTTGTGCTTGTATTTTTTTATGACATTTTGATTTACAACTCCTCCTGGGCAGACCATATGCAGCATCTGCGAGCAATATTCTCATCTCTCTCTGAGCATTCTTTATTTATTTACTCAAAAAAAATGTGCTCGGAAGTTCGCAAGTTGTATATTTGGGCCACATCGTCTCCAATCAAGGCGTTCATATGGATCCAGCAAAGGTGGGGGCAGTACTTAAGTGGCCGACCCCTACAACTCTTCGGGGTTTGCGTGTATTCTTGGTCTTACCGGCTACTATCGTCGCTTTATTTGCAACTATGGTAAGCTTGCTGCTTCCTCAAAATCAGAAAGCATGGCATTGGCCTACTGAGGCGGAGGAGGCTTTTCAAGCACTCAAGAAGCAGCGACCACGGCCCCCGTGTTGCGTATGCCGGATTTCTCACAACCATTTGTAGTTGAGTGTGATGCTTGGCATCGGCATTGGTGCGGTCGATGCGACAAGCGACAGCATTAGTGCGGTCTCGATGCGAGACAATAGCTTATTTTTTTAGCAAGGGATTGTCGGGTAGGGTGTTGCTGAAGTCCGCTTATGTAAAGGAGTTAATGGCTTTAGTCTTGGCAGTGCAACATTGGCGTCCCTATCTCCTAGGACGTCGGTTCGTTGTCCGCTCCGATCGCATCTTATGCGCTTGTTATCTCGCATTGATTACACCCGCCCAACAAACCGGGCGGCAAAGCGCTGGGGTTTGACTTTGAGATCGTGTATAAGGAGGACGTTTAACCGGTACCGATGCCCTTTCCGCCGTGACGAACAAATGGAGTTGGCGGCGATCTTGGTCCTCAATGGCTAGATGGCACTACTTGAAGCGAAGAAGTGCAAGTGACCCACGGTGTCGGGCATTCTCGTCGGTTGGAAAGCGGCGCCACCGGGCGAAACATTTTAGCATGACACAAGGCGCTTTGTTCTATAAGGGCCGCATTGTTTTGCCTTCAAATTCCCCATGGGTACAACAGTTGCTTAAAGAGTTTCATGCTACTCCTACTGGTGGGCACTCTGGAGCTTTCCGGACGTACCGGCGACTTGCAGCCAATTTGTATTGGCCTGATATGATGAAATCTGTTACGCAATTTGTGGCTGCTTGTGACGTGTGCCAAAAGAACAAATATGAAACTAAAGAGTCCAACAGCTGGGTTATTGAATCCACTACCAATTCCTACTCGGATTTGGGAGGACATTAGTATGGATTTCATTACCGGACTCCCTCGTTCCGGTGGATTGGATTGCGTGTTGGTTGTTGTAGACAGGTTATCCAAGTATTGCCATTTTTTAGGATTGAGGCACCCGTTTACAACACGAACGGTAGCGGATGCGTTTGCTAGGGAGATTGTTCGGCTCCACGGTATTCCAGGTTCAATAGTTTCTGACCGTGACCCGGTATTCCTAAGTTCTTTTTGGTGAGAGCTGTTCAAAGTCTCTGGAACTACACTCCGTATGAGCTCGGCGTACCACCCGAAAACAGATGGTCAGTCAGAGGTTATGAATAGGTGCTTGGAGACTTATCTTCGCTATTTTGCTTCAGAACGGCCCAAGAGTTGGGGTACATGGCTGCCTTGGGCTGAATTTTGTTTTAATACTGGGTTTCATTCGAGCACTGGGATGATGCCTTTTGAGGCAGTTTATGGGCGGCCACCTCCTCCGTTGGTGCCTTTTCTGCCCAGTGAAATTCGTGTGAAGGCGTTGGCTTATACCCTTCGTGAGCACGATGCCGTTTTGCACCATTTGCGCGTACATCTAGAGAGGGCGCAGCTGCGCATGACTACGGAAGCAAACAAGCACCGTCGGCCTTTGGACTTTGCTGTGGGTGATATGGTCTACCTCAAGTTTCGGTCCTATCGCCAACACAATTTGTTTCGGGCGACCAATGTTAAGTTGGCACCGCGATTCTTCGAACCATTTGCAGTGGAGGCACGGGTTGGTAAGACGGCTTATCGTTTGACATTGCCGTCGAACTCCAAGATACATCCGATGTTTCATATGTCCCTATTGAAACACCGCCATTGGGACGGCCACGACTTGCCGAACTACCAAAGGAATTGTTGGCGGTTGATCCTCCGTTTGTGCGAGGCGGTTTTAAAAGACATCAAAATGTGATTTGGGATGGCAAAGATGTGGAACAAGTTTTGGTGAAATGGTGGAACCTTGGTGAGGAAGATAGTGTTTGGGTTGATGTGGCCATATGCGTGGACAGTTTCCTGATTTCCGCCTTGCGGACAAGGCTGTTTCGACGGAGGGGAGAATTGATAGAGCAACGCAGCGAGATAGTGAGGGGCTGAAAGTTTATACCCGGCGAGAAAAGACGAAGAAGAATTAATTTGTTTAGTTGCTGATCTTTATTTCCTTATTTCATTATTTTTATTTTAATTGTTTCCTTAGTCAGTTTCTGGGCCTCATGTTGCATGGGCTGCATGGGCTTTGATAGGGTTAGGAAGTTAAATAAAGCAGGTTACGTTAGATTAGGTATTCACATCTTTTTGGAGAATTATGATTTAGCGGCTGATGCTGTGAGCAGAGCGTGAAAACTCTGTGGCCCTTGTTCAGGGATTTCATTATTAATTCATTTATCCTTTTCCTCTCGCCTTAACTCTATCAGGTTTCTTCAACAAGTCCACAACAATCTATTTTCGTTCTATAGAGCCTATGACCCATAGGCAACAGAGTTCTGGAGCTCAATTGTCCTGCATTTTGTCTATAAGGGGGCAAAGCTTGTCTATCATGCAGTTAATAAGGCTAAGATCAGCCACAATTATAGATAGCTCAGCACCAACAGTGGAGCATAACCTTTACTCAGTGCTGTGAAAAACATTCGAGGCGCACGCCTTGACGCACGAGCCAATAGCCTTGAGGCTTAAGCTTTTCAGGGTGTCCGTGAGGCTTGAGCCTCAGAGGGCCGAGGCGCACGCCTCAGTGCAAAACGCCTCGAGGCTCCTCGAGGCTTAAGCCTCGCATGTTTCACTTTATTTCCTGGGTTTGAACTGTTTTGGGCTAATTTTAGAACCCAAATAAAATTAAATTAAAAAGCCCATTTTCTTAAGACTAAAATTTAAAGCCCAATAGTTATTTAAATTTTTAACCTAGCTGTAATTAAATTAAAAACGCAAAAGAAATAGCAGAAACACAGCAGCGCCCCTCCTCTCCTCTACTCTCCTCTGCGCACCTCTTCTTCTCTGCTCTCAGCGGTTAAAAAAAGAAGAAAAAGAACAGGAACAGCAGCTCTGCTCCTCCCAACGTCTCTTCTCCTCTGCTCCCAACGCCGGCCTCCTCATGACGCCACCAGACCAGTATTCTATTTATTGTTTTTATTGTTAAATTATTAAATTTGATATTTGGCATTCTATTTATTGTTTTCTATGCTTCTTTTTAATTTCGAGGCTTACGCCTCAGACCGCCTTGAGGCTTACGCGGTTACGCCACGCCTCGCCAAGAGAAAACGCCTTGTTTACGCCTCAAGGTTTTTAGAAAATTGCCTTTACCATTTTTCTATATCCATATTGCCATGGCCCATAAGATATTTCTCAGACATCATTCAGAGATTCTTCAATGTCTTTAAAACTCCTCTTATTTCATTCCCACCATAAGGAACAGCATAATGTTGTGTGTACGAAGCAAATATACATATATAAGAAAAGGATGAGGTAAAATGCCATAATTATTTCCTGAATACGTAATTGGTACTACTAGTGTAAACCAACTTAATCAATTCCAAAATTAACAGATGTCCGTTTTTCTCCATACGTCAAATTGATGCTGTAGTTTTTCACATTAAGCCGTAAAACGAGATTTAACTAAAATCTTCTGCTTTCTACTATCATCGTCATAGCCAAAGAAAAGATGAAATATATCACAGCACAGTAAATATTAGTACATGCACACTTACTCAGTGTTGGAGCCAAACCCAATGCTTTCATTATCAGCTCCAGCGCCTGGTAAATTTTCTTCGGTATTAATAGTGGCCTTCTCTCCACTCTTTCCATGCATCATCTGCAAAAGTTCGATAGGAAAACGAAAATTATTAATTCAACGAAAACGGAATAGCCCTAATAAACACATATCAGCGCGTGGTAAGATATAACATAGAGGGTTGCCTTGTAATTCGATATGGCGTGGTCGAAGGCTTTAATTAGGGCAGAATCGTCCCAAAGCTCTCCCTCTTTCCCCATTAGTTGTCCCACAATCTCTGGAATCAAAGTTATGAAAAGCCTTTAAGAAACGAGATCAGGCGAAGGAATTTGAAGCGGAGAGAAATCAGTCAATCAAGGAGTTATAAGAGTATATGAAAGAGCAGAATAGTTACAGATAGATTAGGGGTGGCGGCAGATGAACTATTAAAGGGACGGTTCGCGTCTTTGATCTCTTTTTCGGTGGAGGGGAATTAGAGGGTGTTTGGTTGAAATTATAAGCTTCTCAAATCAACTTATAAATTATTTATAAGTTGTTAAATATCCTTTATTTCAAATTCATTATTTAAATTTGTATGTACATATTAGTCAAGCATATCAATTACAACTTAATAACCAAGAGTTAAATCATACAAAAAATATAAAAAATACTAGGTATCGGATACGACTCACTAAAATACAATTGGATCGATCTTGTTAAAATGCTTGTGAGTAGGCTTGTTAATGAGTGAATTTTATCCGAACAATAACTAATAAATAAGTATTGATTCTGACTCTAAAATCGATCCATCGGATATTGTTAGAAATATATTTGTTTTATGGTATGACTTGTTGAGAAAGTTAGTTTCATAATTTAGTTAGGACTCTTGTGTTGGTTTTCCTAGTTTAGTTAGAACTCTTTTGTATAAATATGTGTTTTGATCAATTTATGAATATAGAGGATTTTGTCCCTAATACTATGTTACTATCTTTGATTTAACAGATATCAACTCGAACTAGACCTGTACCATCAAACTATGGATCTGAAATGGACTCAGACTATCAAACTATGAAGCTGGATCGAACTCGAACCATCAAATTATTTGGAATAGTAGATAACTTAACATCATACAAAAAAAATAACAGATCATAAATTATTCAAGATAAAAGATGGTTATCAGTTTATATAACATTTTCATAACTTAATAAAAAATAGTTTTGAATTAGTAATATAAAATCTAAAAAAAGTCGATGTAAATAAACACATTGACAAGTCCACAGTACACAAAAAACGATCGGGTCCCAACGGATTTTTAACCAGAATCGTTACTTTAAAATTTAATGGCTATGAGTGATTTAGATCGGTACGAGTAAAATCTGTCTATTAACAAATCCACTTATGAGTAAGCCCTCCTCACCTCGAAGGCCAAAATCTCACAAGGAAAAAGGAATACTCTATTTTTTTTTATATAAAAAAAGAACGGAACATAAGCAGAACCACATCACAACATACACACACCAAACCAGAGAAGAATGGGCATCCACTAAAGCATATCGAGTCTAAATACAAGAGGTGCCAATCCAAATAATCTTATTGTTGATCTTATATCTTGGGATTCAAGTACATCTCATTGAATCTGATTAAGTACGAACTTAACTCTCATATTTTCCTTGTATTATTGACCACATGTGAAGTGTTCGGTGCGCAAACCTTCGAGCGCTTGCAAATTGATTGAGGAAAACCATCTTCAAGTCTTCAAAACAATTAATGGAATGTGGCGCTAACTATTTGAACCATTGTTGCGTGGGCCCAACAAATGTTGTAAGAAAGATTATGCATTTTACCCCATCAAAATATTGATATAACAAAGCGATGTTCTCTAATCTCGCAGATGTTCTTGAGGGTATATGACTCCTTGATATTTATCTCATATATCTAAAACTTTTAGGTATATGATCTCCTGTATTGCTATCGAAACAAGGCTATTGGATATTATCCTTAAGACATATCCAGCATACTCAGCTCTATATGATGGTGCAGTTTTCGATGTGTAATTTGGTTCATTATATCCTCTCATGTTGATCTTCGAGACATACATTTCTCTTCAGGTCCGCTATCTCTGCTCTTATGGTGGCCATTTCTCGTTGTTGTCATTGCAATAGTTCCCTTTGTTGTGTTCCAAGATATCCAAAACGACGGATCTGGTAAATGATCCATGATATTCATATGGATTTGCTTCAGCTTCGTATTCTTCATCACAACTGTCTTCTATCTTGTCAGTGAATGATAGGTTTTGTGTATTTACTCTAGCAGCTCTGTCTGAATTATGTCTTCTGTTTATACCCATGAAATTCTGATGTGACGTATTCCTATTATTATCCTGATCCTTCAATGTATCTAAATTGATAGGTCGTGAGGGTATGGTCAATAGTGGAAATCCTTTGGTGTTCAGAGCTTCTTCTAACAATACTTTTACTGCCACTATCAGGTTTTCAGGCGCTACTGGGGGCATCCATATCTGATTCTTGGTTGGTTGGACGATGAGGGTTTATGCCATTCCCCCTTCCTCTCGGGGTGTGAGGGTTGCATCCCCCAAAGTTCCTATGTTTGGGAATTCCTCTGCCATATCTAATATTTGGTTTTCTTATGATATAGACGCTTGTGATTATTACCTTTTGGGAACAAACCTTTATCAGATCTGGTGATTTTAATAATATATATCAAACACATAAATAATTCATAATTTCTTCATTTCAAATCGAAACAAGGGATTGGTTCAAATTAAGGAACTTCGTATATGTTCGTACATTAAATTTGTTTTTATGATAGTCGGTCATAAATAGGATTCATTCAAGTTTTAGAGAACAACAAACTTGAATTTAGAGAAACATCAATTTCTTAGCTGATGTTTCTCACAGACAGCGCCGGTTGATACATTCAACTTGTAAATATAATAAATAAAGATAAAAAGACTTACCTTGTAACGGTGACTAGGCGATGAACGCGGATGTATAGTAGAATATTCATCTAATCGTCGGAGTAGTGGGTGATCACCAATCAATTGCAAAATAGAGCCGGAGGGGTTCTCCGGGTAGACACTCATACGCTCAAGCCAGTGATGTATATTGCTTAAGGTTTTGATAACTTAAGACTGCATACTTGGTCCTTGTATGATAATGGTATTTATAGGTGTAAAATTTGGTATAGAATAAGATAAATTGTTATTAAATATGATTTGGATATGCATAGATCTTATGAGATATGAGGCGTATAATTTGAAGTAGATGTCCATGTAAAGAGTCATCTCTTATCCGAAAACAAGAGTCCTCACATCTGGTAACTCTAATTGATGATGTCACATATACATAATCATATTCAACTCTGTCAGAACAGTTTTGACAGTCTAGATTTAGATGACATACCTATATAACGGTATATCTTGGTTGTTGTTTTGTGTCACGATGTGATGATACATCTCTTCATTTCATAAATATATTTAGATGATTAAGCATAATTGATATTTATTCCATATGATAACCAAAAGATTTGGAGCCAGTAACAAGAAACTCCTTGAAACACTGATTTGATGAGTTCCATTCTGCCACTAAAATAAAGAGTACTTAGACCTAAGGTTTGTGAAGTTAGCTACACGCTCAATTAGTGGAGAGTAATACGACAAGAAGTCTTTGGGCAGCCAAAGGGACTCCCAAGTACTTGACGAGTAGTGTGCTAGTGGCAAATCCAGAAAAAGGACTTCACATCATTCGGCTTTGGGTCAATCAACCCTATAGAAAACAATTTGTGACTCTTTTCTGTTTATATGGAGACTAGAGACCTTAGCAAAATCCTTGTTTGTGCCACTGAGAATTTTAGGATACAATAATAAGATTGAGTACTTTTACTTAAGGAATTAATTAGTCATCAATTTATTTAAACTGTCAGAGACTCTAATTAATTAATGGATGTTCGGTATATTAAATACGGAGGTCCTATAGATCTAATACAATTCGACAATAAATGGGTAAAATTAATTTTCTAACGAATGAATTAATATTTACGAATTGATTTGTGTCATGAGTTGAACATAAAAAAATAATTCATAATATTCTTAATTTATTTCTTATATCTAATCCTTGAACTGGCCATCAGACTTCAACCCTAAGTGAATTTCTCCCACTATAGGCCTGGCCCAAAGCTTACTATGGTTTGTCTATGAATACACTCCTCTAGCTCAAAATGAAACACACTACACATTTTTCAAGAAAGATAGAGCTAGAGGCGACGTTTTCTTGAGGGGGAAATCTGTGGGGATTCCTCGCAGTTTGTTTTCCATCCAACATTGAGAATCGAGTATGATACAATTTAGAAGGTTAGAAATTGATTTTATCATCAATCCACTCATCATAAATTCACAAGTATTTCTCTAAACTCCAACATGACACATTTAACTAATACAAACATGTTAGGATGTGATTGATGTGTGATAGATAAGATATCTATAAGGTAGCGGCTGCGGGTTCCCCATGATACAAAAAAAAAAGATATCTAAGAAAGATCCTAGGACAAAGTCTCTTTTGTATGATAACTATGATATGTATTATAGGCATAATATGTGTTAATATGAAGAGGATGTAATTACTCCTCTTCACTTCCGAAGTATGATGAAGATATAGAGAATTCTCTTTTTTATGATAACTATAGTATATTATAGCCACAATATGTGTTCTTACTTCTTCTAATATTGCTTAATCAAATTAATTATATAATAATAAATTATTATAAATTTGATCCTCAAAACTATACCCACGAAACGATAAAGATTTGGTTTCATCTTTTGTCTACTTGCTAACACTTATTGAAGCTAATAATCAACAAAAAAAAAAATTTATTATTATTATTATTATTATTATTATTATTATTATTATTATTATTATTAAAAAATTATTATTATTATTATTATTTTTGTTTGAAGGCTTCAAATTTATTACTATTCATAATAAATAAATCGTGTTAAATAAGAGTGTAATTACATGCAACTCATGTAATCCCAGCTATTTTAATAAAAGTGGATATATTTTTTCTTTTATTTTTTAAAATAATTATATTTCTCTTTGTTTTTTATAAAGTTTATATATACCATTTTATATCTATATACATATCCACTTATATTAATGTAGAGGTTGTTGGACTAAAATTATTTTAGAGAGCTTATAAGATATACTGTTTCAAGAATTTATAAGTTGTCAAAGTATTTGAATAATTGAATTTATAAGTTAGAAAAAGAATCATGAGTTAGAGAAAGAAATACATAGTTAGAGAAAAAAATTGATAGGATGTGAAGTTGATGGTATGTATTTAGGAGATAATGAATCATAGTAAGATTATTTTGATAAATTTATTGTTGTTATAAGCTTATGAAAAAATAAGTTGGGATTGAAAATTTATTTTTGAAAAAGATTATAAACTATTAGAGTTTATTTCTCTTTAAAAATTATTTTGTCAAATATTTTATAAAAACTTATAAGCTCAATCAAACACCATCACAATCACGTTCAAGTGCAGTGTTGACTCTTGAAAGAAAGCGGTTGAGTAGTTTGTATGGTATGGGAAGAAACCAACCGTTTGAAGGTCGGCCACTCACTTGGTTCTTGAAATTGTGTTTAACCACAACACCCACACATCCATTCCAAGTTCGTACACACATCATGGCAAGCCTATTAACTGAAAGATTATGGGCTAAATTAGATATATGAGCTTTAGTTAATTAATGGTTGGATTATTAATTAATTAAAGCAGACTAAAGAATAAAAGCTCATATAAGCTGGGGCTTTAATGGGCTTTAATGGGCTTCTCTATTTAATATAAATAGAGAGAATTCATTCTTTAGGTCAAGAGTTAGACGTTAGACGTAACACAAAAATTATTCTTAGAGAACTACCGTTAAGTTCATTCAGATATTTCTTGGCTTTCTTTGCTTGAACTTTATACCGAGGAATTGTTCTTGCATCGGATTTGCATACACGTGGTGTAATACCCCGAAGTTTTAAAGCTTAATTACGATAATAAAAATCGTAAATTAGGGTTTCATCTCGATAATTGAAATAGTAAATTATCGAAGATTGATTTCGATCATTTATGATATCATGAATTCTTATATCATATTCACTAATGATTAGTGAATCAAGGATTATAGTTTATATAATTCTTTCGGCAATAATATTTTAACGTCGATTGAATATCGAAAGTTAATATTACGTGAATTTTTCTAAGTGACGAAGCTTAGAATTACATTTCATTATTAATGAAATGGATTAATAAAGTGATTACGACTTTATTACGAACATTTTGAGATGGTTCGATTGTTAACGTTTTGAGACGTTTCAAACGTCAATGTTTAGAGACAAGTCGAAATCTTAGTCTAGTGATCAAGGAATTATAATATTTAAATTCCTATGATTATTTTATGTAATAAGAGCATTATTTATCATCGAAATAATGCTAGAGAATTAATGATTAATTATTGAATAAAGTTAGCTATTTTCGAAAACCCTAATTTTCGAAATTAGAGTTTGACACATGAAAACATTTTAATAATTTTTCTATGATTTAATTTATCATCTAAGACATATATTATGCTATATAGCTACAAATAGCAAGACAATAAAATGTTTGGTACCTATTTTTGCACAATTGTCGTGAGTATGTATAATAGGATTGATATGAATAGAAATTTACCATCTTTATGTCATAAGTAATAAATGTATTAGTAGGATATTTATTACACACAAGACAAGATAATAAATGAATGAATCAAGTGGGAGGTATTTTGGCTTGTCATTGCCGTGAAAAATTTGTACCAAAATGAGGAAAGAAGAAGTTTTGGAACTCTTCTTTGATTTGATGACTTGGTGTAGTTAATGTGTAGGATATTATTTTGGTATAAGACAAAATTAAATTTCATCCTCCTTTGTGAATCAAGTTGGCCGAAGCATATGTGAGGAAAAAGTGAAGATATTTGCTTCCTTTAATTAATTGTTGTGATGTGTAGTAAATGTGGCATAAGTTGATGTTGATGTGCTTTTACTAATAGAATAAGTGATGTATTAAAATTGAATGAGTCACCAAAAATTTGTCTTGCATTTGTGAGAGGTGACCGATAGTGTAGGCTTGCAATTGTAAGTGTGAAGGATTTTTATTCCTTGAATTAATGATTGTGATGTGTTAAAGTAATGGTGAGTCACAAAATAATTTTTGTCTTGCATGTTATGGATGTGAACCGTGTAGTTGTAGGCTAGGGAATTAAGTGTATTACTTACTTTATTCCTTTAGTTTTAACACATAAGTGATAGGTTTTAAAATCAAAACATCATTTCCAACACATCACATTACCGTGAGCTTTAAAAGGAAAAAGGAGATTGAGTGTTCTTCATTTTAAAATCCCAAACCTTGAAACAAAAACCTTTGCACTACAAATCGACGCCGGTTAAAAGGTTAGGAATCGAACAAACTTTATATATACGTTAAAATTTTCAATTTCCAACCGTTTGATTTTAATATATATGCTATGTTATAAATGAGAAAAATATGAGGAATAATGTTATCATGTTTAGTGGTTTATTAATAATGTTTATTATGATGTAGTATGATCATATGCTATGTTTTAATTACAAATTAATTATGCTATGAAATGAATAGTGGTGATCGAAAATTATAAAGTACATATGTTGATGGATTTATGATATATGATAGTGAAGGAGCTCATTCTAAATTATTAGAAATTTTTGGAAATCATATGTTAATAATTTTATGATTATCGAAAATTATTGAGATTTATATGTTAATGTACAAATTATGTTTAAGTGATATTATAACATATTATTGATCTAGAGCCTTAATTAGGTGTTATGGGATTTTATTAGAATTTTTAGAAAATGGTTGTTCATGTTTGGAAAAAATTTCGAGAGGCTTAAAAAGTTGTACATTGATGTGTGAGTTGAAATTGTTGGATATTATGTTATATTAATGATGTAGGATGAGGTTTAGGCATTGTGTGAAATTATAAGAATTTTAGAAAAATATTTGTTATGTTAAGAGTAAATGGCCGAGAGCTATCGGTATAGGAAATTGATGTCCAAATTTCCTATAACTAATGTTAATACATATTATTGATACTATGATAATATAGAGCATTATGTGATTTTATAAGAATTTTTGGAAGAAGTTTGAGAATAAATTGTAAGAGGGCCGAAAGCTAAGTTAAAGAATTTAGAGTATTAAATTCTTTTTATCAAGAAAAATCACATATTATGTACTTAGAATATATTTTAGACTTACTAAGAATTTATGGGATTTAGAAACATAGTATACCATGTTTACGACGAAACGTTATGTTAAATAATGTTAGATGTGAAAAATAATATGAAAAGTACAAGTTAGATCATACTTGAGTAAAGTATTGATCATGTTATTGATTAAATTGAAAAATCGAGATTTATGGTTAGATGATAAGAAATCGATTGAAAATTGATTTAAATGAAAGTTGTTAACATATATGTTAATAATTCGAAAAATATGTTAAAAAAAGTCAAAATCGTTGACTTAAGTAATAAATACACTAATACGTGTAAAACGTATTAAACTTATAAGAATATCTCAATTGTGAGAAACGATTTCATAATTGAAATCATTTTATCGAAAGACGTTAGTATAAGTTCGACGTTTAACCTAAATGGTTAATATGAGATCATAGATCATATTACGTCTCTATCAAAGTACGAGAAATATTTAGTTAAGATACGCGATGAAACGACGTATTAATTTAGTTAAGGGTTTGAATTATTATATTATAAAGTTATCAAAGTTTATTAAATTTTGAAAATCTCGAAATACGTGACCAACATACTAAATTAGTTTTTACGTAAAGGTGGGACGCGGACGTGATCGTTGGCGTAGAAAGAAAAAGAATTAAGAAAGCTTACGTATCAGGTGGGCTTTACTATACTCAAAATGATAAAATGCTTATCAAATGATTTATTTACGAGGCTTTATTTGCAAGAAATGATGATGAAATGATTTATTTAATTACCTGCCCAAATATTTATGTTTTATGTATGTATCCTATCCATGAATGTTATGAATGTTGTTGGGTCGCTCCCAACTTATGAATGAAAATCGATATTGGATCCTATGCCGGAAGGATAATACCTGGCTAGGATTAACGTGTACACAAATAATGGTGACTGGGGGGCTGTAAGGATAATGCACGGCCGGTCACAGCGACGTAGAAGGAGGCCTACTTCTACGGCGTTAATGGAAATGTTATGATGAAAGGAAAGAGATAAGGATCATACATACAAGGAAAATGCTTGCCAAACGATGATTTATGAATAGTAAGCACAAACAAGTGTTGGATCTATTCAAGACCTTTATGATTTATGAAAATGATGAAATGTTTTAGTAACCCGATGACAATGCCTTTCAAATAAAACCTTTGTGTCTTACCATGATGGGGCAGTGTAATTTAAAGATGATAAAATGTTTTTGGCATAAGTTCACTGAGTGCATTCTTGTACTCAGCCCTGCATGTTTGTTTTTAAATGTGCAGGTTGAGCAAATGATGGATGGAGGTGTGTTGAGCAGTCGGAACCCCTTTTGATAATGATATGTTAGAAACCTTGACTACACATCGTCATATGTGTTTTCACATGCTTTTCCGCTGCGATAGAACTAAGTTATATTTTGATGTCGATAGTTGAATACCTTCAGATTATTCGAATTCTTGTGTTAAGAATCTGTAGGTCTAATTCCACATGTATATTATGTGTGTCTCGTATTTAATGGTTGAAGCCTCTTAGTTTACTTGAATTATGTCCCACGAGTCTATGATTAATTGTCTTTCATGTTCCTTGATTATTGTTCCAAGTATTAGTCCTCGTTAATCTGTCCTTAGGATTAGAGGGCTGTTACACGTGGATACCATAGTTGTGGAGACAACCTTGCAGGATTCATTGGAAGCTTGGAAGCGTTGCAAATCCATTGGCAGCATGCGTTTTCTCGTCGTCGCGACGGGAGGAGGAGAAGGGAAGAGTGTCGGTTTGGTTTCTTGTGCTGGGCGCGCGTCATGGTCTTGGGCTTTTCGCATCTGCTGGCGGCGGAACTCTTGCATCGAAATCGCGGCGTCGGAGGAATCACGTCGACGGCGGAAGAAAGCGCGACGGCGCGATGAGTGTGCAGAAACCCTAACGGGTTGGGCGTCCGCCTGATGCTGGGCTTCAGCACCTCGCTGGGCCGCTGGGTCACCGGGCGGGCTGGGCTTTGCCTGATGATGGGCTTCAGCGCCTCGCTGGGCCGAGGCATTCGCTAGGCTGCTGCGCTGGGCCGCTTCTTCGTCTGATGGGCCGCAAGCTTGAGTGTTTTGGGCGTTTAATGTATCGACCTATCGAGGGTCATTAAGATATTTAAAAAATGTTTCTTTTATTAATTTTGAATTAATGAAATTTAATTTCCAATTACACAAATTAATTTATTAATTGGATTAATAAATTTTGTTTTAATATTATTATTTTTGAAATAATAACATTAATTTCGATTTTGTGTTAATTTAGAATTAATACAATCTTCTTACGTACATGGATTTAATTTATTAATTTAGAATTAATAAATTTAATCACAATTTTAGAAATTAATTTATTAATCGATTAATAAATTTTAACTTTATTATTATTTTGAAATAATAATATAAAGTTTAATTTTATATTAATTTAGAATTAATATAATTTACTAATGTACATGGATTGATTTTATTATTTAGAATTAATAAATCTAATCATAATTTGGACATTAATTTATTAATTAGATTAATAAATTTTAACTTTATTATTATTTTTAAATAATAGTATAAAGTTTGATTTTATATTAATTTAGAATTAATTTAATTTTCTTATGTTCATAATTAAAGAATTGATTTATTAATTAGATTAATAAATCTTATTTGATTATTATTTTAGAAATAATAATACTAAATGAATATTTATATTAATTTGGAATTAATATAAATGTCTATATCCACTTTTAATTAGAGAATTAAATTATTAATTAGATTAATGAATTTATTTGTTGAGCCTTATTCTTTGTTGTTATGTGATAAGCATGCTATTTGATTTTATGCTTATATTTTAACTATAGTAGTTAGAGACCGCTTTTATGTTTGGGTGGCGGCAATACCAATAGTGTGTGGTACTATGTTTTTTATGCCCGTGATTTTATCTGTGTAGGCAGGCCAAGATAATTTTTGATTTAATATTGGATATTAAAATAAACAATTAGTATCACATGTTTTATCCCCACTAAATACAAGTCTTGTTTTTGAAACAAAACGTGTCGTCCATCAAAATTGTTTGAGTCAATAACCTTTTCGTCCAAGAGTTTTACACCCTCGTGTTTACTCCCAAATCTACAAGGCCAAGGCTCACTCATAGATGTATGATTAGCATCGTGTGATGGGGGGTTGACTTGCTTGATTATTTTGTATCGCCCTCGTGATCAAGATAATTAGTGGGCACATATTAATTGGATTAATAAACCAAGAATTTAGGACTATTGTTGCATTCGGATTCAAACCGACCAAGTGTCATTATTGTGGTCATCACCGCATGAGGCTGCAATGATGCAGACTTAATCGATGCTGGCTGTCATTGCAATTGGCTTTGAGGCCTCTTGGTGATATTATTTATAGTCATCACCGCAGAGGCTACAATAATATTGACTTGGATCTTGGACTACTAAGATTTATATTTATTATAAATCCGTATTTTAAATTTGGGGTGCAATATATGTTAAAATTAGTGGGAGCTAATCAATCTGATAAACCCTTGTTTGATTAGTGATACGATTGTGATATGTGTTTACTTTGTTCTAATTTGTTGTTTCTAAATTTTTGTTCGATTCGATGTCGACTATGTTATATAAATGTTTGGTGGAAACAAATTTGTTGGTCGGGTCAAACTATCCGGATTAGCTACGTTACTGCGTTGGGTGTTAAGGGCGGATAAGATTGAGTATGTCTTGGACAAACCAATCGATACCATCCCCGATGGCGTTCTCCATGTATGCCTCGTTTGTGTGGTTGCTCATAAGAAGCACGTTGAGGATGCTATGTCGGCTCAGGCATTATGTTGACTTCTATGAGTTTGGAACCCAAAGGTAACATGAATGCATGCTACCTTATGAAATGATTCACACACGAAGAGTTTGTTTGCCTCACAGCACAAACCTCGAGTATGAGATACCCGAGATCTCTTCTAGTGCACGCTTCATGATAGGAGCAAGGTCTTGAACATGTTCGAAGATGATTGGATTGATTGAGAGGCGGCGTCGATTGGAGCGACTCGCCAGCCAATGTCTCAACCAACTGATTTTGCAATCGTTACGGTTCATTTGCGAATTTCATAGTGAATTTCAATATGAACAACACAAAGGTAGGATTGGTGATCTTCACAACATGTTGAAGACTTATGAGTCATCTACGATGGCAAATCGCTCATGGTGAGCTCTTACGGCAATCTTCAAAAGAAGAAAGCAAAAGAAAAGAAGAAGGCATCGGATGTCTTGAAGCTAAGAAGAGTAGAGGGCTCATAAGAAGAAGCCGACATTAGCAAAGGATGAGTGCCTATACGTCATCGGAGGGGCACCGGAAGAGAGCGCCCAAAATTGAGGCCTGAGGTGCAATGGGTGGTAGCTCGGTATGTTTGTCGTTGAGATAAATATGTCATAAATAATTCACATTCTTGGGTATTAGATACCGGATGTGGCTCACACATTTGTAATAGTGTGAAGGGGCTAAGTGACAGCAGGAATGTGAATCTTGGGGAGGTCGACCTACGCGTGGAAAATGGAGCAAGAGTTGTCAGCAGCGTGGGGACTTATAAATGGATCTTCCTTCGGGTTATAGACTAGATTCTGATTGTTATTTCGTTCATTCTATTTCAAAGAATATTATTTTCATTCCTATGTTAGACATTGAAGGATTTTCCTTCCATTTTGGAAACAGTAGATGCTCGTTTTCTCTTAATGGAATGTTTTATGGAAATGTCTTTCTTTCGAATGGTTTATATATGCTTGAATGTGAGCGATATTCTCAATGTGCAAAACAAACGACCTAAGCTAAGTAATAAGAATAATGCTACTTATCTTTGGCATTGTAGACTTGGTCATATCAATGAGAAAATGATAGCAAGGTTGAGAAAATTAGATTATCTCACACCATTTGATTTCAAATCATATGGTGCTTGTGAATCATGTCTCAAAGAGAAAATGACTAAGGAACCATTTTCTGGGAAATGGTTACGTGCCAAAGAATTGCTAGAGTTGATCCATTCAGATGTGTGTGGATCGTTTCCAACTCAAGAAAAAGGTGGATATTCGTACTTCATAACTTTTACTGATGATTATTCAAGGTTTGGGTATGTGTATCTGATGAAACAAAAATCTGAAGCTCTTGATAAGTTCAAAGAGTTTAAGTTAGAAGTCGAGAAACAACTTGGTAAAAGTATCAAGAATCTTCGATTAGATCGAGGAGGAGAATACTTAAGCCGAGAATTTCTTGATTACTTGAAATCACATGGAATCCGGTCAGACTGGACACCTCCAGGAACACCGTAACTGAATGGTGTATTCGAAAGAAGAAATCAAACCTTATTAGACATGGTTCGATCCATGATGAGTTTCGCTAGTCTTCCTTTATTCCTTTAAGGCCATGTCTTACTTAACGCTGCTCATATTTTGAATAGGGTTCCTTCCAAATCAGTCGAGAAAACACCATATGAGATATGATATGGGAAAAGAGCAAATCTTAACTATTTGCGGACCTGGGGTTAGGGGTGTCAACGGGTGGACTTTACCGGACCGAACCAGTAATTTAGTATTGGTTCTGGTTCTGGAACCGGTCCAGTAAATTCTAAACCCGGACCTGATCCGGACCATCAAATTATGGATCCGGATTGGGTATTACCCATTTCTAACCGGTTACCCGTTGGTCCTTATTCTCAACTACCCCCAAATCCTAATTAAACAAATCCTTACTCATTCCAGTCAAAAACCACTAATCAACGGGTCGGACCGGAACCGGACAAAACGGACAAGTGCAAAATTCATTAATATTTTAGAAATCGAGCATATTATACCAATTTTTTCAAATACGATTTATGTTGAATATATAATTGCATGTTATTACACATATACGAGATTTATCTCGAACGAGAATTAGATAACGAACATGAGCAACCCTCTCGTCATCCAAAATGTTTTACGAAATGATTCATCTCATCGTAATAAACACGTTTGAAATCTTGGACTCCGGAGTGAAGTTAATTCCATGATGCATACTTATCCTTGATTGTTAGTACAATGTAAGTAAAGTAAAAAAAACATTGCATGATATGAGAAGCCTTTCTCAAATTGTTATCGAGGGATATTATGTATAGGAAACATGGTATATTGTTACAAATATGGTGTATTCTTGCAAATTTTAGGATTTTTAAGTAATTTAGAATTTAGGAAGTGATATAATTTTTTTCATAGCGTAGGAATCAATCAACTATTTATCTATGCATAATATTTATTTATCATGGAAATGGGTATGATTATAATATACAAAATGATAGTTTTAGTAAATGATAGTTTTTGGTAAATAATAGTTTTAGTAAATTAATTAATATTTCGTAATTACACTCAAATGTAAAATGCTCTTACAGAAAAAATGGATATGTAATGTTCAAATTTTTTTTAAAAAAAAAAAAAAAAAAACTGACCGGGTCGGACCGGAACCGGACAAAACGGGTCGGGTCTTGACCGGTCCGGGTCCAAACGGTTCTAGAACCGAACCGTTGTTTTAAAATTTAATGGGCTTTGAACGGTTCCGGATCGGTCCGGATAAAGACCGCCCGTTGACATCCCTACCTGGGGTTGTCCTGCTTTTGTTAAGAAAATGCTTGACTGATAAGTTGGAATCGAAAAGTGAGAAATGTTATCTTGTGGGATATCTTAAGGGAAATAGAGGATATGAATTCTACTCAACTGGAGATCACATGGTGATCATCTCTAGGAATGTGACGTTTCTTGAAGACTCCTATGTTTCCAAGGAACAAGGTCACAATGAGGTAGATCTTGAAGAAATTCGAGAACCACAAAATAACACAGAGAATGAACGATTGTTCAATAGTGTGAACAAGAATTCAGTGGGAGTATTTGACGATCTATTGGGAGGGGAAATGACTCTTAGAGGGCCACCTCAAGACAATGAGACTCGTCAAATACAAGATGACACAACAGTTGTGCCACCTCCACCTCAAGAAATTCATGAGGAAATTCTTGAGAATCTCCAAAATGTTGAGGAAGTCAACACGGAGGAGCCTACTCACGTTCAAAATGAATAGCATGAACCTGCGCAAACAACCCGACTCAATAGGCCACAGAGGACTCGTCGTGCACCCCAAAGTCTGAATCTAATGGTTGAGAACCAAGATGATGAAGTCGAGTCGGATGATGATGAACCTAAGACATATACTGAAGCGGTGACTGGCACCGATTCAAAGATATGGCTCGAAGCATCGAGGAAAGCAATTAATGGACTTAGCAAGCATCGAAGAGTTGGAATATTTGTAGCTATCAAATTGTTTGACTTTGTCAGAAGCAAAGAGGACCCTTGCGTTTATAGTAAGCGCGAGAATGGAAACGTTGTCTACCTGGTCATATATGTCAATGACATTCTGATTATGGGGAGCGAATGATCCATGATGCAATCCGTGAAAGACTGGTTGTCTAAATCCTTTATGATGAAGGATCTTGGTGAGGCCTCCTACATCATTGGGATCAAAATCTATCGGGATAGACTTAATAGATTGTTGGGGCTATCACAATCCATTTACATAGACAAATTAATATGGCGTTTCTCAATGGAAAATTCTAAGAAATGATTTTTTCCTATGGGACATGGCATTATGTTGTCTAAGAAGGATTGTCATTCTAATGACAAGGAAATTGCTTGCATGAAAAGGATCTCATATGCTTCGGCTATAGGATCGATCATGTATGCCATGATATGCACTAGGCCAGATGTGGTCTATGCGCTTAGCGTGATGGGCAGATTTCAGCAAAATCCCGGTGAGGATCATTGAAAACTGTTAAGACTATTCTTAAGTACCTTGGATGGACTAAATAATAATTCTTAGTCTATGGTGGGCAGCCAGAGCTATCAGTGACTGAGTACACTGATGCTAGCTTCCAAACAGAAACAAACATGTTCAAAGACGATATCATCTTATTAGAGAAATAATAGAAATGGGCAATGTAAAATTAGAAAGAGTACCCTCTGACGATATCTTAGCTGACCCTTTTACCAAGCTGTTGTGAGAGCTTGTGTGTTAGACATGTGGGATGTTGGCTTTGATTCAGTGGGAGTTTAAAGTTTGTATGTTTTAGAAACTCCTTTGTTGAGACATACTTACTTTTGATCACAATCGAAGATAATGTTTTTATCAATGGGTTTTGTGCATTTAATGGAATAATTATTTGGATGTTTGTCGTTATTCTTTTATATGTTTCCTTGAATTATCACTGTCAATTTTGCTGTGAGACATCGATGATAAAGTGTAATTCTAAAATAACCCTAACCAATGATCATCAAGAATGGGATATTGATGATATGTCATAGGTTAGCATGTGGTCTGCATCACATTCTTAGAGAATGTAGTGGTTCTCGCAACTACGAGATATTTGATATCCGTGATGGACACATGAATACTTTGGAGAGTATTGGTATACCCGACTATTAAATCGTTTGTTTGATGTATACGATTTCTTAGTGTGTGAAGTATGTAATAGTCCTTAGACTTGAGGTCATTACACATTTTGTTTGTTGAGTGCTGTACTTTGACCAAGGCAACGCTTGCGAGTGGTAAGACACGGCTTGGATTGGGTGCATCATGAGATAAATGAAAATGTTAGTTGAGTCAAGAATGTGATTCATTCCTTGATTGAAATTTCGAGTGAGCACTTATTTTCTCTATATTATTCGACCATAAAGTCATTGGCCGATGTAAGAGATGTATTGATTAAAGTAATTGAATATGATCATATGGGTCTTATAATAAAGATGAGAAAAATGATTGAGCTATTGGGATAGACACATAGCAAAATCTAGGCTCAATCGAGTGTATCATGAATGAAAGGATATTACATAAACTTCATGTAAAGGTTTGTTCTTGTTTTCCACGTAGCGTCCATCATATATCGAGTTCATTTGCACAGCGATCCGGGAGTTTTGTGCGAGACTTTGATTAGATCATAAATCGGTAATGGGGCCTATTAGGTCACACTATCAAGTGTATTGTTAATGCGCTCAAGGGTATGCATAGTGCACGGTAAGTTATCTAATATTAGTCTAAGTGGGAGATTGAAAGATTATGGGCTCAATTAGATATATGGGCTTTAGTTAATTAATGGTTGGACTATTAATTAATTAAAGCATATTAAAGAATAAAAGCCCATATAAGCTAGGGCTTTAATGGGCTGCTCTATTTAATATAAATAGAGAGAATTCATTCTTTAGGTCAAGAGTTAGACGTTAGACATAACACAGAAATCATTCCTAGAGAACTACCGTTAAGTTCATTCAGAGATTTCTTGGCTTTCTCTGCTTGAACTTTATACCGAGGAATTGTTCCTGCATCGGATTTGCATACACGGATACCATAGTTGTGGAGACAACCTTGCGAGATTCATTGGAAGCTTGGAAGCGTTGCAAATCCATTGGAAGCATTGCAAATCGTAAGTTCTCTATCTAACGTGTTCATAGGGCTCATCGCATGTTTAATTGTAGATCTAGATCTGTTTCTTGACTATACATTCCGCTGCGTATCATTAGATGAGGTTAAGAATACCCAACATTAACGCCTCCAAAATGGCCCCTCACGCTTACAGTCCTTCCTGGCTGAGATCGACGACAATGGCGATGAGTGCTCAAGGTTGTGTCAGGAGGGAAGACATAGTGATCGTGGGCGCCGGAATTTCTGGCCTCGTAAAGAGGATGGCGAGTAATCTGATGGAAGTTGACGAATATCCTGACGAAGGTTGCTGCAGGCTGAAAACTTTGCCATGCAAATATTAAATAAATAAGTGTTAGTTGGTTAGTATCAATTAGTTGGTTAAGGAGTTTGTTTACACTGTTAGTTTGTTATAACTAAATGTAAAATGCTGCATATGGCTGCCTGCTATATATACATGGGCATACTCACTGTATTTGATGATTCGATACTTAACAGAAATAAAATACCAACAAATCAATTTTCTTCTCTGAACAACGTACATCTCTTTATCCTCTCTAAATCTCTACATGGTATCAGAGCACGCATAAGGGGGTGTTTGGCTAAGCTTATTTTAGAGAGCTTATAAGCTCCAAGAGCTTATAAGATGTTTCAAGAGCTTATAAGAGGTAATGTCTCAAGTGCTTATAATTGTTAAAGTGTTTGGATAATTGATCTTATAAGATAGAGAAAGAATCGCGAGTTAGAGAGATAAAATCATAGTTAGAGAGATAAAATTGACGAGACATGAAATTGATAGTGTATGTGTAGGAAATAACGAACTATAATAAGGTCATTTTGGTAAATTCATGATTGCTTATAAGTTTATGAAAAAATAAGTTAGGGTTGACCAACTTATTTTTAGGGGAGCTTATAAGCTGTTGGAGCTTATTTTCACAGCTTATAAGCTATTTAGGAGCTTATTTTGCCAAACGTTTTGCAACAACTTATAAGCTCCTAAACAACTTATAAGTTGTTTTAAAGAGCTTATAAGCTTAGCCAAACACCCTCTAAGTAGATCTGCGAGAATCTACGATGGTAAAGAATCAAAGAGTAGGATATAATGTACTCGCCAAAGAAGAAGCTGGAAGTAATGAAGGAGATGAAGAACAAACGATGAGAGATAGAGAAATTAAAGACAACATATCAATCCAGAACCACATGGTGATCAAAACAACCAGATTGAAGAAATATTACAGCTACACAACGTCGATCATATTGATATGCAACTTGTACATGCTCAATTGACTGGGAACGATTTTTTAAACTGGAGTAGGTCAATAAGGAGAGCATTAGGAGATAAAAGCAAGCTCAAACTGTTAGATGGAAGTTTGCCTAAGCCAAATCCTGATTCACCTTATTATAAAGTCTTGGATTAAGGCTGATTATATGATCTCATCATGGATCATTAACTCTATATCGAAGGAACTAGTAGATGCGTTATTCATATTGATTCTACTCAAAGGCTTTGGGAGGTATTAAATCAAAGATTTGGAAGAAGTAATGGACCAAAGATTGCCAAATTGCAAAGGGAAATAAGTGGATCCAGTCAGGGAAATCAAAGTGTCCTAGTTTATTTCAATAAACATATAGTGATGTAGAGTGAATTGGATATGATTCTGCCATCTTTAATTTGCATTTATGATGCTCGTAATTCTTTTGTGGAGAGAGAAGAAAATCAAAGACTTATGCAGTTTCTAAATGGATTGAATGATTGTTATGAGAATGTTAGAAATCAAATTTTGTTCTTGGATCCTTTACTGAGTGTTGATAAGGCATATTCTATGATACTTCAAGTGAAAGATCAGAAAATATCAAGTGAGAATTTTTCTGATATCAGCAATGCTATGGAAATGAATGTAGGACAACATTATGTTGACAAATGAGAGAGTCAAGGAAAGCAATATCATTACAAGAGTAGGAGAAGCAAGGAAGAGAAGATGAATGCGTACTGCCATCACTGTAAAAAATCGAGGCTTGAAGAAAGAGAATGTTTTAAGCCACATGAATTTCCAGATTGGTACAAGAAGTTAAAAAAAAACGAGAGAAAAATGAGGGTTAATTTTGCAGAAAGTCAGACAGATGAAGATAAGCAATGGAGAGGGATGATCGCACCCGAATCTAATACAGAGATTGGAAAGTTGGTTCAAGATGAACTAGCTAAATGTATGGGACAATAGATAAACAAAGAAGGTGACAGTCCAATACAACAAAGCTTCAATGTCAACATGATCCAAAATAACTTGAGCAGTCAAGAGGAATTCAGTGGACACTATGCCTTTAGTATTCTCAATGGAATGGAATGGAATGGAATGGCAGTGGCTCATAGACTCAGGAGCAAGTACACACATATGCTGTAATTCTATACTGATGAGCACGAAAATCAAATTAGAGACACCACAAGATATTCATCTTCCAGATGGAAGCATTAAGAAGGTGATGTACAAGTGGAGTGTTGAGATAAACAAGGAGATCATTCTTCATGATGTTTTACTGGCGCCATCATTTACTCACAATCTAATTTCAGTTGCTCAACTGACAAAAAACAGTGATGTTCGATGTCTGTTTTTGAAAACTCATTGCATGATTCAAAGGGAAAAATCTGATCACATCATGGGAATATGAGAGATTGCTGGAAATCTATACAATATTGGAAAAAAAAAATCAGATGTAATGCCATATCAACCTGCTCGGTGAAGATCAAAGAATGGCACGTGAAGTTGGGACACCCATCCATGAAGGCTATGATGCAAAACTGAATCTTAAAGGATAATTTGATGTTGAGGATATGGAGTTCTTAAAAGAATGTGATGTATGTGCTAAATCTAAACAAACTATATTGTCATTTCCCATTTTACATAGGAGAACTACTTGTCTATTTGAGTTAGTACATGTGGATGTTTGGGGTCCTTATAATGTGGAATGCATAGATAATGTTAAGTTTATGGTCACAATCGTAGATGATTACAGTCGTGTCACATGGACGTACTGATTAGTTCGAAAGATCAAGTCTACTCTATGATAAATCAGTTCATTAAGATGGTTAAAACTCAATTTGGAAATGCCATCAAAACTATGAGAATGGATAATGGATCTGAGTTCATTAATAAAAATATGGGAAATCTATTGTCTGAACTTGGTATTATACATCAGAAGTTATGTGTATATACTCCTCAACAAAATGGCATTGTTGAGAGAAGACATAGAAGTCTATTACTGATAGCTCAAGCCTTAATGTTTGAGAGTAATGTACCTCATAAATTATGGTCATACTTTTTGTTGGCTGCTGCCTGGATTATCAACAGACTACCTAGTCAAGTCTTAGATTGGAAATGTCCTTATTCATTGTTATATGGTAAATAACCTTCCATGGATGTTGTTTATCCATTTGGATGCCTTGCTTATTCAATAAATATTTCTCCCAACAAATCAAAATTTGAGAGCAGATGCTTAAAGAGTGTTTTTTGGGATATGTTGCACTTACAAATGATTCTTATTGTTTGATTTGGATAACTCTCATGTATTTGTTGCTAAAGATGTGAAGTTTATGCCTCATACATATCCGTTTCACTCTCATTCTCCACTGTCCACTAATTCAGGATCGATCCTACCTACAAGAAGTGCACCGACTCATCAAAATACACCTTGAATCATGAACCTTCTGGTTCATCTTCTTTCCCTACTCCTGTGTCACAAAACTTTGTGAACCATGTCAAACCACTTCTATTATACGTAATACTAGAAAAAGTACCATAAAAATACAGCCTCCCATCTGGATGAATGACTATGTTGCTGATACTGTTTTATCAGTATCAAACACTTTACCATCAGTTCCTATGACAGTTAGTTCTGTCACTTCTCCTACATTTCCTTATCAAATTTCACCTGTGTCACTCCACAATATACTGCTTTCCTTGTGAATATCACCAATCTACACGAACCAACCTCTTACAGAGAGGTTAGCATGTCAAGAGAATGGAATGATGCTATGGAAAGTGAGATTTCTGCTCTTGAGACAAACAATACATGGGTGATTACGGATTTACCTACAGGTAAGAAACCAATTGGATGCAAATGGATTTATAAGATCAAAATGAATGCGATGGTACAGTTGAAAGATTTAAGGCTAGACTTGTAGCTAAGGGATATAATCAAGAATATGTGATAGACTACACTGAAGTTTTCTCTCTAGTTTCCAAACTCGTCACAGTAAGATTCCTCATTGCTATAACTACTATGTCTAATTGGGCTATTCATCAAGTAGACGTTAATAATGCCTTTCTTCATGGGTTTCTTCATGATGAGATATATATATGATACCTCCACAGGGATATACTCGTGCAAAATCGGGGCAAGTTTGAGAGTCAGTTAAGAGTTTATATGGTTTGAAGCAAGCATCAAGAGAATGAAATTCAAAGTTTTGTTCTCATCTTTTCATAATTAGATTTGTTCAGCCATCACATTACCACTGTTTATTACATGATCTTCTTTCATATGTCGATGATATCCTTATAACTGGTTGTGATGAGAAGGTTATTGGAGAGGTTAAACATTATTTAAATGCATCATTTACCATCAAGGATCTTAGAGCTTCTAAATACTTCTTGGGAATGGAAATTATGCTTAGAATATCTGGAACATCCATCAATCAAAGAAAATACATTCTTGATCTTATTGATTCTGTAGGGCTTCTCGACTATCGTCCTGTTGGTACTCCACTTCCTCCAGGAATTAATCTTTCTAGCACAGGTTCATTATCTATGGAAAATCCTGATTCATTCGAAGACTAGTAGGTAAACTTCTTTACTTGAATCTTATTAGACCGGATATTAGTCATGCAGCTCAACCGTTTAGTCAGCTTGTTTCTAATCCTTGCAAGCACCATTGGAATACGGGTGTCCATTGTTTCAACTAAAAGTGTTCTCTTAATTAACTCATAATCGAATGAGGTGTTGTAATAGGGTAAGTTAACCCTAGTCGTCTCTCAAGGAAAACTTAATAGGGCTTATTGTTCGTGTCAACACATAAAGCGGTAAATCCTAACACTCTAATACCAACATGGGGTTTTTGAACATACGAGAATTGAAAAGCTAACAAAAATGTAAATTAAAGCAAGCAATATAACTAGGGGATGTTAATCCCTAGTGGAGAACCTAAAAAATCACGAATACAGGAAGCTAAAGCGAAGAACAACTAAACTAGATCATCAAACATAAAGCAATAAAATTGATAGGAGAAAGATTCAACATATAACTAAATTCCAAAATCCATTGCATGAAATGTAAATTAATCAAAGCTAGAAGAAATAGATTCAATGGAGAAACCAATAATCCTATGTCTAAAATATAACTGAATCCACAGAAATCATAAAGCAAGAAATCACAAAGCAATAATATAAATCAAAGAAATGAAAATCCAAAAGAAATAATCGATAAATTCAACAGACTAATTCGGTAAACAATTGTATTAATCGAAGAAAATGAAAGCAAGAATTAAAACTATGATTTTATCTGTGTTGTTGTCGATCAAAGCTCTTGGAAGTTGGAACTGCAGCAGTGGCTGCTGCGAGAAAAATCAAAACTAAGAACTCCCATCAACCTTAACTCAGCGTGCATATATATATATAAAGAGAGTAAGCATCGGTTCACACTGAGCGCAGGTTGAACGAGACGATCTGACCAATAGGTGAGCACCGATTCACACTGCTGCCGGCTAAAGAAACGTTCTGTATTGAGAGTGAACGCCGGCTCAAGGGTGAGCACCGGTTGGGTAGAGAGCGAGCGTGAGCGGGCCAACGCCAGATGGTGTGCCAGCGCCGGTTGCGGGGTGAGAGAGTCGCGGGCTAAGCGTCGAGGCTAGAGCGAGGGAGTGCGTGCACTGGAGTGGTGAGCGCCGGCTGGAGGACGAAGGAGCTAAAATGCATGCGGAGATGGGCGTTGGACGAATGCTCAACGCCGGATGGCATGCCAGCACCGGTTGGGCGTGCGGGCTGAGGAATACGCAAGAGGGATGGCCATGGAGCGGGCGCTGGGCTTGAGGAGGGCGCTGGGGTGAGCTCAGCACCGTGTGAGCACCGCTGACGCGCTGGGCGAGCCCAAGACGCGCACGCGCACGCTGCGCGTGAGTTCGGTGTTTCGCTCCGTTCTCTCTCGTCCGAACTCCGAATTACGATCCATTTGCGCCTATGAACTCCTATAAATATTCTATTCAATATCGGATAGATCTTGAAAAATATATTTCATCCTATTTGATGCCATCTTTCCAAGAATAAGCACGTGCACGTGCACGACGTTGCAGAAATGATCCGTTCTCGCTCGTTCGAACTCCGAATTGCGATCCATTTGCAGCTAAGGACTCCTATCGAAATGCTCTTCAATACATGATAGCTATTAGCAGATCCATTTCATCCTATTTGATGCCGTTTTTCTACAAAATATCGAAACAAACCATGTAAGTCCGAATCGATAAATACTAATCAAACCAACGGCATAAATAGGACAAACCACTGAAAACAACATACAAAACAATACCAAGAATAAGCAAAAATAAAACCAAACAACTCCCCACACTTATCCATTTACGTGTCCTCAAGCAAAGTCTATAATAATAAGAGTAGAAAAATAACTCATGCAACATAACTCTTAATCCAATCAATCAAACCTCTTTTTGCAATTCCCCCAAACATGATGAATACATAATCAAAGTTAATGTGAAACAAATCTAAGATTGTGAAAATATCAAATAAACAAGTAAGTTATTTTTGCTCAGACCCAACTCTCCGCTAGGGGTGAATTAACTAAAGTGGTCACCTTTAGCAACAAGTTTCCTTTGAGAACACAAAGAAAGTATTATGATTTTGGAACAATGTTGAAGGTGATCTCGATGAACTCGAGTCTCCTATCATGGTTTCCATGTCCATTTCTCAATTCTGAGAAAGAGACATAATCTCATCCTCCATTTCAACAATCTCAACAAATAACTGGAGTTTTCATTCTCCTCATTTTCTACTCTTTTTTAAATATATAAAATGAAACAAGTATATAGGTAACCACAATGTTAAAACTCCCCCTAGCATTAGCCGGACAAATCACGTCAATAACCCCCGATTTAAGATCAATCCACACAATCTCGTCAATTCACATTGCACTTTAATCACATATCAACAAGAGAAATGGAATTACATCAAGGTCCGATCAATACCACAGAGTTCAGTTGCACAAATCAAAATCCTAACTTACTCGCATAGACACAACTTGATTCCAAGAGATCAAAATAAGCACATCAACAAGTATGTAAATAGATAAGATACGCATACAAAACCAAATAATCTCCCCCCACACTAAATTCGAGCACTGTCCCCATTGCTTAAAACATTAATAACACAAAAATGACCAATATAGGAGGAGACTTCCCTGATAATAGATGGCAGAAACAAGGTTGGAGTGTGAGCGTGTACTGCATAGCTGGAATATCAAGGCTTCACCTTACTGCTGACGACATCCTAATTCTGAACAAAACTAACACAGAGACACACAGAAAGATCAAAGAGAACAACAAAACAAACAAAAGAGAAAAAACGAAAATAACAGAAAAATCCGTGGGTAAACTCCCACGTAGTACTCAGTTTAACGTCGTGAGCACGACGTGATCCAGTCAACAACGGACTATCCATAGTCATTTACCTGCAGGAATACCATCTCAGCCAGAGCATCAGTAGTAATCATATAAGCAAAAAGGACAGTAAAGAAAGCAAATAATGAATCATTTAAGCTCAAATCGAACATCCTATTCTCCAAAGAAAAATAGATAAATTCAACTCCCAAAGCACAATACTTTGGTGAATTAGGATATTGACATATTATAGATGCTATCTCAACCTTTGTCATTTCTTCATCCTCCTCCAAGAACACGTACTTCAAGTGTTGAGGCAGTTCCTTCATTTCTAGAGTGGGCTTTGGCATGCTAGCAATTTCACGTGCCCACCCTTCCTCATCAGCCGACCCTGTAACAACTTCCTCGAGGTTGTGCTCCTGCTTCTCATTCTTCAACCGGTGTGGAAAGGTATGACTTCAGTCTCTCTCTCATTTTCCACCTCTTGTTACTGCAGCGGCTTGTTTGATGTCTCTCCCACCCCATTCTCAACAATTGGGTCACTTTCTAGAATAGTGACAGTCTGAGCCTGATCGGGTTGGTTTGGAAGTTCCTCACTACACGTTGCTGCAACAGCTCATCAAGCATGCTATTGATCTGTCCTATTTGCATCTCTAAACACTGAAGTGTGGAGTCTTGAGCGTCCATTCTTAGAGTGAGCAGATCCATTCTTTGGTCGAACATATCCTCCAAAGATGACCTCTGAGGTGGTGGTGGAGGTGCTTGCCGACATCTTGCTATTGTTGGAAGAGCATTGCTTTGAATAGGAGGTTCTTTGGAAAAAAGGTCCTCACTACTTGAAGAAGTTGGAAGATGCTCGGTGAGGGATCATAGGCTTGATGCTCCCAGTAGGGATCATAGGCTTGATGCTCATTGCCTGACGGACATCCCTCAGAATAGTCGAACTGGGCTTCTTCTTCGTAAGAAGAATTTACCCAATACGACGAGCTTTCCTCCCCCCAGCCGGTTTGACCATATTCGTGCTGCTGGTAACCCTGCATTAACAGAAACCAACAACAAAAATAGGATCACGCACACCGGGGGGAGAAAATAACATAAAGAACGAAAAGAAACACAGAAAATAAACAACACAAACAATATGCCTAAAGTATTCCCAGCAACGGTGCCAAAATTTGTTTCAACTAAAATGTTATCTTAATTGACTCATAATCGAATGAGGTGTTGTAATATGGTAAGTTAACCCTAGTCGTCTCTCAAGGAAAACTTAACAGGGCTTATTGTTCGTGTCAACACATAAAACGGTAAATCCTAACACTCTAATACCAACATGGGGTTTTGAACATACGGGAATTGAAAAGCTAACAGGAAATGTAAATTAAAGCAAGCAATCTAACTAGGGGATGTCAATCCCTAGTGGAGAACCTAAGAAATCATGAATACATGAAGCTAAAGCGAAGAACAACTAAACTAGATCATCAAACATAAAACAATAAAATTCATAGGAGAAAGATTCAACATATAACTAAATTCCAAAATCCATTGCATGAAATGTAAATTAATCAAAGCTAGAAGAAATAGATTCAATGGAGAAACCAATAATCCTATGTCTACAATATAACTTAATCCACAGAAATCATAAAGCAAGAAATCACAAAGCAATAATATAAATCAAAGAAATGAAAATCCAAAAGAAATAATCGATAAATTCAACAGACTAATTCGGTAAACAAGTGTATTAATCGAAGAAAATGAAAGCAAGAATTAAAACTATGATTTTATCTGTGTTGTTGTCGATCGGAGCTCTTGGAAGTTGGAACTGAAGCAGTGGCTGCGTGAGAAAAATCAAAACTAAGAACTCCCGTCAACCCTAACTCAGCATACATATATATATATAAAGAGAGTCAGCACTGGTTCACACTGAGCGCAGGTTGAACGGGACGATCTGACCAATAGGTGAGCGCCGGTTCACACTGAGTGTCGGCTGGAGAAACGTTCTATATTGAGAGTGAACATCGGCTCAAGGGTGAGTGCCGGTTGGGTAGAGAGCGAGCGTGAGCGAGCCAGCGCCGAATGGTGTGCCAGCGCCGGTTGCGGGGTGAGAGAGTCGCGGGCTAAGCGCCGGGGCTGGAGCGAGGGAGTGCATGCGCTGGAGTGGTGAGTGCCGGCTGGGGCACGAACGACGGATCGGGTGTGCGCTGGAGTGGTGAGCGCCGGTTGGAGGACGAAGGAGCTGCAACGCGCGGAGATGGGCGCTGGACGAATGCTCAACGCCGGATGGCATGCCAACACCGGTTGGGCGTGCGGGCTGAGGAATACGCAAGAGGGATGGCCATGGGCGGGCCTTGGGGCTTGAGGAGGGGCTGGGCGAGCTCGGCTCCGTGTGGCGCGGTTTGCTGCTGAACGCAGCTGGGCGAGCCAGCTGGCTGACGCCGCCAGACTGCGCGTCTTGTGAGTTCTCTCGTCGAACTCCGAGTGCGATCCGTTTGCGCCTATGAACTTCTATCAAGATGCTCTTCAATATAGAATAGCTCTTGAAAAATATATTTCATCCTATTTGATGCCATATTTCCAAGAATAAGCACGCTCGGAGTGCACGTGCACGACGTTGAAGAAATGATCCGTTCTCCCTCGTCCGAACTCCGAATTGCGATCCGTTTGCGTCTACGGACTCCTATCGAAATGCTCTTCAATATATGATAGCTCTTAGTAGATCCATTTTATCCTATTTGATGCCGTTTTTCTACAAAATATCGAAACAAACCATGTAAGTCCGAATCGATAAATACTAATCAAACCAACGGCATAAATAGGACAAACCACTGAAAACCACATACAAAAAAATATCAAGAATAAGCACAATATGAAACCAAACATCCATCTCTCGGGTTATTCTTCCCTTCTAATGGATCCTTCGAAATCAAAGGTTATTGTGATGCAGATTGGGCTTCTTGTTCTGATTTTCGAAGATCATTAACAAGGTATTGTATATTTCTTGGTGATTGCCTTATCTCTTGGCATTGCTAGAAACAGACTACAGTTTCTGTGTCATCAGCTGAAATTGAGTATAGAGCTCTTCGATCGTGAAGATTTCTTATATGCGAGAACTTTGGGTGATGGTTTGTATATTTCTTGGTGATTCATATTACCAAGAATCAAGTTTTTCATGAACGTACAAAACATCTTGATATTGATTGTCATCTCGTGCGCGATCAATTCAAAGCATGTTTTTTAATCCTGTTTCATGTGTCAACTCATCAACAATTGGCTGATGTTTTTACCAAAGCTTTATCAGGACCTCAATTTCGTTTCTTACTATCCAAGCTTGGCTTGGTTGACATTCACCATGCCCAGCTTACGGGGGGTAAAGAGGATGGCGAGTAATCTGATGGAAGTTGGCAAATGTCCTGACGAAGGTTGCTACATGCTGAAAACTCTGCCATGCAGATATTAAATAAATAAGTGTTAGTTGTTAGTTGGTTAGTTGGTTAAGGATTTTGTTATAGTCTGTTAGTTTGTTATAACTAAAGGTAAAACACTGCATATGGTTGCCTACTATATATAAACGGGTATACTGATTGGGCATATTTTGGCTACATATTTTGGATGATTAGTGGCATGTTTTGGATCGAAATAAAGGTTTCATGGTGCACTTATTAACGATTTATGTTTTTATGGTATTTTGTAGGGATGATAAGCAAATTGAAGTTCTTGGCATTATTTTGGATGAAGTTTTGAAGTATGAAATAACTAAAGTAAAGTTGTTGTCCGAAAGTCGTGCAGTATGCCCATACTGCACTATTTCCCTGGGACTGGACGATAATGACGTGGATTAAATGGATTTTTGAAGGCTTTGTGATAACAAACGAAGTTTAATTATGTAATAGGCCTCAAATATTGATTCGGGCTTCTTTAGTTATTATTCTGAATTATCTAATAGTGTCCTTATTATATTAGAATAGGTTTTCCCTTTTAATAGGGGATTAGATTAGATTTATGAGATTAGATTTTTTTTGAGAGTTTTAAAATAGGATAGCTTTATCCCTTTTGATGATACTCATTCACGGAAATTACAGAATTCAGTTTGTGGTTTTCTAATTGAAAGTTGATTTTCATTCTTATTGTTGATTTCTTTTTCGTTCATTACTATTACTATTATTATTAGCTTGAGTTCATTTATGAGTTCTAGCTAATCTCTTTCATTCCGGCGAAGATTAAGGAAGCTCTAGCGTGATTCGATTTCGTGAGATCTAATTGGTTTTTATCCTTTGATTTTATGCAAGCATCTGTTATTCTTTGCGTTTATTATTGTTAATTATTTCGTCTCTGCTAGGTAGTCGCGAATATTTAGTAGTTCGGAATTAATTAGTAGCCAATTGAATCGTCCATCCGTAATTATGGTTTAGATTTGATTAGTGGTAAAGTGATTCATCAGAGTCAAGAGTTTAACAGTCTTAATTCGATAATCCTGCATCAGAGTTTATCAGTTTTGAATCGGATTTTTCTAGTTCTTAAAAATATCGGCTCATTAAATCTATAGAGTGTCTCTTACGGTTGTCAGTCGATTAGAGAAGTAGTTAGTAAAGCGTCTTCCTAATTACCGATAAAATAAGGAGAGATAAGATTGTGTCAGAAGCGTCTTCGGTGATCGTAACTGGTTTGTCTGCATGAATTAAAGTTATATTTGCATCGATGATCAAATTTATCTAAGCTAAAGTGGAATTAATTGGAACCGGGATACTTTCATAATATTTTATACAATCAAACATCTGGATACCTTTCGTTTTGTTATTTTTGATTTTATAGTTTATTCACTTGCCAAAACTTATTTTCTGGTGAAAAATTGGAGAAATTCTCGTCGATCCTTTGGGAGCGATTTTGCTTCTCGCTATCATGGGTTTGGCATCTTGACCGAGTGTCGATTTTGCTTACTACTATACGTGGGCATCAATGTGGGCATCTTGGGCATACCGAGTGTCGGTTATTTTTGGTGAAAACCACACACCACATACTCACTGTAATTGATGATTCGATAAGTAACAGAAATAAAATACCAACAAATCAATTTTCTTCTCTGAACAACGTAATCTCTTTATCCTCTCTAAATCTCTACACCTCGCTACCAGTGTTGCTCTTCAAAGGCTTCTCACCACCATATATATGTGATCTGTTTGCTCATTTCACTTGAAAGTGAAAATTTATCTTGAACAGAGTGGGGATTGGGTTAGTGGTACTGAAGCAGACTGAGTCACTGAGGAGCGGCGGCACTTTGCTCTCATTTTTAAAAAACGGATGGAAAGTGTTTGATGCCATTGGAGTGGGAGTTGAGCTCCGCCCCCAATTCCTCCAAATTGAAAGGCAGGGTACGTCTTTTTACTAGGGCTGATAATTTTTGACACGATACGAGAACACGACATGAACTCGCACGAAATTATTGGATTAATGTTCAGCCTTATAGCGTTCGTGTCCTTATCGTGTCGACATGATAAGGACATGATAATTTCATATCGTGTTTGTATCGGATCCGTGTCGTGTTCGTGTAACACGATAATTTTCGTGTTGCATTCGTATTCGTGTCAGATCTTATCGTTTTCGTATAATTCGATAATATTTATATATATTTAATATTAATTTAATTATATTTTTTATTTCTTTTATTAATTTATTTTTAAATTTTGATTTGAATTTGTCGTTTCGTTTTGTTTCATGTCGTGTTGATATCGTGTCGTGTCATAACACGAAAAAATCGTGTCATATTCTTGTTCGTGTCGTGTCTGTGTCAGTACATTTAGTGTTCATTCAGACATATCCTTAACGGGTCATGTTCGTATTTGGCCTTATTGTGTAGTGTCGTGTCGTGTCGTTATCGTATCGACACGATAACGAATCGACATGCACGAATTGTCAATCCTATTTTTACTTACCTCCTCCTTATTCATTGAGAAATCAGTTTACTAAAAGAGGATTGATTTTGATGGATGAGATAGATAAAATTAATGGGATAGAATATGATTGGGTTATTTAATTTATGTTTGGATTGATTGATTTTGTGTATGATAAATTAAAGAATTATGATTAAAATATAAAATAATAGCATATGGGATAATAAAAATGCAAAATTCAAGTGTAAAGAGGACCAAAAAGAAATTTGGTAATGCTATTTTTGTAATTATGCATTATGGATTGAAGGATGATTAAATAATCAATCTAAATTTGAAGTGATAACTAATTATCGAAATAGTGATTGGAACATGGGCCGAATTATTAGTCAAAGGTCGAATCATTCAAACCAAATACTCCCTCCTATTTTTATAAATATCCTCAATTGTCACTTTAGAAGAAAATAAAGAAATTTACTTCTATAACCTTATTAATTACCATAATAAATACATACATACAATTAATTATCAAATTTCAACTGTATTAAATATGGTAAATTAAGAAGTTAATCACAATTTTACTCTCAAATCGTAAACTATGAAACTTGTTAAAAAATAACAAAAACGTGTCAATGAGACACTTAAAAAAAAAAAGGAGTCACAAGGATAGCCCGATAGTTAAGGTGGGTTCTTTGGAGAGGTCCGAGTTGAATCTCACCAAACGCCTCTATGGGTTTGAATCTATCACGCTTTGGTTTTCAGTATGGTTTACTTGTCTTGTGTGGTTTGCGGTATGCATAGGACAGTGGGGTTTACCGTCTTGTGCTAAGGTAGCGGTGGGGTTCCCATGATATAAAAAAGGAATATATGATTAAATTGAATTATTTTATCATTCAAGCCTTATTAATAAAACAAAAACCACCCTAAATAAATGGTTTGTGTGCAGAATGGTGGTGAAATCGGAGGATGGCAGAGAACTGCGCACCTTCAGATTCAAAGATGAGGACCAAAGGTAAAATAACCTCTACATAGATGTTGAGAGTTACACGAGTCGTCTCGAATTTGACGACTCTTGTTGAATGGGTATGGAAGCAGTCAATAGGTGCGTGCTGTAGAAAGGAGAACTCTGTTGGAGACGCTTGCAAACCGGCTGCCCCCAACTGCCATTTCTTTCTCCTCCAAGCTTAAGAGCATCGATACAAGTCGCATCGATGACACCCTGCTGACACTTTGAGGATGGTTCTCTCATATCTGCTAAGGTAGTTTGATCCCTGTTTTAATTTCCAACTTGATGAGCATTTGGTTTCTATTGAACTTTAATCAGTGCCAACTTGAGTTCTTAGATTGTTATCGCCTCTGATGGATACGGTCTTCGGTGGCCAAATGGATGGGCTTTCCTGATCCCAGATACGTCGGCCATGGTGCTTTTCGCGGCCTTGGAGTCTACCCCGATGGCCAACCATTTAAGCCAAGAGTAACATCTACTGGAGAGGTGTCCATGCTCGATATGTCCCAGTTTCTCCGACTAAGGTCTACTGGTTCGTCTGCTTCAACAGCCCGGCTTCGGGTATGCCTCAACTTTGTGCTCAATTCGGGTGATGAGTAAGATTAGAAGATTGAACACTAACCATTGTCTCATTTCAGGTCCCAAGATAACTGATCCATCCTTATTGAGGCAGGAAACCCAGAATCTGCTTAAAGACTGGCCATGGGATCATCAAATCTACACCCAATGACACAATTATAATAACCCCTCTGGTAGATCGTTGGCTGTGGCTGGGCATCACACCACCGGCTTCATCAGGAAAGGTCGTTCTTGTTGGCATCGCGTGGCATCCAATGACACCAAATCTCGGGCAAGGTGCCTGTTGCATGCTGGAGGATGCAGTTGTCTTGGCCAATAAGTTGGGAGAAGCAATGAAACTCGTTACCATGACAGTGGAAGACACGTTTAGATCTTATGGAGTTGAGAGGTGGCCGCGAATATTTCCCTTGACTCTCCGTGCCAATCTCGTGGGCGCTCTGCTGCAGCTCGACAACCCAGTGGTGTGTTCTCTCCGGGACAATGTAATTGTACCCAAACTAGTTAGGCTGGGGCCAATATTGGAACATACCAACTTCGATTTCAAGCCTCTACAGGTATAGTCTTGTACACAATTGAAACAAGATAGCTGTTGGAAATGGTAGTTTGTTTGCAAATGTGACGGCTATTTGCAAACAAAACCTACAAACATCACACACCATAAAACTGAAAATGGCAAGCCAATTAATCAGCATTATTGTTGATTACATGATCAAGAAGAAAAAAATCGAAATCATTACATAAATAAGTGTGAAGAATTAACTAATCTGTGAAAGGGGAAGAACTTGTGACAAATAATTAATCCAGGGTACAAGTCATATGTAAAGCTATGTTTTCGATCTTAAATCAACTGTATCTTGATTTCGTGGAGTTTCTGTAAAACCTTTGTCGATAACGAACATCTAAATCCTTACTCTGACAGCAACGGAGTCACCTTTGTTTGCCAAATCTACTGCCATATATATGCAAGAGAATAATGCTGATGTCAGAAACTAATGGAGTTAACGAGCAAGAATAAGCAATTAGCTTGATCATAAGAAAAATGATAATATTCCATGGCAGTAAAATGAAGAAAGTATAAGTTGAGCTTCATTAAACACAGCATCTCACACGTAAAATTACTGAGATGACGATAGCTGAAAATATCTTCCAAAATAATTTATTAGGAAGCCTAACAAACCGTTATTCCTCAGGGACTACTGGCTTCAACGAGCTACTAACAGATTCAGGCATAGTTTATGATGTGGCAAATTACAGTTTGAAAGGGATTCAAGAAGCCAGCATGTCCCTCAAAATACAATATCATATGACGTTGGTATGATCACCTTAATTTTCTCAGTGAAGACAGCTGCTTCAGAATCCTTAAACATATAAGGAGTTCATCGGTTAAGTGTTAGGAAAACATGATTAGACCATTATATGTTTAAGCACAAATCAAACTCCTACACAGTCTTTCTTTGAGTATTGAAAGGTCTTTAATTATTTCTTGCAGTTCGACTATTTCCTTAACCTTCAAAGATAAAACAGAAAAAAAGAAGATAAATAAAATCATTGAAAGTCCCTCTTGTGTCTTCTATCAGTCAGATAACTAATCCGCAACAACCAACTTTATCCACATTTAACATGGCATTATTACAGGATCACACACTGAAACTTCATTTCATTAAACATGAGAAAGATTTAAGTTTCTCCTGAAGATATCTGGATATGCACAAGGAATTAGTCAGAACAAGTAACATCCAGTCTCAATGATTCATTACTTTAGTGATGGTTTCAGTCACTTACGACGAAACTCAAAACGTCAAAACTACTAACTGAAAAACAGCAATTTCATTCTGTCGATGACCTATTCAACATTCCATGGTTGATATTTGAATCTCAAACAATAGGCAATTCTACGATCCACAACCTCCAAAGCAACTAATCAATACCCACCCAACACTTGTTGCAATTCCTTAGGGAGGGTTTACTTTGAGTAATATGATAGATTGGTAAGACATAGGATTGAGTATGGTCAAACAAGTTGAAAATTAATCAATCTATCAAAGTAAATGGCAGATTAGCTATATTATTTTTATCAATCCATACTATCAATCAAAGTAAACGCCTTCTTACAAATATAATATTGTCACAGCTAAAGTCAACAGAAGAAAGGTCCTAGTAAAATTCCTTATCAAGAATCATAGGAATTAGTTGTTCTCCTCCAATCCATACCCCAAAATCCTCAACTAAAGATCAAAATAGCCACTAGTTAAGAGTTGTGAAGATCTATGAGTTAATTCTTGTAGTACACAAGTAGATATCCTCTTCAAGTTGATCACTATCTGAAATAAAATCTCCAGTCAAAATCTGGCTTATGGTCTAATCATTATAGATGATTTGAAATCCAAATTAACAAAGTCACGGACGGTTGTTTCAACTTCATCCTATAATGGATCTTAAATCGACGACTCTCCTTGCTTTCAGTTATTCTTAAAGATCCCAAATCAGTTGAGATCCTATCTATTAAATCATTCACTACACAACTCTTGAAAACATAATTAATCCACAGATGGAAAACTAATCACTGAGCCCACTCAATAAACAGGAGTAAACAAACACACCACAAAAAAATCCAAACCGAACCTGGAGCAGAGAAGAACCACAAGATGACGGCACAGATGATGAGCATAATAGGGATGAGGTGGACGGCGGCCTCGGCGGATCTGAGGCGAACACGCTCCTTCTTCGCGAGGTGGGATTCCGGGTTGTACGTCGGAAGAAGCTGCTGCTGCTGCTGCTGCTGCTGTTGTTCCACATCTGCTGGAGATGGGCTCGAGAAAAACTCGTCGGAGACGCGAGTTGAGCTCCCGGACCGGTACATCCTCTCTCAAGATTCAGTTAACTACAGAAAAAAAACAGGAACTTGAGAATTCTTGTTTGAGAAAGGCGGGCGTGGGCGTGGGCGTGGAGAAGTTTCATAGGCGGTCTGAAATTTTAAAGGGGTGTGGGCGTGGGCGTGGAGCACATCGCACAATAATCAAAGTTTCAGAGTACAATTTTGGTGGGCAAAGATGTAAATGGCTTCGAATTGGTCAACTTTCGGATCGTCTCATCACTAGCGGTGTAATCGAATCGAATTGAGCCGAATACTATCGTGCTCAAACTTGGTTTGTTTAGTATCGAACCGAGTCTCAAGTTTTATTTATCGAATGTTTCGAGCTCACGAGCTTATTCGAGATTTAATCGAACCCAAATAAACTTTCTAAATTTAGATATATGTTTAGAATATTGATTATTTTATTTTAAAATAAATTATTTTATCCATAATAACACAATATATTTCTTGATTTCTTATAAAAAATAAAAATAGTTAGAGATTGAATAAAATAATTACTAATTATATCTAGTTAATAATTTTATATTTTCAAAGTAAATCAGTTAACGAACTTGTTCACGAGCTAACGAACCGAATACTATCATGCTCAAGCTTGGTTTGTTTAGCTAACGAGCTTCACTTAACAAATTCGAACGAACTTTTATCCAGCTGAGTTCCAAATAGCTCACGAATAGTTTGGTTCATTTACAGCCTTACCTACATCACTGATTAGACATATTGACACACTAAAAGGGAAATTGAGGTTGCCTCGTTGTGCCTCGAAACGGCGCCGTTTCACCATCCGTGCCAAAATGACGCAGTTCCATCTCTCTCTTTTCTTTTTTTCTATCATTTTTGACATTCTTCAACTTTTCCTTTTTAATTTCACATAATATTTACTACAAAGGTCCGTTCGAAACTTATCTCATGAAAATATTAGTTAAGTGATCGATCTTAATTTCGTAAAGGGAAATAAATCTTAAGAACTCAGATTTCGTGGTTCGATCTATGAATAAGATCTCGTCCGGGAGAGAGAGAATATTCGTGTATTGAATGTGTGAAAGCGATTACAAAGAGTTTGAATGAATATATTTAATCTAATCTAGCCTCTGTTATATACAATTATTACGACCTAGATCTTAAATCAAGTCTTCTCTAACTAGGATTCGAGATCTTGGATAAGATCTTAATCATATCACTTCTCGAATTAGGATTCTTTTAGATATGGCGGGCAACCTGCGTTCCCTTGGTTTTAGGGGTCTTCTTGGGCGAACTTGTCCGGGCGAGCTTGATGTCGACTTTACTTGTATTGGGCCTCGTGCTTGGGCTGGTGGTTGAGCCATATCTATCTGACCCACAAAAAGGCTTGAGCGGTCGTGTTGGTTTGGGGTTGTTTATGTCGGTGGGGCGCGACGATCGACTTGGTGTGTGATGTTTAGAAGTCGTATATGGGATGCAGCGTTTGCGAGGCATCTGCAGGTCGTGTGCCTGTTAGTATCTCTTGTCGGCGTTGAGTCGAGTTTTTGTTTGGCTTCACTGGCGGCGTTAAGCGGGGTTTTGATTAACCGCTGACGAGGCGTTATGCGAGGTCTTTGGTGGCCGCTGACGAGGCATTATCTTGAGGTCTTTGGATAACCGCTGACGAGGCGTTATCGAGTCTTGGCCGCTTTGACGAGGAGTTATGAAGTCTTGGTAACCGCTGACGGCGTTATCGAGAGGTCTTGGCCAGCTTCGCTGTCGGCGTTAGCGGTCTCTGCTGCGGCTTTACGGCGGGCGTTAGCGATGCGAACACGGGATTTTTCGCGTCGTTGAGTCGGGACCACGAGGATCGCATTTGTCTGGCGCGGTTGGATTCGATAAAGCGTATAATAGAGAATATCTTCCTTGATCGCCACTTCTCATATCACTTTTGTTATTTCAAAATTTGAGACTTCGAAACTTTTGAAAAAGCATTATAACCGTCGCCATTGTTGTCTCGGGTTCATCGCGTCATCTTTGAAAAACCAAAAGTAAGTTATGGCTTATCTTCTTCTAAATCTTAGAGCTTCGTATCGTATATGCGTGCGTGTCGGATTCGCGGCGGTATTGCAACTTCCACTTTCGGGATTTTGGTAAAGTGTCTTCTTTTTCTTCCATTTTAACAACCTCGATATAGGAGATTGTCTCTCAATACCGTATTTACGATATAATTTATGTTGCCCCGTCAGGAGCATAGGGCTTGTTCCATCAGGAGGGTTTGTCCTTATCACGAAGGCGACCTCAGGGCTAGTCTTCGTATTCCATATCCTCGTGTATATGTCGAACTTCACGGATGTTGGCATATCACTATGACTTTCATGAAATTCTTTTCGGCATTTGGTGGGCTGAGGTGTCTATACTGTCGGCATAATTTTCCTTTCACTTTGGGGCTTGTTCTCGTTTTTTCAAGCGAAGGGTGGTTGGGGTGGTATTATTTATCACCCGTCGTAGAATCAACCGAAGATAAAGTCGAAGATCTCGAGCTGGCGAGAAGAAGTTTTCTTTTGTCGATTCGATGGATCTCTTGAGTTCATATGGCGATCGGAGAAGATCGCCGATGTGGTGGTTAGCCGAGATTGGCGGTGGCTGGAGGAGCCTTTGGACAAAGTAGGTCTCGTGGATGAGGCCTTTACAGAGGCCGAGCTTCGCGGTGCAGAGGCTTAGCCTTATGATCCACTGCCAGGGTGGAGTCGGTGAAGGTGAGGCCCTCGCCTCTACATCCTTTGTTGCATGATTATTTGTGTGTACATGCGACCTCTTGTATTTATTTGCGGTGAACTTGATCGGGGATAAGAGAAGAAGAGGAAGGATTCGACGCGGTGTCGAGCTCCTCTCTCTTTGAAGGAGGTCGAACTCTCCTCGATTTTGAAGGATGTCGAGGCTATGCCGAAGTGGCGAGGAGGCTTGAAGTCTCTGAGCCTTGACCTCTTAGGCGCTTTAAGAGGTTAAGCGTGCTATCCCGGGCAGCGGTTCTTGCCGATCTGAATGCGTCGTCGTTGGCTCTCGTGACTCCTACCTTTCCGGTGGCGCTATCCTTCTTCCTTGTGAGTAATATAAATAATGTATTCTTCGATTTGTTGGGATTCTTTATAGGGGATCGAGATCGTGTCGGCCGAGTGGCCAGATGTCCGCCGGGATGGCCCGGATGTCAGGTTCATGCGGACTTCTTGAAAGGGCCGTTAACCCGGTTTGTGGGGTGGCCCGGTATGCTCGAGGAATGGAGGAGAAGACTCTCGCCGTCCAAGAGATTAGCGAGCCGAGGCAAAGATCCGGGACCTCGTCAAGCGGCGGCGGATCTGGTGGTGTTGGCGGCGCGGCGGCGGCGATGGGCGGCAAGGGCTGGGCGGCGAAGCCCGGCGGAGGCAGTCGCCATAATGAAGGCGAGTTGGAGGAGGCTCGGCGTCGGGAGGCCGGTGGCGAGTCGCGGGCGAGATGCTTGGGCGTTCTGGAGGCTATTCCTCTGAGGGCTTCTCGGGATGGTGGGTGATGCGACCGGGTTCCTCGATAAGCGCGCCATCTCGGATCTGATCGAAGAAGTCGCCGAGGACTACCAGTGGATAAATCAGTATGGGTATGAGGAATAGAGGATGATGTCTGAGGCGGACCTATTTCGATGTCCTTGTCCAGCGGCTGAAGGAGCTTCCGTCTTTGCAGACTTGACTTCATCTTGATTCTTCGACGCAGATGCATTCGCGCTTGCCGTGGATCGAGATCGACCGGCCGCTCTAATGGCGATCTTACAAAGGGTGGGGATCTTTGTTGGGGGTTTAAAGCGGCGAGGCTCGGCGGTTCTGAGGAGGCGGCGGACTTAGCGAGATTAGGCGGAGGGGCGAGCTTTCCATGCTCGAGGCGGTGAGGTGGGCAGGGCCGAGGCGTCTGGAGGTCGGTTGATCACTTTTTTTTTTTTTTTTTTTGAATGTAAATGTACCTTTGGTTTACACTAAGGACATTTTAGTAGAATCACAACTTTATGAAAACACTTATCTTTTATTCGGTTGTCACTGAAATCTTGATTCTTCTCCTTGGTTGAATCGAATTGAAGACTTATCGCGGGCTCGGAATTAAAGAGGTGAACTCCTCCATATAAAGGGACAATTGGGCCATGTGCGGTGGTCTGTTATTAAACATAGAGCTGCCGGGAGGCGTGGCGAGCTCCGGGCTCGTCTTGTGCATTGGAGGAGTGGTTCGAGGTCGCCATGAGGAGAGGCTAAATTAATAGGCGAGGGCATGCAGTGCGAGGAGGCCGTCCATCGAAATGGTGGGATGACTATCTCGAAAGTTGAAGCGAGGTTGCGAGGTTCTGCCCGTTGTGCGGTATCGGCGTGAATATGGTCGGACCTCACGGCGATTCACGAGCGATGCGGTGAATTAAAAGGCTCGGAGCTATATCTGAGACCGTCGTCGCTAGACAACCACGCTCGACGAAGCGCTTGACGGGATGCGAGGCCTCTTCTTACTGCGGAGCTTCTCGGTCTAGAATAAATGAACGAATTATGATGATCCGTGGATAGCTCGAGAGGCGCTATCGCCCTTGAGCGGCGTGGATCCTCAAGGGGCGAAGCAGCGTCATCAGTGGCGAGGTCGATCTAGCGAGCCCATAGTGTAGATCGGGGCGAGGTAGGCGGGGTTAGTATAGATGAGGTGTTGAATCGCGATTTTCTAGGGATTGGCTCGGTTTTCGGTCTCCTCCGCCCTCGTAATATATGTCTGTATAACTTATTTTAAAACAAGAAAGATGTACTTGCTTTGTATTGACTTTATTTTGAACTAAAGTAATATATGAAGTCTTGAAGGAATCTGTTCTCGTAGAAGGTAGTTAGTCCTTGTAGAGTTAAGTCTTTGGAATTAATGATTTTTTGCGAGGTCGTCGGGAGGGTGGTCACTTGATTAGTCTACATAGAGCGTCTTGAAATAAGCGAAGGTGTCGATCTCGTATGTAGGAATGGTTCTGTTTTTGCCGAGGTCATCGGGAGGGTGGTCCCTTATTTAGTCTACATAGAGAGCAGTCTTGAAATAAGCGAAGGTGTCGATCTCGTATGTGGGAATGGTTCTGTTTTTGCGAGGTCATCGGGAGGGTGGTCCCTTATTTCGTCTACATAGAGAGGCAGTCTTGAAATAAGCGAAGGTAATCGATCTCGTATGTAGGAATGGTTCTGTTTGTTGCCGAGGTTATCGGGAGGGTGGTCCCCTGGCGCATTTAAATTCATCCTCGTATTAAGCGAAGGTAATATGACCTCCGTCGAGGAATTTGTCCTCCGTGAGGGTATAGAATAATATTGAAGATTAATTATGCATTAGTGACAAATAAAACATGCACAAAAATAAATTTTATTGATAAAGGCGACATAACAAAGTAAGACTACGACTCGATTAAGCGGGACCACGAAAACACGACCGAACATGACTCGACCTTTGACACTTATGCATAATATCTCTTGAGGATGAATGATGTGCCATCGTTGGGTAATTGCTCACGGACAATTGGGCGAGCTTATAGGCCCTTTCCGAGGACTTCGTCGACCGGTAAGGTCCTTCCCGTGTGGCTTCCAGCTTGCCGAGCTGTTCGGCTTTCTTGACTTCATTATTTGGTCAGGTGCTACTTGGAATTGTCGGGTTTTAACATTTGGTTGTAATACCGAGCTACACATTGCTTATCTGAAGCTTGTGATGTGGCGAGGTCTCTTTTTCTTCGAGTAGGTCGGATCAGCTCATAGATTTTCCTCGTTTGCTTGGCGGAGAAAGTGATAGTACGATGACTCGGTACTCCAATTTACTGCGGGATCAACTAGCGGTTCCATACACCCAAAGCGTAGGCGTTTCTCCGTTCGAGGTCTGGGTGTTGTTCGGTATGACCATAAGACTGTGGTAAATTTTCCACCCAAGGCCCTTAGCTCGGTCGAGGCAGTCTTGATCCCTTCACGATGGTCTGTTGGTGACTTGATCCGACCATTTGCTTGAGGATGGGCCCAGGGTGAATTTTGTTGGATCAGAAGCTCTTGACACCACTCTCTGAATGTCTTATCGGTGGTGTGTTGGTTATGCGAAAGGAGGATGTGAGGGATCTTGAGGCGACACTATGCTCTTCAGGAGCGAAGTTGAGGCGTTCTTGCTTGTGATTTTGCGAAGGCTCGGCTTCCACCAACCGTGAAGTAGTCGATCGCAACAATTAGGAATTGGGCTGTCACGGTGCTTTGCAAAGGGGCCTCGATGTCGATCCCCATTGCATAAGCGGCGAGGGCTGCTGTATTGAGGTGAGGTCGGTTTGCGGTAGCCTCGATGCGTTCCGTGGAGTTGACACCGGACACCTTTTCACAAGGTCGATTGAGTCTGGAACATCATTGGCCAATAGTATCCCGTCTCGTGACTTTTTCGACAAGGCTCGGGGTCCGATGTGACTTCAGTATGATCCTTCGTGCCTACCATGAGCGTAATCAGCTCGATTCGGACCCAGCACCTTAAGAGTGGAGATATGACTTTACGTATAGGACCCCAGCTCAATTGTATATCGCATAGATTTGTTGAGGATCCTCTAGCTTCCGACTTGTCTTGGGGCGATTCGCCATTCTCGGTACTCTCGAATGGGAGTCGTCGATTGGGCTCTTCATACGAAACTCGTTGACCTCGACTCCGTCGTCGGCATCGTCTATCTTACCTTTGGACTTCTTCTCTTGGCGGGCTCGTTGACGAGGCCAATTTATAAGATGTCGGCTCATTTGTTTGCTACCTTGGGATGCGAACTATACGAAAGTATGAGAAAATCATTGTAGGCTTTTGCTTTTCAAGGTATTTCTTCATCCTGTTGCTTTTGCCGTATTTCCCAACATTTGGCTTACTACGACACGAGAATCATTTGTGAACTTGCGGCTCGTGTTTGGAGATTTTGAGCTAGGCGAAGTCCTGCGATCAAGGCTTAATACTCTGCCGTTGTTCGTATTTTTGAATGTGAACAAAGTGAGTAGGTGATCTCTTGGCCGTCCGGGCCTGGGAGTAAGATTCTGCTCCATACCGTTTTCCCGAAGCCCGTCAGCGTAGAGTTGCCGGCCTCCTTTGGTACTTTATCCATTGGTTCGGCTTGGGCATAAATCGTCTGGACTCGGTGGGCTTCGGTTTTCGGCGAAGTTAGCCTCGGCCGGAAATCCGCTAGGGCTTGACCTTTGATGGCTGGCGGGCGAAGGATATATCGTGCTCGCTGGTTCGATTGCCCATTCGCGATTCTCCACGAGGCTTGGGCCCGTCAATACTTGCGAAGTGGATAGTCGGTGAGGACTTGTATGGGATGTGCATGGAAGTATGGACGTAGTCTCGCTGGCGTTTACCAATGCTAAGGCAAGCTTCTCAAGGGGCGATACCTCGTTTAAGACCTTTTAGTGCTCGGTGATGAAATACACGGGGCGGCGTCCTTCCTCTCGTGCAAGCGCACTTATGGATTCGTCCGGCGGCGAGGTAGAGGAAAGGACCTCTCCTCTTCGGAGACGGATAGAGTGGGAGTTTGGCGAGATAGCTCTTGAGATCTTCAAAAGCGGACTTGTGTACATCATCCCATGAGAATTTGGGGCCTTTTGAGTATCTTGAAGAAGGGTAGGCTGTTTATCATGACTTTTGAAAAGCGGCTCGATCTTGACTATCGACTGTCAACTTATGTCGTCGTGGGTGGTCTTTGGCATGTTCATTTCCAAAATGGTTTGGACCTTGGGCGGGTTGGCTTTTAAACCTTCTTGTGAAACCCGGCACCACTAGAACTTTCGGACCGAGCGCAAGCGTGCATACGGGGTTCGATTTCGGGTTGATTTTTCGGAGAAGGCGAGGGCGATCCGGTCGGCAACATGCGGCTTCCTCCTTGCTTTTGCGACGATGTCGTCTACGTATCCTCCACATTCGACCTATGTAGGGCTTAAATATTTTGTCCACCATCCTTTGATAGGTGGCTCACGCATTCTTGAGGCGAATGGCATCTTTTATCTGTAAAGACTCAAAGTCGGTAATGAAGGTTGTCTTGGCGCGTCTTCATCGTCCATCGGGACTTGGTGATACCCTTTGTATAAGTCAGCGAAGACTTCGTATCCGACCGGTCGTCGACCTTCTTGTCGATGTTGGGAAGGGATAGCAATCCTTTGGGCGATGTTTGTTGAGGTCGGTGTAGTCGATGCACATTCGCCATCCCCTCCTCCTTTCTTCACCATTACGGGGTTGGCTATCCGGTCGGATATTTGACCTCGAGCAGTATCGAGCTTTTAACGGTGGTTCACCGTAAGTGAATGACTTGGTTCGTTCGGTTGCAAAAATTCTTTGCTACATCGAGGCGGTTTCATATTCGGTCGATGTTGAGCGGTGGTGATGATACTTGGTGAGACTCGGTCATATCGAGGGGAGACCAAGCAAACACATCTCGGAATTCCGTAGGAGTTGGATGATATGGTTCTTTATTTGGTGCCTTGGTGAGACCAACTTTGCGACCTTTAAGGGCTCGTCCTCGTGCAATCGACCTCTTGGCTTTGGTTATCGGGAGTGTACTTCTTGACTCAACTCCTCGGGTTCCTTTAGTTGCTATGCTTGTGGATCTTTGGACGAGGTCCTGCACCTCGTAAAGCGACTGCATACATTCATTAGCTTGCTTTTGATCACCTCGGATCACGGTTTGTTCCCTGCGGTGGGTATCTTCATTGTGAGGTGATGCGTTGAGCATACCGCCACTACTGGCGTTCGGGCGATCTCGCCTAGTATGATGTTATATGGCGGTGGGCCTTCACTCTGAAAATTGCACCACCTTGGTGGAGCTTGTTGGTGACTTCCCCGTGACGGTAGCTCTATTATCCCTTCCGGGCGCGTCTCTTCTTGGGCGAAGCTTGAATGGCGGCGGCGCTTGTCGCGGCGTCTTCTTCTATTCCTAGCTTGTCAAAACATTCCTTGAAAAGGATGCTTACCGACGCCTTGTTGTCGATGTACAGCGTTTCACCAACTTATTTGCGACCTTGCATGGATCACCGGTGCATCTTGGTGGGGTATTATTGCAGATGCTGGGGTCATCCTCGGAGAAGGTGATCGCCTAAATCCTTCTGAACCTCTTGTTGTTAGGCTCGCGGTTCTAGGACTTGACGGCCTTGGGGAAGACTTCGTGACTCCACGAGGGAGCCCGTAATAGTGGAGATCACCCGTCATATTGGGACTCGTCATCTCCTTCCTCATCGATGTCGCGCTTGCTTTTTTTGTGGGCGCAATTCCCTCTTCCTTTGCTTTCTACGGTCGGCAGCGACCACGTGTTTAATCTTCTTGGGGTCCATCTTGAACCAACATCTCTATCTCTCCCATGAGTTCTTTGCACTCTTGATGTCGTGCCCATAGTCTTCATGGAATGGCGATGTTATCCACAGTTGGCGCCTCTTTCCTCCTGTCATCGGTCGAGGCTTCTCGAGCGAGTTCATATGGAGTCGTGAATTTACGCCCTCGGCCGTCAGCGGGGTGTATTGAGGTCGCTCAGGGGCGTCCGCGGACGAGCTGGACCTTATAAGGCGATGTAATCTTTCAGCGCTTGGCCGGCCTTGGTTCGATCTTCCTTTCCTTCGTCTCTTCTTCCTTTTCGAGGGTCTGCCTTATGCGCTTGGCGCTTTCTCTTGTCGGCCTCGTCCGCTTTGGCGAACGGTTGGCTATCGCCTGACTACTTGCGATCTCTCGGTATAAGGCCCCGACAGATGCCGTTTTGGAAGGCGAGATGACTAATAGGTCATTCACGTCTTGACCTTCAAACACTCCTTGTTAAACCTCGTCGTGAAGTCATTTGATGGACTCGTTCGGCTTTGTCTTATGGTGAGGAGGTGTCTGAAGCGGACGTTTTGACTCCATACGGAAGAACCTTGATGGAAGGCGCCATCGGTCGCGATAGGAGCCGATGCTTCCGTAGGTAAGCTGTCGAACCACTGCGGGCGTTGTCGACGAGTAACTCGGGAAGAGTTTACACATATGAGCGGTGAGATGTTGGTTGATCATGTTGTATTGGAGCTGCGAGAGGAAGTTACGTGGATCCCTCGACCCGTCATAGGCGATGCTTGAGTACCGGTATTTATCACGGGAGAAGTGTTGAGTATCCTATTTGAGAGCGGGGTGACTATTTTCCGTATCCATCGAAGCCGTCCTACGGAGATTGGGGCGGAGTTCGACGATCGAACTCGTTTAGGTGACTCGGACCGACTTCACGGCGGCCATGATGCCTTTTCTGCTGCTGCTCGTCCCTTGGAGGCGGGCGGAGTTCGCTGAATGGATTCATTACGGCGATCGGGGCGGCTTGGCGGCGGTCACGGCGTCCTCGCCCGCGTCGCTCGTTCCTTCAGCGGTCGGTTTGGGCCCAAACCTCTCGTTGTGATGCCTCGTACCTAGATGAGGCTTGGCGTTCTGTCTTGGGGCGTGGCCGACCACATGCTTGCTTGAGTCTTGGGAAAGCTCTCCTTATTTTCTCGAGAAACCCCTTGGCGGCGTCGTCGAGGTTTACTGCGGAGCCGAATGTTCCCACGGATTATTCTGCGATTTCGCCGCTATGGTAACTGCCTCTGCGGGCGGGGTGTCCGTGCTCGTCGAGGCTTTGGACATATCCTTGGGGTTTCTTCTACGATTGGGCTCTTCCAGTGAGCTCGGCGTTCCTTTCGCCGTCGGCGTTGTTGTTCTGTGACGGTCACGGATACATAACCGGTGTGCACAGTCATGATTATTTCCACAATAGCGGTGGTTGATCGAAAACACAAAATTTCGGTTCCCAGGTGGCGCGATGATCGATCTTAATTTCGTAAGGAAATAAATGCTTAAGAACTCCAGTTTCGTGGTTCGATCTATGAATAAGATCTCGTCCACGAGAGAGAGAGTATTCGTGTATTGAATGTGTGAAGTGATTACAAAAGTGTGAATGAATATATTTCGTCTAATCTAGCCTCTGTTTATACACAATTATTCGACCTAGATCTTAAATCCGAGGTCTTCTCTAACTAGGATTCGAGATCTTGGATAGGATCTTAATCATATCCCTTCTCGAATTAGGATTCTTTTAGATATGGCCGGGCGCCTGCGTTCCCACTTGGTTTTAGGGGTCTTCTTGGGCGAACTTGTCGGGCCGAGCTTGATGTCGACTTTACTTGTATTGGGCACGATGCTTGGGCACAGTGGTTGGGCCATATCCTATCGTTAAGCGAGTGCAGTTTGAACTTGGGAGGATTCACCTCGTGAATAAATTTATTGGATGATTTAGTTTGAAAAAATGTATATAATTTGTATATTTTCAAACTGTAATAAGTAAAGTTTTATTAAGTTTCTAACTTGTTATAAGAAAATCAAAAATTTAGTAAATATATTCGATAGGAACATATATGCTTAAGGGGTCTCATTAGGGGTGTCTAACAGTTCGGTTTCGGTTAGCAAGATCGAATTTTCGATTAGCAGAGCCGAATTTCTCGAAAAAGTGGGCAAAACCGAACCGTTTTAAATTTTCGGTTAACGAAACCGTCGATTCCGTATTGGTTTTCGGTTAGCAAAAATCGAATTAATATTAATTAATAATAAAAACAAATAAAATAATAATAAAACAAATAAAATAATAATTAAAAGCGAAACTTATTAAAATAGATAAAATATTTAACAATAATTAATAAAGTAATAATTAAAATTGATTTTCATAATTTTTAATTAATTAATTAATAATTGAAATAATAATTAAAAATAAAAAGCGATTTTTGGTTTTAGGTTCCGAGCAGATTCGGTTATCGGTTAACGATAACAGAATTTTTCAACTCTAGAAGCGAAACCGAACCGATAACCAAATTTGTCGGTTTCGGTTAACAAATTTATCGATTCGGTTGGTTCGATTCTAACAAAGCGAAAACCGTTTAGACACCCCTAGGTCTCATTAGCGAAAGCCCAAATAAAAGCCCACAATCCCAAAGCCCAATAACACTTTACATTTGATAAACAGTCAATATCACTAGAACTGATCCTCAAATTTGAAATAACAAGACAGACCCCTCGCTAGCCAAGCAGAGGTCTATCAGAGCTCTTCTATATCAGAGTTGGACCTTTCACGCCTCTGAACCAGAGCCCTAACACAACACCCACGATCTCACGTCATCCATCACCTGAAAATATCGAAGTACCACTTCGTGTATGATGTCATTACTCCAATATTTTTTCTTCATACATCCCTATAAATACCCCCTACATATGAAATATCAGGTATGTCACTTCACATTTCATACTTTTGTAAAACAATATCCTTACTCTCTTGCGATTCTCTTGCACTCGAAAATACTTCCTACATGTTTTAACTTGAGCGTCAGAGTCTCTCCAAGAAGAACCTTCACATAGCTTGTTTTGCAAGCCCATTTCGTTATCATTCCAAAGAACTGCATGAAGATTATCTAATCACAATCGATTCACGTTTGACAATGAAATAACTGTTATAGAGTTTCAATCTGAATCTATCAATATTATATTAATTTATGAAAAAAATAATTTATTTTTAAAAAATAACTAAAATTATATATATAATTTTTTAAGATACATGTTACGAATAGGCTAAATATTATGACAAATTCTAAATAATTTCCAAAATATTCAAGCTAGTACAAACTAGACCATATTCAAATAAATTAGAATTAGAACTCAAACTTAGGTGGGAATCGAACCAAATTGAGAACTCTTACTATGGAGATATTTTTGGTGGCCCCGCTTCACCGCTTGAACTATACTTCATTAGCTATAGAAATTTATATTTAGAAAGCTTGTGTATGTTATGTTCCTTAAGCTTGAATAAATTTTTGAGCCTCAAAGTAAGTAATAAAGTTTGAGTTTGATAATAAATGAGTCAAGCTTGAACATGACTGTATATAGTTCAGAACTCGAGTTCAATAATAAATTAATCAAGTTTGAGCATGAGTGTATTATACCTCTAATTAATGGTTACACAATATATAAAGGAGTTATGCGGAGTTATTCGAATTTTTTTTCGGGAAGGGGGGTGAGGTGTACATTTATTTTTATTTCCATTTAAAAGGGGTGAGGTGTACATTTATTTTTATTTCCATTTACTTTTTTAAACGAAATTAAGCTTTCATTACAATTAAGTACCGATAACAAAATCCGGCAAACGACAGCTTGGCAAGCTAAAGGGTGTTTTGCAAGTCGATCCGCAACAGAATTGCTATTCTGAACCGATAACTAAATTCACCTTTCTCAAAGGGCATTGCATTTCTTCGGATCTCCTCCACCGAACTGCCGATGTAGGACATATCAACCCTTAGGTTAGGTAGCACAGTTTACACTTATAATAAAATATTGTTAAAATTGAAATTGAATTGGAAACGGTTCATTTTTATGGTTATAAGTCTAAGTACAAGCCCGACTCAATTTCGGTAATATAGGGGTAAGACAACATTTATTCTCTAGTGAAATGAATAAATGTTTATGAATTAATTTATGTTATGAGATAAACATAAGATATTTAATTCATTTGAGGCTCATCTTTATTCCTTATATTTGATCCCTGAGCTGGCCCATCAAGGCCTTTTAACTATATAATTTTCGGTTAGCCTCTAGGAATCCTATTGTGTCACGCCCCCGCCCCGGATAACCCGGATTGGAGGGTGACTAATACTAGGAATAGTATTTGGGGTTCGCGAAGGCTAATATAAAGGTACATATCAAAAGTAAACTAGCATGCTTGAACATAACATAAGATGATATCACAATAATTGAATGGTTTAGGCCATCGGACCCGAAGACTTAACAATGATCGATGGACCTCAATAGTTCATAACGATAAACATAACATAAAAGAGTTCGGAGATTGCGGCGGAAAGTGTGTGAATACATAGATAAAGATATGTATTGGTGAAACAAATTCTTATCAAGCGATCGAGGACCTTTGGACTCCTCAACACTTTCCCATCGCCATCATGAGCTCAACTGCACGTTTAAAAACAAATATGCGGGGCTAAGTACAAGATTGCACTCGGTGGACTCATGCGAAAACATTTTATCGAAAATGAATTACCTTGCGATATCGGGGTAAGTCGCGAGGGTTTTAGTTGAAATGTCTTGTGCTTACTAAAACGTTTTCAGTTCGTAAAAGTCGCTCGGCCGAGCATTTTTTTCTTGGTGTGTATGATCCGTATCCCGTATTCTTGTTTCATCATAACCTCGAAGAACAAGCGTCGAGAGGAGGCCTCAGCTTCTCTGACGTCGTGACCGGCCGCCCATCGGCCTGATCACGTTCGGTGTACACGTTAGCCACAACGGGCATCGTCCTCCGGCATAGGACCCGATATCGATTTCATAAAAAGTTGGGCGCGACCAACAAAATAACATTCATATCATCATGTTATTCCATCCTTCACACCATTCATTTCGAGATAGGATCCATACACAAAATAGAACAATTTTGGCGGGTAATCTTATGTGATTATCAACAGTTGAAAATAAGCATTATAATTGAATTCATTTTGAAAAAACGACAAAGTCACGTTTTGTTTGAAAAGAAAGTACACCGGACTATGGTTCGTCTTAATTTGAGTCCTAGGTTTGTTTGCTCGTCGATGTCCGGTCCTCGTTCGCGTCCACGCTACATGGCGATATTTTAGTCGTCGCTCGAGTTTCTCGAGACTTCTCAAAGTCTAAGATAAACTTCGATATTCAAAATCGATGTGGTGAATTCCTCAATGAATTCAATACGCTTTCAAATCGTATTTCAATTGAATTATTCTCGTTCTTGAGATCGTTCGATCGTGTCGTTTAACCTTAGGTTTAAGCGTTTATCATATTCATCGTTTCTCGATAAAAGGTTTCATTTTGAAATCTTTTCTTACTAATGGTATCATACTCAATTAGTGCGTCTTCGGCGTATTAGCATATTTATCGAGCGTATATTAAATGCGTTTGACTTTAAAAGTCAGCGAAGTCGACAAAGGTCGACAAAGTCGACAATTTTGACTTTCGAATAGTAATTTCTTACTATTTCATTTTATAAATTAATTTCAATTGATTTCAAATCGTAAAGTCAAATTCTCGATTTGTCATATAAATCGAAGGACTTGTTAATATTTTTATAAATATTAATCTTTTAAATAATAATACCATATAATTTCGATTAATCGTCATTAAATAAAACGTTTGTCTCAAACATAGTAATCTATGTTTATAAAATTTTATAAAATCCAAATATGTCTAAAATAATTATTAGACATATAATTTATCATTAAACTTGATAAAAAAGATTTAAAAATCCTTAAAAATTATAATTTGCTCTCGGTAATTTCGAATAATTACCAAATGAGTTTCGAAATTTTTTCTAAATTCATATAGTGTATTATTATACACTATGGTCATTAATAAGTATTAATATCATCCATATGATATTTGATCTTTACTTATTTATATATATAGTCAGATAATTTGATCATTAATGAAATAATTGTCCACAAATTCCCAAAATTGTTATACACTTAGTATAATGTCCCAACATTAATATATATCACAATTATAACATATAGTCCATCATAAACAATTCATACATCAAGGAATAAATTTAATAAGCAATCGGTACTCACAATATAATTACCAAACAATTATCAAACAATTCTTAAAAATTCCAAATAAATTATAACATGATCAAACATTATAGTATAATATTGTAACAACAAAACATCAACCAAAACCATTTAAAATCATCACCATATGGAGCCATAGCTCTCGAACTTCTTTGATTTTCAATGGGCGATTAGTTCAAAAATTCAACAATTATATACTATGCTTATATACTATAGTACAACATTATAACATAATAACATTCATCAAAAACCAATTGAATCATCACCTTAAAGAGCTTCAAAGCTCACGGTTTATTTGAATTTCAATGGGCATTTGATTTCCAAAAATTCAACAATTATACACTATGTTTATACACTATAGTATAACATTATAACATAATAACATTCATCAAAACTAATTAAATCATCACTATATTTGGCACAATGCCTTCGGTTTTTTTGATTTAATATAGTGTTTGATTTCCAAAAATTCCAACAAAATCATACAACACATAATCAATATACTAGATCAATAATATACCATTGCATGTTCAAAATAAAAATCATACACCAACATATAATATCACATGGTTCACGGCATTTTCAAAAAAAATTAGCATTTGGGTTTCAAAAATTCTAATAAATTCTTAGGATATATAATCAAGGTCCTAGAGCATTAATATGTCATTGCATGCTTAAAAATAAAATCATACACCAAGGTACATACATATATGCTCTCGGCCCTTTTGAGAAAAATAGCTAGGGTTCTTCAAAAATTCTAATTAATTTACCATAGGCTTAAAACATATCATAGATCAATAATCAATCACCAAAATAAATTAAAACCAATCGGTCATCACCCAAACATTTTTAACAATTTCAAAAATAATTTTTCAACATGCATAGGGTTCGAATATACATATATATATGCTAGATCCATTCAAAAATTTAACAAGCAAGGTCATATGATCATCTAAGCATACATTCTCATATTTTAGAAATAAAAATCATCAAGCATTATATATATATCAATAGATCATCCATAAGAACATTAAAATACATACACATATATATATATACATCTCGACTTTTCTTGAACAAAGGAAATAAAAATCGGTACTTAGGGTCCTTGTTTACCTTTGATATGATATTGATTCACAAGAACAATACTAGGGTATCAAGTTTTGGGAAGGAGATGGAGAAGAAGAAGGAGATAAAATCGAAAATGGGGATGGGAGAGCTCTCGGTTCTTGGCTGAGTTTGGGAGAGAGTGGAGAGTATTTTGTGTGTTCGAATATTTTGGATGAGATAATGACTAAAGTGTTGAAGGGAAAGGTCTCTATACATACTCTCTCTCTCTCGGTCACACTCACACACACACACCCAATAGGAAAAATTGCAGCCAAATGATGGGTGAGAGTGATGATTAGGCTAGGCTAAAAGGGTGGTCATCGTTAGGCGATAAAAGGTGGAGCTCGTGCTTTGTTTGATGATGATGGTCGACGGTTTTAAGGGGTTTAAGGGGTGAGATTTTATTTCTTTTGATCCTTATTATAATGTATTAATCCACATTTAATTATAGATATATAATACAAGTCATAAAAATAATTAAATCATCACTTAGCAATTTATTCGAAAATGGCGATAAAATAGGAATAAAAATATAAATCGCACCTATTATTGATACTCATGTCAAATTCGCTCTAAATATACTCATATATATCATAATATATGATTTAGATAATAAATAATAGCATAGGATAAAATAATGGTATCATTTTATGTGAAAAACCCTAGTTTAATAAATTAGGGTTTTCGAAAATATATATATATACACTATCGAGTTTTATAGCTCAAAAATTGATTTTAATGCTTAATAATACTGTAATTATATAAAATAATAATAGGAAATTAATTATTATAATTTTACGAGCATTAAACCCATTTTCAAAGCGTCTACAGGCGTTGACGTTAACGTCTCAAAGCGTTAATAATCGACTCATCTCAAAATGGTGCGATGGCTCGTACTTACTTAATAAATATATTCCATTTAATCTAGGAATTAATATGAAAATTAATTCCAAGCTTCGCTGCTTAGAAAATTTCACGAGATTCTGACGTTCGATTCGCAATCGACGTTAAAAATATATTGACGAACCATTTCATAATATTTCAATTCCTTAATTCACAATCCTTAGTGAATATAAAAAGGAATTCGTTATAACGATACTGAATCGAAATCAATATTCGATGTCATACAGAAATATTATACGGCAAAACCCTAATTCACGTGTTTAAAATATCGTAATTAGACGTTCGTTTCTTTGGAATATTACATATTGGGATTCTGTTCTAATTGGTATATTATTTGTTTAATACATATCCTAAATCTAGATAGATATTATCTGATATTATTAGATATTAAGAGATAATTATTCTAGATATCAATTATCTTTAGGGAATAAGATAATTATTATATTTATTAGATATGTCAGAGTCATATTCCAATAGAATTCTAGAGAAAACATTATAAATACAAGGTAGACGAAAATCAGATCATTCATTCCATCACTATAATTCTAACATGCTCTTTCTAGAACTCAACATGTAAAACATCGGATTTCTTGCTTAAGAATTAAAACATCGGATTTCTTGATGTATTTTAAAACGTCGGATTTCTTGTTTAGTCTTTTTATTTCAAAAGGTTTGTTCATATAGATCATGTAATCCTAACATCTCTTTCTATAACTCAACATGTAAAACATGCTTTAAAACGTTATAAACCTAGCACGCTTGCTAAACGCAGATAATCAAGTAATCGAATCGAAAAATTGAATCTGGGTCAGAACAGTGATTCAGATTGGAAACGGGTTGGGTCTAAAATCTGGATCCAGGTCAGGGAAAACGGATCGGGTCAGACCCTCCCATACATGCTGAGTTGCGTTGCGTGTTGGGTCGTGCTCTAGCGCACGCCCAAGCATTGCCGCCCCTGCCCCTGCCACGCTACGCGGTTGCTGCTGCTGCCGAGACCTGTATGGGAGTGCGCGGGAGCCCGCACACCCGTCCCTCGTCCCGCTCCGCTTGTCTCATTTGCATGCAGCGCGCGCTCAGCACCGGGCATGCCCGTGCACTTCAAGCGATGGGCACCCGCGTTGGGCGTTGCTACCACACGCTCTGCCTCGCCTCTGTCCCTGCGCGCATCGCGCGTCCCGCACGCTGGATTCCAGATTAGTGTAGTATTATTGACATATGAAGGTAAATGTAGAAAATAAATGCTCTTTGTACAAAAGAAAATAATTTATTAAAATTCATGAATAATAATTCAAGTACCACGAAAACAACCTTATGAGGTATTTAAAGGCTTATAACGAGTCTTAATCCTAATAGGAAACTAAAAGAAATCACAATCCTACAAGAAAACAAGTTAATACGAAAACAAAATAAAACCTATGAAAATCCTAAAAAAGTAAAACGAGCCTAAAAATGCTGGAATTTGGGCTTCGAACCACTTAAATTTATGTGCTAAGCGCGATGAATTTAACTCGAAGCCTCGTTTCGCTTCCAGAAATATATTATAATTAGAGCTGGCAAAGTAGCGGGTCGGGTCGAGTCGACTCGGCCCCGGGCCCATTGGGCTTTTACATTTTTTCAGGTCGGGTCGGGTCGGGCCCGTCCGAAAATTTCGGGCCTAAAAATATGAAGTCCAAACCAACCCCGAGCAGGTTTTCGGACGGACGGGCTTTTTTTAGATTATTTTCTAATTTTTTAATATATAAAATTAATAGTTTAAATTTTAAAAATAAATAAATTAAATACATAATTAAAATCTCATAACTCCTTTAACTTAAATAAAGAATCAATGATAAGAACATATTGAACTTACTTATTCTTATGATAATGCTTTTTGTTCATCTTAATCTATTTATGTATTGATAGGATGATGTTGTAATGCAGTATAATTTTAATTCTTTTATTTAAGGAGAAAAATTAGTAATTACAAATCAAATGTAAATGATACTATTAAACGTCAATCCCACTTATGCCCCTAAAATAATAAAAATAAATAAATTAATTATACAATATATATTTAAGATCAATGATTCAAAATAGTTTTTATATATTATAAGATCATTAATCATCAGCATATATATTTTTGGATATCATTTCTCTTAGGAATGATTTTATGATGTTATTATTTTTTTTTCAAAATTTTGATGTTTGTAATTCAAAAAAACATATTTTTCTGACCAGTATATGAATTAGTAAGAAAATTTACTGTAAAAAATAAAATTATATAAAATATAATTAATATTATTAAAAAATTATAGATATGTATGTTAAATAATAATATAAATATGTATATTTAATAGAATATCGGGTGGACTTTTTTGGCCCAAAGCCCGATAGGTCAGGGTTTTTTTTCGGGTGGGCTTTTTAGGCTCTGTTTTTGGGGCCTTTAATTTTAAAGCCCAAATCCCGGGTACCCCGGACGGGCTTTTCGGGTCGGGCTCATTTTTTGGCTCTAATTATAATAACGATTTCGAGTCTAACTCCAAAAGTTACTCCTGTTTTGATTTCTACCGACGACCACCCTTCACACAATCATCGGTCGCCAAATAACCTTATGCAACTTGTTCCACATCAGTTAAATTAATTAGTGATGGACTATAGATAATAAAATATGTAAATAAATGGCGTTGTTGAGGAAGATAAATAAGGATATAGTGGACCATGAGTGTTAAAAAGTATAAATAAATGATTTTGTTGAATGTAATATGAAGTATTTTAAAAGAATAAGAAGAGTTCGAAGAATGTACAAAAAATAAAAAATAAAAGAAAAAACTAGAAAGATAATTAGGGGACAAAGTGAGTACAAAACTATACTCCCTCCGTCCCGCTGAAACATGGCTCATTTTTATTTTTCCAATATGATTATTTAGGAAAATGATATAAAGTGGTTAAAGAGATAAAAAAATAGGTAGGATTTATACCTTTTGAAGATATAATTATTACTTTAAAAATAAATGAGCCATATTAAATAAGATATTACGAAAAGAAATATGAATCAAATTCAATCGGACGGAGGGAATATTTTACAAGACATATAGAAACCGAATAGGCTATCTTGTTAGACCTTTCTCAGTCCAAATAAGTTATAAGACCCAAATCACCAAAAGAAGTTATGAATAAATAGGCGAATAATCTAATTTGATATATTTATGATAGTGGATGAGGATGTCTATTCGGTACGGGTCTGGTACCCTACCAAAAAAATCGGATACCCGACCCCGATTTTTCATAAAATATGTTAATCGATCCGATCCGATTTTGTAAATCGGGTATCCGAATACCCGGGTCATTTTTTTAATTTTTTTATATATAGTCTATATATTTTTTGTAAGTATTAGTTTATTAGTATGAATAATATTAAATAATAATAAAAATTCTTCTAGATGAACTTCTTTTTTTTTTGTATTTATTTATTTTATTTTTATATTTGTATATAAATCTATATATATGTTGTAATGTTACTAATAACTATGTTAGTTATATATTTGGATTTCCCAGAGTGTTATGATATCATTTTTTTTTATGTTTATTTATTTTGTTTTATTTTTGAATATAATTTTAGATATATATATATATATATATATATAATGTTAGCTATATACTCTCATTTGTCAAATTATGATAGCATATTATGTATTTATGGGTATATGTTATTTTTAATATTAAGTTATCATTTATAAATTTCATATATTAAAATTAAGAATAATAAAACTATAATACAATATATTAATTATAATATATTAATTATATATTTAAATGTATAAAAATATATAAATATAGATATTTTAAAAAAATCGGGTATCGATAATACCCGACTAACTGTCGGGTATATCCGATACTCGATCTCACCTAAATAGCCATATCCGACCCCTACATCCGATTTTCGAATAATCGAATATCAATATCAGAGAAATTTCAGATCGAATATCGAGTACTCGACTACTCGATATCCAAATAATCACCCCTAAGAGTGGGCTACTTCATCGTCTCAAAGAGAGAGAGGGCATATAAGTAAATACGTAAGTGAATGGCACGCGGCAAGCACTACTATAGTTGCCACGTCACACCTCGACCTACAGTTGCGACATTTTAGGCTTCTCCTTTAACTTCTTCCTCATTCTCTACTTTCATCTCTCAAATTCCCTCTTTATAGAATCGTTGCCGGGAAATTGAAATTTACCGTGAGTTGTCACTCTCCGACAATCTTCTTCGCATCACTATTCAGCTTTTGTGCCGGCCATGAATCCAGAATAGTAAGCCTTCTCTCTCGAATTTATAGTCTTATTTCAGCCCTTTCCCTTTGTTGTTTGGAATTGGTTGTCTGATCACTGGATCCGGTATATCATGATTTGATTGAAGATCCGTTATGGTATCATCATGTGTGTCATCGAATTACTATGATTTCGGGGCATGCTAACTATAACGTTTCTAATGACCAATATCAGCTAAATGATTCAGGTGATCGCCCGGGCACTGATCTTGACTATGTGTTTGCAAGCATATATGCATGTATATATCATTGGATTATGTTTACGGCTGGGTAGATTTTTAGTGATCAGCCTTTTTCTGTCCGTTGATTTTATGGAAATATATATAGCGCCTTGTGATTGTCGTTTTTCTTGGGAATTGATACATTGTTATGGAATCTGATGATTTTAAATCTTTTAAATTTTATGTAATTCTCAATCATATTTCTTCTCCACTATCAAATGTTCCAGATGTGCTAGTCTTGTTTCGTACATATTGATGGTTACGTGCAGAGGTGTTAGTGCTTGCCTATACTACTTTTTCCCTTCCTAAAGTGCATGTATTGTCAACTCCGGTGGATCATGATGTGATGGAGTGGTGTTCCTTTATTGTATTATTCGGCTGATGTTGTATGCTTATGTGATCTTAAATATCTTTGAAATTACAACTCTCTCGGTTGGCTTCCAATTCCTAAATCATACAGAAAGGAGACTTGGATTTATTTTGTTAGATCATGGGAAGACTTTTATGCTCTTGCAGGTGCTTCTCTTACATTTCACTTTTGTGATTTTTTCTCAGTGACTACCTATTTAAGCTTTTGCTAATTGGAGATTCTGGTGTTGGGAAATCATGTCTGCTTCTGAGGTTTGCTGTAAGTCCTTTTGTGATACTGACTGACTTGTTTAACATACTGTCCATTTATTTCCACTGGTTAGAAGTTGTAAAAATGTAATTTGGTTATTTCTGTTTGTTAGTTTTCCTCGGTAAAACCGACTGAATTATCTCAATACTCATCCCCAACCTTTGAAAAAAAAAGAAGAAAAAGAAGAAAGAAAAGGCTATGTTTGGTGGGAAGAGGATCTGAAATTGCTTAGACTACTCCCCCTACTTAATTTTTTTTTTGAATCGAATACAGTGATATTCGGTACTCCCCCTACTTATCTTGTTTCTCAAGGGTTTACATGTCCAAGATGCCCACAGTCATCAAAAAGAAAATAACGAAGCCAATATTCGTGCTAAGCTTGCCATTTCAGAACTTGCATTCTTGCCCTATTCAATTCAATGGAGTTGTGCTCAATTATCTTGGTTCCAACCCCTTTGCTTATTCTTAAACATCATTATACTAAGTTCTTATATTAGAAACCTGAATGGGGTGTCTAATTTAGGTGATAAATTAGATTGATAGCACATATGAAGGATTTGATTATCAAGCTCAAAATTATTCACCATGAAAGTATGCAGCGGTCCAGTGGATCAACTTATATTATTTCTATCTATTTAATATATATTTAAGTTATCGTCCCCCCAACCAAAAAAAAGTACTACAAATATCCATAAATGTTTCATCTTTAGTTTATTTACTGCACTTTTCAGAATAGCACCTTTGGGAAGAAGGTTTAACTCAACTTTGATATACAATTAATGCAATATCAGTGATTAGGATATATCTAAAAGCTTATATGAGTAGCTTTTTTTGTATGAGTGATTTGGCAAAATTGGGTAAAAGTAATCAGATTTATCACGAGGAGACTTTGTGGTTGTTCTTCTGCACTAGTAACGACTTTTACTCTGCAACCACTGCAGAATGATTTAGCATTCTTTTTTCTATTACTTCTGCATCAAGCTAGTTACACCAGAATCTCTCTCTGGATGGAGGAGTTTCTGTTAACTTTCTCTATTCATCTTCTTGCCTTTGTGTGCAGGATGACTCGTATCTTGAGAGTTACATTAGTACCATCGGTGTAGACTTCGTAAGTGATATGCCTTAACACAATACGGTCTTATAATTTCTACAATAATGTACATGTAATATTCTATGATGTAGAAAATCCGCACGGTGGAGCAGGATGGAAAAACGATTAAGCTGCAAATAGTAAGTATCTTGAACTCTGGATTATCAACCTACATTGGATGGGTGTAAGGTCTTTACTTTTCCAAGACATTGGAGTAAAAAGTTTCAAAGGACTAACCATTTATTCCTTCGGGCAGTGGGATACTGCTGGACAGGAACGTTTTAGAACAATTACTAGCAGTTACTACCGCGGCGCTCATGGCATCATTGTAAGTGTTGAGCAATTTTAATATAGTTTTTGTCCATGTGATGAATTGATTAATCAGTGTCATTATGGTCACACTTACCAGGTAGTTTATGATGTGACTGATCAAGAGAGTTTCAACAATGTGAAGCAATGGTTGAATGAAATTGATCGATATGCAAGTGACAATGTTAATAAGCTTCTTGTTGGCAACAAGTGTGATCTTGCTTCCCAGAAAGTTGTCTCCACTGAGACAGCCCAGGTAAAATGTTTAATTTGCATCATACTCACTTTTCTGAACCTGATGGTAGCTCCAATTGGATGTGTAGATACAAACCAGGTCCATGAGAGACCACAATAAATCTCATACAAGATCGTAATTGTTAATGAGTTATGGCTTAATTTAATGTATACCATTGTTCAATTGCAGGCATTTGCTGATGAAATCGGGATACCTTTCATGGAAACAAGTGCTAAGAATGCTACTAATGTGGAGCAGGCTTTCATGGCTATGTCTGCGTCGATCAAGAACAGGTACACATTTTCATTTCGGATGGTGTATGCATGGAAACTTTGAGATGCTCTATGTAACATGTCTTTGTCCAACTGATTATGAAATCTTAGAAATACTTGTTTACTGTAATAATCTACTGAAACCCGTTTGCTATCTACTGTAAGGATGGCGAGTCAACCAGCGATGAATAATGTCCGACCTCCAAGCGTGCAGATTAGAGGACAACCCGTTAACCAAAAATCTGGCTGCTGCTCCAACTGAAATCACAAGCCGTGCGTTTGGATGACATCAATTTGTCAGTCAGGGCATGTAAAGTTGGAGCTTTATTTTGCTAGGGGTTTAAGAAGACGACTTCATAATCATTGCCTGTTTTATCTGAGGCGGACTTATATGCTCAAATATCCATTCTTTTTAAATGTATTTCATCAGTTGAAAAGAAACGTTGTACAAAATTAACGTTATTAGTCAGAACTAGTGTTACCGTTCTGCGCTCCAGTCGGAATTCACTTGCTAAATGTGATGGGTTAATCTTAATGAAGCTCTGAGGCATAGAACAATAATTTTGCCAAAATAATCCAAATCTTGAACAGATGGTAATACTGTCCTTGTGTGAGACACGCACGTATGGTTTTAGAAGATCTCATAGTTGGTGCAGAGGACCAAGAATCTGCATATGGTCTAAATATTTCAACAAAAAAACAACTAAACACAGAAAGGGAAAATGGAGAATATAGGCAGCTCACGATGGATGCCTTTTGCCCCAGACTCAAATGATACATTTTTGTCACCAACGCCTTCTCTTCTAACAACGGTCCCAACCATATCAGCATATTCTCATGTGCTATTGTCCACCTTATTGTCTACAAAATAAAACAAGTGAAGAGCACATAACGTATGAGAGGACTGAGGGATAGGCCGATATAAGGACCCACGGGGCGAGCCTACTTTCTTGGAATGGAATGCTTGCACAGGTCCGCTTCAATTCTTATAGGACTAGCGATAAAAAAATTCGGCTGGGTTCTCTCCCTAGGGTTCACGCTCCTGTGCACTCCGAAATTATTTTCTTCATCATTTTCTTTTCTTTTTCATGTTTTCTTCTCAGTCCTTACTTCTTGTTCGATTGTTTATTTGATTGTGAGTCTGTGTGCTGCTTCCTAATTGGTGCAGTATTCGTGTCTATCCTTTTTTAGGAATTTTCAATGTTGGGAAGAAGTTGGGCTTCGTTTGGAGCTAGAACCAAGAGGTTGGCAATTTGGGTATAGGCTTTTTCTACTGCATTAAATTACTAGATTTTCCAAAAATTGCAAATAAATAGTTTTGCAGAGGGTTTCCAAATTCTAGCGTGTAGGCTCTTGAATTTTTAAGAAAGGATTTCAAATGAACGAGATGTGTGAGTTCTGGACTAATTTTCTAACCATTTGCGCAAGCAAGTCTTTTATGAAAACTATAAATAGAGGCCTAGGGGCCTCCAATTTTCCTATTTCACTTTCAAAAGCACTCTCGAGGAATCGAAGAGTCGAATCAAGCTGAGCAAGCGGCAGGTACCCAGTAGCTATGCCGGAGTAGCTGGGGAGAGTTGAGGGACGCTGCCACTGCATGGCTGCCGATCGTCGGCCCTGAGCTGCCATTTTTCTTATTTTTTTTCTTTTTCGGACTTGAACATTTTGTAGAATGCATTGGGCAGACGCGATCAATTTCGGACTCGAACAAAACGGCCTAACGACTGCCAAAATAGCACTACCTTTGGTGCCGCCTTTTATCGCCACCGCCACCACCACCGTATATCGGCTCTACCCCAGCGGCAAACGTGCCGCTGGTTAGTTTATGTCATTTAGGGGATTGTGCTCTAGGCTATCAGTGTAATATCCCACCGATCAACCAGGTCAGAGTAAATGGATACCACAGGTTATAGAAGACAGAAGGAAGTGGATAAAAGAAGAAAAGATTACTTACATAATAATACACACACATATATAGAGGCCTCATAGCGAGTCGAGATATATGATGATAAATCTAGTGTGCGAGATTTGTGAAAGCGATAAAAACACGAGAGACTTTTACGTGGTTCGATCGAGAACAAGATCTCGTCGCGGAGGAGATGATCCTCAAGATGTTTACTATAATCGGATTCTGACAAGTATCTCTAAGAACTCTTGTATTCGATAATTTCTAACCACTTTTACCTTGATCTAACTCTATTTATACATAGCGTAAACCTTATCATGAATCCCTTGATTGGCGGGACCATGATCTCACCATAGCGCCCATGATTTCCACCGTTATTACCATGATTTCTACGTTACCTCGTTATTGTGCCCTTGATTCCGCCTTTAATTAGGGTTTGGGGGCATCACTCGGGCGTAACGAATAGAGGCGACACTAGGTTAGGCCCAACTCGCTTGGGCACGCTAGTGGGCTTGAGAGGTTGGGCCATATCTATCATAGCCCAGAAAAGTCGAGGAATAGCCTTGCAGGGTGAGCGGAGAATGTGCTTTCTTAGGCGGGATGTTGCTTGGTGAAGGTTTATTGAAAGTTCTTGTCTCTTCTTTTTTTTTTTTTTTTTTTTTTTTGAAGGGCGTCGGTCAGGCACGAAATACTGGCTGGTCCGAGGTGGACATGGGCGTAACCCGATGTCAGAGCTCAAGATTATCACGTGATCGGTGGCGGACGTCGAGGTCCGATGTCGGGGGCGTCGGTCGGACTGAAATATTGTTGGTATGAGGACATGGGCGTAGTCAGATGTCAGAGCTCGATGTAATCATTATGTATCGGTGGCGGATCATTTTCCATAAAGTCGTCATACAGCGCCCGGCGGTAGTTGGGCACTTGGCGTCGTGGCGTCGGTCGCACATCTAATCGTAGATAGCACGTGTGATAAGCGAAGCGGCGATTTTAGGCGCCATTTATCCTATAAATAGGTCGAAAAGAGGCAATGTTCACTTCTCCTTGACGTTTGAATCCGAGAGCATAACCTTAGAAATTCCCAATTCCTCTTTCACACTTTGTTGAAGAAATCGAAATCCGCTCGGAAAAAGTAAGTATGTATTCTTCACCTTCTCGTTCCTCTTCTCGCTCGATAACTCTGGTTCGGCCGGGTTACGGCGTCCGATTCAGCGTAAGGATTACATATGCCGTAACCGCTAGGTAAATCTATAGGACTTAGTTCAGGGTTTCACGGTGTCTTGGTATGGGATGGCATCGAGGATTGGTGTGGCGAGATCGACTTTGTGACGGAGGAGCTCTTGGTGATTGCGGAGAATACCACATCCCGGAGGATGCATGGTGGTGCCTTAGAAACCCAGATGATAGGCGATGGCCCTCAGGAGGGTTTATTACCATTTATGTAGATAGTTTAATAGGTGGGCTTAGATTTCCTTTTGCCCTATTTTCCTTAGTTTACAAGTACTTTGAATCCCATATGCGGTGACCTCCAATTCTATTAGGTGCGGTTGGGCTAGGAGGTGGCTTTATTCTGGCATAGGCGAGGAGTTTTCTTCGAGAGTCTTGATCGTTTTTAGCATCAAGTCTATGGGAGGAGTGTATTATCTTTCACCTGCTTCGAAGTTTAAAATAGCTTCCCGTGAAGGTATCCTTTGGCGAGAATAGATACTTCTGCGGTGAGGGTATCAGGGGTATGAGTGGGGCCTCGGGCAATAAGGGCGTGAAAATTAATCCCACAGGGCCCATGGAGAAGGCTGTTGAGCGATATGGGTGAGATCTGTCGATCGATTATCTGAAGGCGACTGAGCGATCTTTGGTGAGTATACATAGGTCGAGCAGCTCCGGCACGAGTGCGATTTGGGTGAGGGCAACCTTCTTATTTTTATTTACTCAAATCGATTTCATTGTGCTAACGAGATTCTCGTTACATTTGCGGTGAAGATTGACCCACGGAGAAATCGATATGGCGAGCTCGCCTGCCACACCATCGACCGAAGGAGCCGCGAGGAAGAAGGCGGCGAAATGAGTCCACCCAACGATCCGTGGTGGTGGGCGCACGAAGGACAATGGTGGTCCTCGAACAACCTCGGGCCCGTATTTGGAGATCGAGGTCCATGGCCGACCTCTGCCCGAGGTGCGGCTTCGGCCACGCCTTTATCCTTCCCAAGGTATAAGTCGCTACTTTTCTCCTTACAAGTTTGTTATTATGTGTTGCTAATTGTTCCATATTCGGGATCGACCTCAATGGCGGTGAGATGCACCGCATGGCGGGCTTGTTGTTGAGGCGCCTCAATCTGAGGCCATGGAGAAGGCGGCGCTGCGGACAGGCGAGGGCATTCTTGAATCCCTTGGATCTTGCCGGGCGGACGTCCAGACTTCTGGCGGCCGAAGGGCAGTGGCAAGATGGCGGCGAGGCGCCCTCAGAAGAAGGGCCGGGACTTGCGGTGGCCGTGCAGTGGAGGCGCTCGAGAGGAGGCTGCCGGTGAGAGGAAGGCGGCATGAGACAAGCGCCTTCTTGGCGAGCGAGGACCTATCTTGAGGGCCTTCGCCGGCAGCTTATCAGTCGGAGAGTTTTCCTCCTTCGTCTCCGACTGGCGGTGTGATGAGGCGCGGTGATATGTGCCCACCTCGAAGTTGGCGGTCGAGACACTGATTTTGACAAGGCCCAACACGGTTGGGTTGAGGTCGAACCCGGGAGGTATGCATGAATTATGCTCGCATAATCGTGGGGCAACCTCTTTTCCGTGGTGGATGCCTTGGCATCTTACGCCTCACTCACGGCGAGGCCGTAGCTCGGTGGAAGGAAGATGAAGGCGTGGAGCTTGAGCCTTCGCTGGCGAGTTGAGGCAGCAAGGCGGCGAGTTCGAGCTCGGGCGTCCTTGGGAGATCGGCAACCGGCGGAGGAAGCGGCGGGGAGGTCGGAGAGGCCGGCAATGAGCACGAGGTCGGTGGACCCGATGTAATAGGATGATTTGCCGGGTCGATAGGATCACGTGTTTGTACAAACTCCATTTGAATAATAGACATATCTTGTTAAAATGCGCGTGTGTTGTCTTATTTCTAGCATTCCTCATCTCGATACTTGGACTCGATCATGAGTTATTAACAAAGGTGAAAGAAGTCAGGGTGCTCTAGCCGAGAAGGATGAAGAAGTGACACCTTGGAGGTCGATCTGCAGGAGTTGACTCGAGTTCGGCCGGCATGGATGTCATTTCGGCATCTTGATTGAACTGAAACAAAAGTTGCATGAGGCATTGCGAAGTGGTCCGCCTCTTCTTGAGAATGAGGCTTTAAAGTTAAGGATTACCAACTCGAAGTCGGGGTGATTGCTCTGAGATGTGATCGAGGGCGGTGATGCAATCGAGGAGCAACTTGGTGGCAGGCGGAGAAGGCGGCTCGGATCTCGGAAGAGCATGCAGTATGAGAAGGTAATCCGTCGGATGGTGGGAATACTATATCTGAAGCCGACGATCGAGTTCGAGCTTGTTGGCGGAGGCATGGTATTGAGGATGAGGAGGTCAAATAGCAAAAGTTTAAAGGCGCCTCGACTACGTCACGAAATACATGCGAGATATGAGATCGTTCACAAGCAGCGCATGCCCAGCCCATTGCTGCGTCTGACGGACGCCGCTGATCCCATAATTGAAGAGCACGAAGAGGAGGCGGCTGCTGATCATCACGCCGAAGTACTCGTCTAATGGGTCCACCCGACGGAGGAGCTTTTAGAGGACGGCTCGGCGGTTCGGAGGGAGGCGCGTGCGGCAGCGGTCGGCGTGGAAGGGCAGAGTTGGGGGCGAAGTCTTGGTCGACGTCAGCTTCAGCGGGGTCGAGTGTGGCCGGATCTGGGATCGCATTCCCAGTCGGAATCCGCCCGCGTCGGGTCGGGCGCTCTGGAAGCGAGCCGGTAGTCGTCCTCATAGATTGGGTGGAAGCCAGCTGAGTTCATTCAGGGTATTCATCGCCGACACAGGGTTTCGTTCAAAACTATCTCGACGGTGAATCTCGGCGGGCCGAATCGAATGATTGTATATAGTGCGGGAGTTTGTATGTAGGTATAAATGTATTTAGACTACGTTGAAGTGTCGTTTTCCTCTTGAGAGGTATAAACATAGCAGGACTTCGTTTGGTCGTAAATGTATTTATCTTGTATCTGACATAATTTGGTGAGATCGATCGGATGTCTTTTACATATAGACTTTTCAATTTAATGAGTAATGCTGCATGTGTGCATGTAGACTTTCAAATTAATGAGTTATGCATGTCGTTGCCTTTGAGGCGTTCGATTTCATGAGTAATCTCACGAGTGCGGCGGTGGCGCTTAGTGAGTACCCTACTTGGTGGGTTATTCATCTTAGTGAGGCGTCCCCCGTGAAGGTTTAAATGCGGTATATCCGGATAGATGTTCGCATATCAATAAAATGGAATGCTCGTATACAAAATAAACATTTTATTGACAAGTGTATAACATCGCACTTGGCAAAACAAGTAAGGAGACTAACATAAGGGCGATCGTAATGAAGCTATGTAAAGTACCTCCTTAAATGAGAAATATGCGAGTTAGGGAATATGCGCACGGATAGGTGAGATAGTTTGTAGGCCCCTTGCCGAGGTCTTCGTGAGCGCGGTATGGGACTTCCATGTCGGATCAATTTGTTAAGGCGTTCGGCTCTGCTGGCTTCATTATTTTGTAGGGCGAGGTCGCCTACTTGCGGTCGGAGGCTTTGAACCTTTTGTTGTAATACTGGTGCGACTGGCCCTTGTGCTTGGCTTCGTTTATGAAGGCGAGTTGTGACTCTCTCGAGGGCATCAAGGTTGGCCCGAGTCTTCCTCGTTCGGCACGGTCGAGTGAAGAGTGCGCGGGCTTGGCGCGCCGATCTTAGCCGGTATGGCGGCCTCGGTACCGTGAACCGGGCTAAAGGGGTTTCCCGTCGCGGCGTCAGAGGTGTGGTCTGTGGGACGGAGGACTTGAGGAGATTTTCAGCCCGATCGCCTTTAGCTCGGTCCTCTTCTTGATCCTTATGCGATCGTGCGATTCGTCACCTTGGTGCGACCATTCGCTTGCGGGTGTGCGGCCAGGGTGAGCGTTGATCGATCTGAGCTCTTCGCACCACTCCTTGAAGTTTTGTCGCGAATTGGGTGCCGTTATGCGAGACCGGGATGTGTGGTATGCGAGCGGCGGACTATATTCTTCCACGAAGGCGAATCCTTTTGCTCGTGAGGTTCGGCGGTGGCTCGGCTTGACCCATTTGTGAAGTAGTCTATGGCGGCGACTAAATATCGGCGACACGGTGCTCGGTCGAGCGGACCAACGATGTCGATCCCCGTTGCATGAAGGCCGTGGGCTCTGCGGCTGCTCGGATCGGTGCAGGATAGCTTCTTGGCGAGTGGAGTGAAGGCGGCGCCGGACGCACTTTGGCGAGTTGGTGAATCTTGAATAAGGGTGGGCGATAATATCCCGACCTCAGCGTCTTCTTTGAAAGAGCAGGGGCCGATGTGGCTTCAGCAGATCTCTGTGAATCTCATTAAGCACGTGGTAAACCTTACGGCGAGGCACCTCGGGAGGGTTGAAGGTAAGACTTCGGTAGAGAGCCCTCGTACACAAGATACTTTTGGATTTCACCATCATCTTTTGGCCTCTAGCCGATCACGAGGTAGTGTGCCAACTTCGGTATGCTTTTGGGGCGTCGTCCGGTTTGGTTAAGCCTCGAGATACTTGATGATGTGGGGCGCCTCAATGCTTACGGAATGAACTTCTTCTCTGGCGGCTTTGTCGATGGCGAAGCTAATTTACTAAGGATGTCATTTCATTGTTTTCCTCTCGTGGGATTTGATTAATCTTGAAGTATTTGAATGAGGCCGACATCTCTTTTGCCTTCTCAAGTCTACTTCATTCGATCCTCTTTAGCCTTCGTATGTGCCTAAGACACGGTTTACCACGACACAGGAATCTCAAATATCTGGACTTTGTCCACTTTGATTCTGTGCTAGGCGAGTCACGAGATCGGTGCCGTATTCCACCGTTGTTGGTGGTCGGAAGGTAAGCGGGAGGCGTATGTCACTTGCTTATACGGGCCGAGGAGGAGGATGCCGCTCGCTACCCGTCTTGCATGAAGCTCGTCACATACATGCGCCAACGTCAGCGGGTGATGCCGGGCGAGTTCTCTGCCGTGAGTGCGGGGAGTGACCTCATTGGTAGAGGCGACCTCGGTGAACTTGACCTCCACCGGAAATGCGCAGGGCTTGCCCTTTTATGGCCGGCACTGGGGAGTATGAGATGTCGTGCTCGCCGAGCTCCGGTGCCCACTTAGCTATCGCCCGGATGACTCGGTTTGATAAGACTTGTCTTAGAGGTAAGTCCGTTAGTACACAGACGGAATGAGCTTGGAAGTAAGGTCGGGCGTCGCTTGGCATTCACCAGGCGAGCTACCTTCTCGAGGTTGGTGTACCTCGTCTCGGTCCTTTAAGAGCCCGGCTAATGAAGTAGATGGGAAGTTGCCGTCCGTCTCATCTCGCACCGATCTGACACTAATTGCCTCGTCAGGGTGGCGGATATAACGATAGAGTTTCACCTTGCTTAGGGGGCGGACGGTGTCGGCGGTCGGCGAGATATTCCTTGGTTGTGCAAAGCGACTGGTGTTCTTCTGCCGGTGAAATCTGGAGCTCTCCTCGGGATCTTGAAGAAGGAAGGCTGTTTCTCGGCTCGAGGCAGGGAATCGGTGAGGCGGCCGGGCATCTAGTGAGTTTGTGTATTTCACGGATGGTTTTGGGATGCATGTCGAGCACCGTTTTCACCTTGGTAGGATTGGCTTTGGGCCTTGAGAAACCCGGCATCCCGATTTACCGTCCTCATACGAATGTGCCTTACGGGGATTAAGCTTGAGGTTGGCCGACTGAGGTGAAGAATAGTTTTGAGATCGTGGTGTGATTCTCGACTTTTGCTTTTGACTACTATATCGTCGACATAGACCTCAACAATATCCCTATGTGATCCTTGAAGATCGCGTCCACCATTCTTTGGTAGGTAGCTCACTGCGTTTTCGAGACGAAGGCATCTTCGATAAGCAAAGACAAAAGTCGATAATGAGCAGCATTTTTGGGCGTCTTAGGACTCATCAAGACTTGGTGATATCCGCTTGTATAAATCCGAGCGAAGATCTCATGCCCCCCAATGCTTCCACCTTCTTGTCGATGTCGGGAGGGTATGATCATTTAGGCGGTGTTTATTGAGGTCGGTATAGTCGACACACATCGCCGTCCACTCACGGCTTCCGAACTACAAGCGGGATTAGCCATCCAAGTTGGGTATTTAACCTCAATCTGATTTTAGCCTCGCAGGTTGGGTTACCTCGTCTCTTATGACACAGCCGCTCGCGGCAAAACTTCTCTTACATCGAGCTGGTTTAGTAGCCGGATCGATGTTGAGGCGATGAGTTATGAGCTCGGCGAGACCCGATCATATCAATGGAACCATGCAAATACATCTCTATATTCCCTTAGAAATTGCATGACTGTTGGTGAATATTGGTGAACCTTGGGTACCAACCTTGACAACTTTGGAAGGGTCGTTGTCGTATGGTGAAGATTCTCGGTCGGATCATCCCTAGGTGGCAACCGGAGGGTTCTAATTGCTAGGCACGAGGTAAGGCGCGTCTTGGGTTGAGACTCGTAGGCATTCTTTGGTGCCGTTTGGTCACCTGAATGCTTAACACTCCACGGGGTGGGTATCTTAATGGTGGTGGTACACGGAGCGAGCGGCTCAGTTGCATCTGACGATCTCTTCCCGGGATAATGTTGTATGGAGAGGAGCTCGGACCGGGAAAAATTGAATGGCTTTGGTAACCGACACGGAAGCACGCCCTACGGTGACCGGAAGGGTAATGACACCCGGGTTGAGCGCCTCTTGAGTAAAGCTCATGGCGGGAAGGTGCGGGGTGTACTAATTCCTCCGACATCAGTTTATCGAGTGACTCACGGAATATGATGCTAACGGAGGCTCCGATGTCGATGTAGACCGGTGTGCATTCTTGTTACCCACCACGGCTTGTATAGTAATGGCGTCTGGTGAGGCATGATCTTGGAGTCTTGGGTGGTCTTTGGAGAACACGATGTTCTCTCCATCCGAGTCGCTTGTTTTCGGCTCTTGAGAATTGACCTCGAGCTTCATTTCTAAGTGGCGACCTCGTCGTATAGTGGCGATCCGGTTATAGCGTAGACTTGCTCCATTGCATTGGGACCTTCGTCCTCGTCATCTTCGGTCGGACTGCCGTTGAGGTCGGTCATGATTATTACTACTCCATTTTTCCCTCTGCTTTTTATTTCCCGACCACGGTCGGCCGATGTATTCTTGGTTTTCCTTCCGCGAGCTCGTCGATCTGTGAGCTCAAGGACTTGCAATCTTACGTATCGTGACCGTACCCACGGTGGTAGTCCTGATACTTTCCGTTGACTTTTTGGATCCTCGCTTTCATAGGAGGAGGTTATGGAAAAACTCGGTGTGAAGCTCAAATATTTCCATACTGGATTTGAATAGAGCGCTCGTTATTACCGGGGTTTGGCGAGTCCGCCTTGATTCAGCCCTTTTTATTCTTTCGAGCGCGGCGTTCAGCTCCTCGACCCGATCCTGCAAGCCTTGCTTTGGGTCCTTTGCTCGTCCCGGATCTCTCTCTTCTTCGGTCCGACTCATCCCTTTGACAAAGTTGTCGACCAAGGTCAAAGGCGACTAATTTGTCTTGGTACGTTGCGGGTGATCTCTTTATTGAGCTCGGGTGGATCCGTTCTTGAATCGTTGATGATGTAGAGATCGTTACTCTCATCTATTTTAAGGGATTCCATGATGAATGCAGGCGAGTTCGACATTGTTTCGTCCGCCCTTGGCGGATTATAGCGGTCGGACGAAGGTTGTTGGTGACATCTTTTGGTAAGCGCCATTTGAGCGATCCATGAGGTCTTTGAAGCAATGGATCTTTGTTACGTGACGAGTGAACCAACGTCGGCGTTGGAGATCGGCACCTCGGAAAGACCTTACACATATGGAAATCTTCCATCCCTTGATTCGCCATGTTGGTGGTGTAGGCAAATAGGAAGTCGGAGGGATCTCCAAGGCCATCGTATGCGGCAATATTCGAGACCCGGTATCGTTGTGGCAAGGTGTATCGAGAATCTCTCTTGAAAAAGGAGATATAATTCGTCCGTGTCGGTCGAATCAGGGGAACTCGTTACCATCCCTCTCGGGAGTGGGAGATCGATAACGACGTCATGTCGTCTCTTCGGGGAGTTCGACTTCGTCTTTCCTCCCTTCTTTCCGTCCATTCACATGGGTATCACGTCGAGGTGGAGAAACGGCTCGGCGGAGAATGCGGCGAATGAACCACAGTATCGGGACGGTCATTATGTTGCGGTGGCGTCGATTATTTCGAGAGGTGGCGACCTCGATTGCTGTAATCACCACCCGGGCACTCTTGAGGGCCGCTACATTTGTCCTACGGTTGAGAAACTACGGAATTGATTAAGGTTGGCGTTGAGGAATTCGGACCTTTGCTCGACCAAGGACCTCGTGGGGCGGTGAACCTCGCATTCACCGATCGAGGTCGGTGTCTTCCTCTTCGTTGGGCGGCGATCACGAGGGTGTATGGAAGCATTCTCCATGTAACCCTCGGTGTGTGACCATTGGTGGCGTCCATAATCTCCTTTCCCGGCGTTGTGTGACCACGCATTCGTTCTCTGCGGTTGTTACCGACATCGCCGACCGTACTAGCATTTGCCGTGTCCTTGCCATTAGATTGGAGAAAACACGACTTTTGTTCAAGATGTTCCCACAGACGGCGCCAATGATAAATCTAGTGTGCGAGATTTGTGAAAGCGATAAGAACACGAGAGACTTTTCGTGGTTCGATCGAGAACAAGATCGTCGTCCGGAGGAGATGATCCTCAAGATGTTTACTATAATCGGATTCTGACAAGTATCTCTAAGAACTCTTGTATTGATAATTTGCTAACCTTTTACCTTGATCTAACTCCTATTTATACATAAGCGTAAACCTTATCTTGAATCCCTTGATTGGCGGGACCATGATCTCACCATAGCGCCCATGATTTCCACCGTTATTACCCATGATTTCTACGTTACCTCATTATTGTGCCCTTGATTCCGCCTTTAATTAGGGTTTGGGGGCTGTCACTCGGGCGTAACCGAATAGAGGCGACACTAGGTTAGGCCCGGCTCGCTTGGGCACATTAGTGGGCTTGAGAGGTTGGGCCATATCCTATCAAACAACATACATACAATGTGATTCTGGTTTAAGAAGATATGTCCAAAAATGAAAATACGTCCGATTAAATAAGTAAATATTAGAAATTTTGATACTAGAGCAGGGTGGTGCAAATGCAATTACAGAGAAATGGGCCTATGCGTTTGTGGCTATTGGCTAAGCAGCAAAAGAGGGAAAAATGGACACTTAGCACACTAACATCTTGCTCCATAGCCTCCCCTTACACTCCAGATTAGTACCTAAAAATATAAAAGCAGTTGGGGGCTGAGTAATTGATTTACTCAGTGGTCATGAACAATAGTTCAGTCTAGCATGCTTTGTTATACACAAGAGGCATTTAAAAGAAAGATTTTACTCAATGTATAACACAGATTTTTACAAAAACATAACCCACAGATTGAGCTATCAATCGGTTGGTACCTTCCCAGATCATAGGGGAACCTTTGCCCACTGATGATCCACTTCGAAGTTTGTAATCTAGCCAAATTCCCCAATTCCGGATTTCGGTGTACACTACCTTGTCTCGTGGTAGCCTAACCACAATTGTTACCTCTGGGAGATTTGAGATCTCACTAAGTGACAACGGTAGATCCGATCCACTAGCACCCAACGAGTGCATAGCTAAAACATTTTGAGCATGCTGACATTTTTTTTTAAAAATTGCTTAAGTAAACTTTAGAATATAAAGCCCATATTTCACGAAATTACAGAATCACAAGTCCTTAGTAAGTCAATCGGAATTCCAACAATAACTTATACATCTAAATAATTCAGGTAATTGCTCACATAAATAATTCTACCGTTATAAATGCATGTCGTGCATGCATTTTGTTTACTATTTATTTAAGTTTCAAAATAATAAGGGAATTTCAATTTACTTTGATTAACTGGTAGCCTTATAAAAATTTTAGTAATTTAATGTGAATTCCTAAATTTATATAATCATAAGGATCAGAAGGTCGTTATTAGCACCAACTCCCGATTCTTGGAGGAGGACTACATGAAAAATCATAAATCCAAAGTTGAAATCATTCTTCAAGAAATCGAAAATGATCAATATTCCACCATCGATTCCATCAAAAGTACAAGATATCATGTCTAATGGCAGGGATCGACACCAAATACTTCAAGAGACTGAAGTGGATCGAGTTTCATTAGGAAGATCGACTGTACAAGTGGCGCCTACCCAGCAAGTTGTGCAAGAACAAGTACCACAAGTTACTGCACCCATCGTTGTCATTGTACCAGTAGTGCCTCATCGTAGTGGGAGGGTTGTGCGATAACCTGATCAATATATGTTCGTGGATGAATATTCGGATTTAGTCCCAGTAGGCGAATAGGCTATAATCGATCACTGGACATACAACGAAGCGATATAAGACATAGATACGGGAGAATGACACGCCACTATAAACTTAGAGTTTGAGTCCATAATAGCTATGGATGTATACGAGAAAATATATCTACCAGATGGCAAGGAAGCCATAGGTAATAAGTGGCTATACAAGAGGAAGAGATTCTGATGGAGAGATATTGGCTTTTAAAGCCATGCTTATGGTGAAATGGTACACTTAGATTGAGGGGATCAATTATAATGATACTTTTTTGCCTGTAGCAATGCTCAAGTCCATCAAAATTCTTCTGGCCATAGCAACTCACTTGAACCTTGAGGTTTGACAAATAGATGTGAAAACCGCTTTCTTAAAATGTTCCCTTGAGGAAGGTCAAGACATCTATATACAACAACCTCAAGATTACGTGAAGAAAAGCGAGGAGCATCTAGTGTGGAAGCTTAAGAAGTCCATTTATGAACTTAAGCAAGCTTCCCTATCATGGAACTTACGCTTTGACGAGGTGGTAAAGATCTATGGTTTTACGCAGTTGCCTAGCGAGAGTCGTGTGTATCGTTTAGATATCAAGGTGACGTGGTATCTCTTGCACTTTATGTAGATGACATCTTTCTACTTGGAAACATTGTGAAGCTGTTATCAGACGTAAAATAGTTTGTTATCCAATTAGGTTTAGATTAAAGACTTAAGATATGAAGCGTATAGTCTTAGAATCAAGGTCTACCGAGATCGCAAGAAGAAAATATCGAGCTTATCTCAAGCATCTTACATTGATACTGTGATTACAAGTTTTAGCATGCAAACCACTAAGAAGGGATTGCTACCCTTAAGACATGGTGTTCCTTTATCTAAGGAGCAGTTGCAGAAGACTGCAAAAGAGATAGAAAATGAGACACGTACACTATGCTTCCGTCGTAGGAAGTATCATGTATGTGATGCTGTGCACGAGACCCGACATCGGTTATGTGGTAGGCATAGTAGCAAGATATCGGTCTAACCTTGGACAAGATCATTGGACTGCGGTAAAGCATATACTCAAGTACCTGAAAATGACTCGAGATTATATGCTAGTTTACCAGGCAGACAGTCTAATACCTTTGGGTTATTCGGACTCGAATTTCCAAGCTGACCGTGATGAGAAGAAGTCTACCTTAGGTTATGTGTTCACCTTGGGAGGTGTAGCCATATCTTGGTAGAGTGCAAAGCAGCGGTGCATTGCATACTCTATCATGGAAGCCGAATATGTAGTCGCATCAGAGACTGCGAATGAGGTGGTATGGCTCAAGAACTACCTCTTGGATCTAGATGTGGTACCTCGTTTGCCTAAGAGTATCACAGTGTTCTACGATAACTCTGGTACAGTAGTAAACTCGAAGGAACCAAGGACCCACAAGTCTACGAAACACATAGAGAGAAAGTATCACATCATAAAAGAAATCGTACGACGAGGAGATGTGCTTATAGAGAAGATCGGTACTACTAACAACCTACCTAATCCATTCGCGAAGAACCTACCGTACATAGTCTACGGCAAGCATGTTCGAGGACTTGGATTTCACAACATGGCCCCCACTTAGAAATAAAACTTTTGTATAAGTGGGAGAAACAAAGTAATGGTGTTGTTTATAATAATTAGTAGGGAGACACATCATATATTAAAAGTTGCTTTAGTATAGGTGGGAGATTGTTGGATTTATATACTGAAAGCATAATGGTTGAACTTGTATGCAATGTTTCATGTTACCACTATTACAATCTCCTATCTGAATTATTTACTTGACTGCATATTGTTTTCCCATTATCTCATACAAAAAGTCAGATCATACAGGGTGTAGAATATCACAGAAGTTTGTATGATTGGTTAAGCTAGTTGGGATATAAAAAGGATCACAGCTGAGACAACTGAAGTAACTTGACTTGGTTGCTTGTTTATGTTGGTACATCTTGACGTATTGAGGATCACAGTGAGATGAGTTCTTCTATCCGATCGTCGTGAAGAACCTAGATGTCGGTGACTATACGTCGATCTAAATCTCGATAAAGATTTAGGTGAGTATAAGTTACTGACCATCACATTGACTTGTTATAGGTGAGAGTTACATGAGATAACCAAATATACTCTGTATCTTAGGTAGTGGCAGTGCTTGTATGTCATGCTAGTTACCGGTATCGAGTCTCCGTATCCGTTTAGGATGATGAAGTCCCCTTAAGGAGCTCAAAATATTTATTGTACTAAACCCTGCAGGTTGAGTTAGCCCAAGTACAATAATAAGGTTGAGTGGTACTACTTAAGAAATTAAAAAGATTAATTATTTTAAGCAGTTAAAGTGCTATAAATAATTAATGGACGTGCGATATCTTAAATGCGAGGATTCGTAAGTCTAAGTACAAGCCGACTCAACTTCGGTAATAAATAGGTAAGTCAGCTTTTATTCTCTAGTGGAATGAATAAATGTTTATGAATTGATTTATGTTCTAGGCTAAACATAAGATAATTATAGGTCATCTTTATTCCTTGCATTTGATCACTGGGCTGACCCATCAAGGCCTGTTGCTACTCATATTTTCATCCCCCTAAAGGATCTCTCTGAGATTCTATTCTGATTTATGTACTATTTATTTAATACATCTCCTATATCTAGATAGATATTATTAGATATCAAGAGATAATTATTCTAGATAAGAATTATCTCAGGAAAAAAGATAATTATTGTATTTATTAGATGTGCCAAGATCATATCTTTTTAGGATTATAGGGAGAGCACTATAAATACAAGGCAAGACAAAATCAAATCATCCCAAGCCATATAGTGACTTTCAAAAATCACAAGGAGAAAAATAGGGGCCAAAAATTACAATGTTCTCCATATTTTATTCTCACTCAGTATTGGAGAATATGCATTCGAAAAACAGTCTAGAAGATCAAAGATGGAGTCTGCCATAGATCTACTGTCCCAGAAATTCACTAGGTAAACACGAAAAAATCTCCCGTGTGTTGCGATTAATTATATAGGAGCATGCTAGGAATATAATCAATGTATGGTGAATTAAACATTCAAAATAGATCTTTGGGAGTACGAGTAAATTAAGATTTCGTCCATCAGTCGAGAGAGTAACAACCTCGTGAAATAAGTCGTTTTGTCAACTTCTTTTAGCGAGCAAGCTCTTTGTGCCCCATCATTTACCTACTTTGAGATATTGTATGATGCTCCACCCCATTATCTTATTGGTTGTCCAACTAAGCACCCCCGTATTTGTAGTCGGTTCAATACAACCAGCATATAGAGCTAGAGTTTTCGAAACCAATGTTGCTGTTGGATGTCTTTGTTTACTCACTTTTAGTTCTATTTCTTTTGTGTTTGTCCATCTTATAGTAGAGATGTTTCCCTAGTTTCTTTATGCATGTACACTCTATAGTATCTTTGGTTACACCCTCATTTCTTAAATATTTTCCCGAGTTGTATTTCGACATTCGTGCCTTCCCTCGTAAATTAGGGTGTGACAACAGCCTAAAATTACTTTGTCCACTACAGGAGCTGGCTGAGTAAATGCCTCTAACGAAAGCAGCCAAATAGAGATTTTGGTTGAATGTTTTGGTTAGTGATCTTAGTCTACATCATGATTATGCAATTGTATTTTGTGACAGTCTAAGTGAAATATTGATGTCAGTTATCATTTTTTGAGAAGTGGGAAAAGGAATAAGATGAAGAAGTTGGCATTGATGATACAAAAAGGCCTTCACAATGGAAAATATCATCTTTAAGTATACATACTTTGTCATTAAAACATTAACGATAAAGTGTAACTGTCGTCATATCCAACGTCATAGATTATTTTAACGACATAATAGATTATTTTAACAATGAAATATTCTGTCGTAAGTTTATCGATAGAGTTATGACAAAAATTCAATCGTAAGGTGACGATGATGATTTATTCGATTGTAATGTGTCAACATGTTAATGATGGATGGTACCCTCGTTAATTAACGACTTATGTGTTTTCTTTGTTAATTCATCCGCAACGTTTAAATTTTTGAATTATAATTTTTAATTTCATTCTATATTGATAAAAAAATAACAAACAGGAAATCAAAATCAGTAAAACATATAAATAAAATATATAGTTATTCAAATCCAAACATAAGCAAATAAAATTATTTCTTACAAACATCATAAAGTTGTATAGTCAAGAATGAGGGTGAATCCAGACATATCAGGAGGCGTGAATCAAGTATATGGCCTAAAATTCTACATCATTGCCGCCATGTTCCTCTGTATCTCGGCCATTTCTTGTGGTTGATGTTGTAGGTGGCCCTCTATATCAGCCTCTTTCTGTCGGTGCTCGTCGAGTTGAGCATGCAGTTCAGCCTCCATACATACGACGCTCGTTCAGCTGAGCCCACAACTCGACTATCTTGGAGGTATAAGTATAGTGAGAGGTGTTGGTTAACTCTTTACTGATTCCAGGCTAGATGAAGTTATCTATGCCATCATACTCATCCCGAGCATAAGCCTCTTCTCTTCACGGTTGACCAACTAACAAAATATATGATTCACATCATGTAGTGTGACCTCTCGTTCCTTAATGGACCTCACCTCATCCACCCATCTGGCCACCTCCTCCTACAAATCAAACCAAACATTAGTAGTTTTATATATCTAAAAACACATACACATTATCACAATTATATATAAATATAAAATATATTTACCCCATACATATGGGACCATCCGTTGGTGTATTTCCCACCCTTAAAATGCATACACGATAAGATATCATGAGTTAACATCTATTAGGATATTCTTATCCTAAGACTATTAAAGACAATAAAAGATATTTTAAACTATTAGGCATATTGAATAGAACTACATAAAGCACACACATCGACTTCTTATCATGAGTTAACATCTATTGGGATATTCTTATCCTAAGACTATTAAAGACAATAAAAAAATATTTTAAACTATTAGACATATTGAATAGAACTACATAAAGCACACATACCGGCTAGGAGCTCGGTGTGGGCAATAGCACCGTGTGACCTACCATGATGGATCACAATCCGTGTACCGGGACCTATAGGCTTGAAGAGGTAGTTCTTGATCATCTATGCAGACTTAGCCTGAAAAGCTAGTGTGCCTAGTAAGCCTGTCAGGGTTCCTAGACCCGAGCTGTAATATAGACATGCTTCTTTCCCTTCATGAGATTCTTCTTCACCATGGAGATGTAATCTCCATACTTAGCCCCCGCGACGACCTTTCGCGATTTGAAGATCACGGTAGACATTTTGATTCCAAGTGAAGCATTTCTGCACAAACTCGCCAAATTTATTCAAAATTTTTGGTTAAAAAAACAATTTTGTTACTAAGTTATCTTGAACTCGCCAAAATATACATCAACTGTCGACTGAGGAAACACCTTCAAAGTAACGCTGACAATATCCACATGCATTTGAAAGCTGTTGGTGGCATTGCGACGGACCTTACCAGAAGGTCTCAGCTACCTTCATTTCATTTTAAAAAATATACTTATTTAAGTTTTATGTTAAAATTATATTTGATTTCTTAAGCTTAAAGTATATTTATCACTTAATAGTTGGTCATGTAAGTGATAATTTGATCATGTTGGTCCACATGATATGGCTCTGTTCGCTACTTATTTTAGCTACGATTCCGCAACTACACGGTGTAGATACAATTAGTTGAAGCAAGGTTGTATCCCACGAGGATTAGTGATTCTAAACTTATGATTACTATTAATTTGTTGTCCTAAATCTATCTAGACTTAATCATTTCAAATTGGGTTGTTTACTATCAATAAGCAAACAATAAATTATAAAAAACTCAATTAAAAACAGAAGTGAATAATGTAATTTAACGAAGGGAAAGCTATCATAGGTATTAAACATCAATGAGTAATCATTTGACTTCACTCTATGTGATTAACTCTTGAATGAACACTAATGATCTAGGATTGATCTCTAAATTAGCCTTAGCCCCCTCCCAAATAACTAAAATAGTAGATTATGGGCTAAAATCGCCGTCCCCGATCAATTGCATGCTGATAACTCCAAAAAAGCACATATGATCACCAAGAATCCTCACTAAACTCTCAACCTCTTGGTTTATTTGTAATTCTCCACCGACCAGTCAGATCGGGACAGGGGGGTATCATGGGGTTATGAGTGAAATAAGGAAAGGACAAAGGAAACGAAAGAAGATAGTCACACATATAATATTATATATGCTGAGGTAATATAACATATATTTATCAGAACAACAAACTTAGACGAGATCCTAACGAACATATAATTTAAAAAAGAAATTAAATTCAAATAAATAGTGAAATAATCAAAATCTTGACACGAGAACAGGGTGGTGCAAATGTCATCATAGATATAGGGGTCTATGCGTTTTTATTAAACAACTCGAAAGCAGAGCAAACACTTGACACAGTCAACGCCCAAGTTTATAGATTCAGGGAGATATTGGAAATTAGACTACCAAGAGTCTTGGATTTCTTGACTAGTCAATGTCCAAGTGTCATAGTCGTCTCGCTCGGCCATGCTAGATCATCAACCTGAAAACATTTGAAAAGAGTTTTGGGCTGAGTACTAGCGTACTCAGTGGGATCTTATGCCCCATTTTGAGAAATTATAGTTCATAAACAGTTCAAGAAAAGAGCATGCTAAACACATATCATAGAGCAGGTTTTAAAGAGAAAAAGGCTGACCCTATACATGCAAAACATAGTTTTCTCCGAGCAGAGCTCGTATCACGATATACTTCTTTGTTCATCACATATGTGCTACCTACTGGACCATAGGGGAAACAATGTTCCACTAATGACCTCATTCGCCAAGAATAGGGAACTTGGCCAAGTTCACCCAATCCGGACTTCCGTGTACACTACCTCAGCCAGTACTTAGCTCGAGGCACGATTGTTAACTACTCCTGATCGAAGCCGTAGCGGTTTAACCACTCCAATGTTAGCACCAAGCAATAAGCATAAAAACAACACGCAGTTCTCAAATTTAAGTAAACAACTTGGGGCTTAATAACCCGAAATACATTGCAGAAAATAGATCTCACCTATCACCGGAGTGGTACCAACAGTTCATCATACTCGTACATATCCACTGGTTGTCCTTAGATGAACCTTAATCAGTCCTACAAGATGAGTCTAGTCCTTGAGCACGATTATTTAATAATGGTTCCTCAAAACCCAAGTTTTAAGTTCTAGTTTTATCTATTCCCGGATTTAGGATTTGGAGTCAGAGTTCCCGTCAGATCTCTAGATCCATATTTCTATTCTTAATGCATGTCATGATATGGTATGAAATCATGTAGTCACGTAGAAATACTTAGTCACCTACTTGCATCAAGTCAAGCTTCTGTAAAAATATCATGTTACGTTTACTTATCTAAATCATGAAATATTTAAGCATCGAAATGAAATTCGTGTCAAGGGATGCACATAATAATTAGAAAACATTTTTTATGTGCAACGAGAATTTTCAAAGCCAAATTTTAAGTGTTTAACTTTTAGCAACACTGCCTAAGTGGCCTACTTTGATGACTCATATCTGTCGACTCAAAACACTAAAGGATTCACAAAGACATGTCCTGCAGAGCTCTAAATATGTACTTTCTTAGAAGGAATCGAGTCCAAATGAGCTGTGGCTCTGAAGATATAAGGTCTCAAAATGGGTAACTCGAAACTGACCTCTATACTTAGAATATTTTTCAGGATTTTCAGATTTAGTTTAGTGACGAGGGATTTTGCGAGGCTCGTAACTTTTGACTCACAATACCAAAATGGGAGAGAGACCCCATTTTGGAAACCTTGTAACAAGAACTACGTGTTTCATGAAGAAAGTATAGGATTATACCTGACTCATAAGGAGATATAGGAGCTCAAAATTGATTATTTGAAAACATACAGTTTTGGGAAGGTGTCTTTTGGTGGATGAAAGACATACCTAAAGGACTTGGTTTGAGATTAAACTTTTCAGATCACAACTAGGCATGGTAAGGAACATATTTGATGAAGAAACCAAAATTCAAATCGGACTAAAAACAGCTCGTACATCTCTCGTAATATTCCGACTTAACAATTTATTGAAATATATTTTGGATTAAGGCACTTTGTCAAGAAGATTCACTGGAATACATTAATTTCAAAAATTCACCAAGGGCTCATTATAAATAATCAACGAATAAGACCTATAAATTTGGAGAGAAATTTGAGTATAGTTTAGTGTGGAAAAAGCCTCACTCAAAGATTTGCAATTACGGCTGTAAACAAACCAAACCGTTCGTGAGCTACTCGAAGCTCGGCTCGAAAAAATCTCGTTTGAAATTCGATCGCTTTGTAAACGAGCTGAACTCGAGCCTCGAATCGAGCTCGATAATTTTATCGAGCCGAACTCGAGCTTAGAAATGTTCGGCTCATAGGCTCGCGAACATGTTTGGCTCGAACTCAAACGAGCCAGTTCGCGAACCCTGATTCGAATATGTTCGCGAACTCTTATTCGAACATGTTCAACCTTGATTCGAACATGTTCGCGAACTCTGATTCGAATATGTTCGCGAACCTTAATTCGAACATGTTCGCGAACGTATAAAATAATAGATTATTTGTAAATATTTAATTAATTAAAATGAATAATAAATTATAAAATATATGTTAATTATAATTATTTAGCAACAAATAAGCATATAGATGAAGTATTGATAATAAATTATTTATATATTTAAATAATTAAAATGAATATTAAATTACAAAATATATATTTTAGTATCAATATCATCTAACTTATATAACTAATTAACTAATTATCATATTTATACTAGTATAATATTTTTGAAAAGTAAATGTAATTGAATGATATTGAATAGTATATTCAATTTATTTAGTGTGTGTGTGTGTATATATATATATATATATATTATTTTAATCAAACCTTAATATATATTTTCATGTATATTATAAAATAAAATCATTAACGAAAAATTAATTAATATAATGAGATATTGATTTGAAAAACTAAAAAAATAATAACATGATTTATTAAGTTATCTTATGAACAAAAATATTGATCTAGATAATTATAATGTATAAGGGCTCGTTTGGTAGGAGGGATATGATTAGCCAAGATAGATTATTGTTGAGATAATCTTTGAGATGGGTAAGCTATCTCAGTGTTTGGTAACCAACATATAAAACCTGGATTGTTTGATACCCAAGATAAATGGCAAGATTAACTTGTTGCCGGACAGATTTACCCTTTCATCCACCTTAGTTTTTCTCCCTCTTTGCAACTTCCAAACAGGTTGTGACCGATCCAGATGCACTTAATTTAGATGCTTCCATCTCTTCAATTTACGCATTCTCGGTCTCAAGCTTCCTAACGACGACATTCGCACAATCTACTTGACCACTAGCCATCCTTAGCGCGTTCTCCATCTCAGTGAGCCTCTTTAGGATGGTGTCTTCAAGAATCCTTGCCTCTCTCGACCTCGAGTCTCTCTCTCCATTTCATCTTTTGATCCAATAATACTTGTTCGGTATTTTCTTGAGATTAATCTTGAAACTTACTCATCATTGAGTTAACTACATCTTGATTCTTCGCATACTGGGCTTCGTCAGTGTTCCCAACTGGAACCGCAGATTTCGTACCACACCCACCAGATAAATCACTTTGGGGCAGGCCTACGATTGGCTGTGAAATTGCTTTGAATTTGCCTTAAATCCTGCAGCAAACATTGCAACGTTCATTTTCAATAGGGTTTTCATTGATGGACAGAGGTTAAATCACTTTGGGCACTCAATCTCCCTCTGCAAAGCCATTTCTGGTGCAGAATAAAATCTTCGAAGCAAAGTGTTGGATCTGAATATGGGTTGGGTCTGAGGCTCTCTTCTTCGACTTGAATCGAAGAGGATGCACCTTCTCCACACGCCTTCACATTGGTTTCGGGATAGTCGGATTTGGGCGAGTTCGAACAATGGTTTTCAGATTTGGGGAGGGTAGATTTGTCTCAAGGATTGTACTGTGGAGTCAAGAAATGCTCTATCCGACGGCATTGTCCAGATTGCTAACCAAAGAAGAATAGTGTAATAAAGACGGGCTGTATTTTAAAAACGGGCCTAGGAGTTAACTGTCTTGGATACCAAACGAGTAGTATAGGTCAGATACCATCTCTATCTATAGCTTATCACATGTACCAAACACACCCTAAGTATACAAGTATACTTAAGTTATATAGTTATATTTATATCTCTATAATTATAATTCTAAAAAATAAATTACAATTAACTTACATAACTAATTGCCTATGAGATAGATATAATAATAATTCATAATTCTAATATAAAGATCATCTACCTTTATAACTAAGTAACTATGAGATAAAACAATTATAATTTATAACTCATAAGTAGATTTTGATAAGTAAATGTAATAGAATGATATTTAATAGAATCAAATGAAATATTGAGTTGGAAAACTAAAAAAAATAACATGATCTACTAAGTTATCTTATGAACAAAAGTATCAATATAGATCATTATAATGTATAAATATACAAGTATGAATTACATAGTTATATATATATATATATATATAATGATAATTCTAAAATAAATAACATCTAACTTACATAATTAATTTCTATGAGATAAATATAATAATAATAATTCGTAAGTAGATGAATGGTAGATGTATTCAAATAATATTAGATAGTATATTAATTTTATATATTGTATAGTTTATATCTAAAATTAGCTTGAATCAGATATTTTTTTCTGATATGAATCGCATCCAAAACTAGCTAGAATTATACATTTTTTTCTTTTTGCTATGTAAAAATTTCATTTGGTAATGATTCTTGTTAAACTTTTTATTGTAATTGTTTTTTGATTTTGACTGATTAGTAGACTATGCATCCTTTGAATTAATTGAATCATGGAGTGAATTATGCTAAAATAGTGTTTTAAGTTGAGTCGAGCTCGAATTCGATCTCGAACTCGAGCTCGAATAACACATTATCAAACCGAATTCGAGCTCAAGTTTGAGCTCGAAACGAGCAAAGTCGAACACGAGCAGAGTTCGAGCTCGAGTTCGAATATGTCTCATAAACGAGTAGTTATCGGACCGAATTCGAGCTGCCCGCGAGCTCAAAAATCTTATAACGAACCGAGCTCGAGCTCAGTTTAAAGCTCAAATTCAAATTCGAGCCGAACTCGATCCGAATAAAATTTAAACGAGCCGAGCTCGAGCTTGATAGTGTTCAGCTCGGCTCGGTTCGTATACAACACTATTTGCAATAGATTGAGAGCTAGAATTACTTTACTACAAGTTGTCCCTACTGTATCAGTTTTGAGCAGTATATTTGTAAATTCAAAAATAAATTGTAAAAATTTTTAGAAACATTTGCGAAGTTACATTGAGGTTTTAGAAACCTTAAATAAGGTTTCTTCCAAATTTTAGGATTTTCCTATAAGCGAACTTTAGGCGAACTGGTGGCGTTAGTATTGAACAGGGGAAATTTTACAGTTTGTGCAGTGAATTTGGATAAATCTTTTGAAATAGTAAAACGCCTTGGATTAGCATGAAATTTTATACAGACATACTACACATACTTAAATTAAACATAGTTAAATTTGGTGATTTTAGGACTAGTACAAGTCTGTCAACTAATTTATAAGGGTACTATTTTCTCAAGCCGTTTCCAGGTTCAAGAAACAAGTTCATTTTTTCACTCAATTCGCTCATGCATTTCATCAAACAATTCATATGCCCATGTATATTGCACGAAATGGTGAACTTATCACCCCAAAAATACACCCAAGATCATCAATTACTCACGCCCAACTCACAAGACTAACATGCAATGTATAATTTCACTAGCTCTACCCAATTCGGTAACATGCAACCACATATACGCATAAACCCAACGCATGTTAGCATATTAATACTCATGCATGTATATGATATGACTATCGTTAAGGATCGGATGTGTAGAATTCTACCTTAGGGACGGACTTAGCAAGAATTCGAGAGAGATAGAGGTGCTACGGCGGTTGTGGTCCGATTTGAGCTTTGGCCCTCATATGAGCTATGAGCTCGATTCCTCTGATGGAGAGATGGTATGGGGCTGCTCTTGCGTCGCAATAGTTTGCCGAGGAAGGAGAGTTGCCGAGGAGAGTTCAGTAGGTGGAGGCAAGACGTGCGAGTGAGATGTAAAAATAAAGAAAGAAAGAACTTTTCCATGGCCGTAGGAAGCCACAGTGAGAGAGATGAGATGAAGATAGAGGTAGAGAGGATTCTCGAGAGTGTGTGGATGTATGTGTTCGGCGATGGTGTTCCAATTACATGGGGAAGAGAGTGAAGTGTTCTCTCGGTGACATTCAAGAATGGAGAGGGAGACGAGAAGTGATGAAAATAGAGTTTAGTGGAGTGAGAGAGATAAGGGAGTGGTGTTCTGCTTCCGAAGTGTATTAGAAGAGAAGAGAGAGTTAAGAGTGAGAGAAAACAATTAGTTGGGGGAGAAAGGTGTCTATGGGAATGGGGTTAGGTTGAAGGGTGACATACCTCTTAAGATGACAATTGTTATCCCCTGCACATGCATTCCATCTAGAGGTGGCAACGTAGCGGGCCGGGCCGGCCCGACCACGGGCTCGTCGGGCTTTTATATTTTGGTCGGGTCGGGCGGTCCAAATTTTCGAACCTAGAAATGTGGGCCCAAACCAACCCGGAGGCGGGTTTTCGGTGAGACGGGCTTTTAGACTATTTTTAATTTTTAATATATAAAATTAATATTTTAAATTTAAAAAAAATAAATAAATTAAATACATAATTAAAATCTCATAACTTAAACTTAAATAAAGAACCAGTGATAAGAACATATTAAGCTTACTTATTCTTATGATAATGCTTCTTGTATATTTTGACATATATATGTATTCATACGATGATATTGTAATGCAGTATAATTTTAGTTCTTTAATTTAAGGAGAAATAAATTAGTAATTACAAATCAAATGTAAATGATATTATTAAACGTCAATTCCACTTATACGCCTAAAATAATAGAAAATAAATAAATAAATAAATTATACAATATATATTTAAGATCAATGATTCAAAATAGTTTTTACATATTATAAGGTCACTAATCACCAGCCTATATATTTTTGGAGATTATTTCTTTTATGAATTATTTTTGAATGATTTATAAAGTTATTATTTTTTTCAGAATTTTGATGTGTTACAATTCAAAGAAATATATTTTCCTGACCAGTATGTGAATTAGTAAGAAACTTTTATTATAAAATATAATTAATATTATTAAAAATTATAGATATGTATATTAAATAATTTATAAAATATATATATTTAATAAAATATTAGGCGACTTTTTAGCCCAAAACCCGAGAACTTTGTCCAAGCCCGTGAGCACGGGGTTTTGGTGGCTTTTAGGCCGGGTTTTTGACCTTTAATTTTAAACCCAAACCCGGATACCACAGGCGGGCTTTTCGGGCCGGGTCCATTTTGCGGCTCTAATTCCAACACACACTTGCATACACAACACATTACACACACATGCACATTTGACAACTAAATATCCATATATATATATATATAAAGAGATATACATTTACATGTACATATATATTATATACAATATGTGACTTACTCTTATTTTAATACCGTCCCCCATATATATTTCTATTTAGGTTTAGTTAATATATATATATATATATATATATATATATATATATATAGAGGATAGATCATATAGTACCCAAGCCCCAGATAGTATGTAGTACTCAATCTCATCCACTCATCTAATAGATCTTATGGTTCAGATTTTTTCGGACTTTTTAAGCTTAATTTCGCTAATTTTCGCTTCATTAAGGGTAGATTAGTAATTTGATTTGTTATGTGATTGCGAAAACAAACAATGCATTTAGTTGAACAGGATAATGCATTGAAATGAACAAAAAATGCATGCAGTTGAAGAGAATAATGCATGTGATTAGAGCTCGCGCCCAGCGTGCGCGGGCGCGTCCGCGTGCTCGAGCGCGCCCAAAGTGCGTTCGTTCTCGCGCGAAAACACACTCCAGCGCTCGCTTGCTCCCAACCAGCGCCGGTTGGACGCGATGCATTTTTATGTTCAAGTAAATGCAGTGTTATGTTATTTCATATGCATTTTTTATGTTTTGTTGTGGCTCTTCCAACCCAGCGTCTCTACCAGCTGGCGTGCACCAGCGCCTTACCCGTGGAGCCCACTGGCGCATGCATTACTCGCACCAGCGCGGTTGGGCGCGATGCGATTTAATGTTCATTTAAATGCATTGTCATGTTATTACGTATGCATTATCGTGTTTTGTTGTGCATCAACCCAAACTCGGCGCCATGAGACCCTACGCTCGCGGACTCCCCTACCGGCGCGGACGGGCACCGGTGCCGTGGGTGCGTTCCATTGCCCCGGCGAAAATGGGTTGCCACGTGTCAATTTTGGTGCGTCACGTGTTGAAATGTGGTCTAGATTGAGTACTACATACTATCACGGGGATCGGGTACTATGGGAACCCAACCTAGCGGCCGGAGTGCGTTTTTCGCGAGAGCGAGCGCGCGTTGGTATGACTCTAATCAAATGCATTATTCTCTTCAGCGCATGCATTTTTGTTCATTTCAATGCATTATCATGTTCGACTAAATGCATTGTTTGTTTTCGCAATCACATAACAAATCAAATTACTAATCTACCCTTAATGAAGCAAAATTAGCGAAATTAAGCTTAAAAAGTCGAAAAATCGAACCATAGGATCTATTAGATGAGTGGATGAGATTGAGTACTACATATTATCACGGGGCTTGGGTACTATATGATCTATCCTCTATATATATATATATATGCTTATTCAATCAAGCTATGAAATTTTAACTTAGCACTTTAAGTAGAGTAAGTTGTAGAACATTCATATAGAGACCTTCTATACATATTTCCAGCTTACAAAATGTGTTAGACGTTCAATTATATATTCTTGTCTTTCGAATTAATAAGTAATAGCTTCTTACCGCTATAAATACTTTCATATATAATTAAGTAATAGCTCCTGAAGCTATATATGCTTTGTTATTATTATTAAATTACTCCCTGATATTTATTTCAATTAATCAAATGGCAAAAATAATAGTTCAAAATTTCTTCACATATCATGAAGATGCTTGTCAACATGAAAAAAATTTGAGCTCCTAATTGATTTTTCTAAAAAAAATAAAAATAAAGGTTTTCCTAAAAAAAATAATTATTATTAACATCTTTTATTAAGGCGGTTTTCAAGCGGATAACTTTCTGGGATATTACATTATTGAGATGATGTGTCATATATTCTCATTCAAGTGTCTACTCTTCTCTTCTAAGTTGAAGACAACACCAAAGATAAATGCATAAATGATAGCCGATTTCAACATACAACATAAACCAAGAACATAAGAAGATATATACATTCAATCAAGTGTTTTATCAAAATAACATTCATTCCATCACAAACTCATTTAGTTTAATCCCTAAAACAAAGGAATTTAGTCAATCATACTCATGTTGAACAAAATACCAAAATCAATAGAAAACATGATTAGAGATACAAGAGTTTGAAGAGACAAATCCTAAAAACTAAGGTTTATGATTATGGATCCTTATAGTGTAGTGTGTTGAAGAAGACAAAAAGGGTGATAATGGGCAAAAACCGGCCAAAAGAAGGAGAAAAGCGCCTTTTCCCAAAACAGGCCACTTTGCTAGCGATCCGAGCAGCGGTCGCTGCCTCGATCTCTATGCCCATGCCCTAAAACAGCTTATGGTAGTGGGTGGGTGTAATACCCCGCATGGATAAATACGGTATATCGAATTATTAACTTTTAACTACTTCACTGAAATTACATTTTTGTATATCGAATAATTGATTTACTATGTACTCGACGAACGAGAATCAATATCGAATTAAAAACATTAACCAAAGTCGAGAATTAATAAAGGAACATATCGAGCCAGATAAATTATATCGCGATATATGTCGCATCGCACCTTTCCAGAATTTACATCAACATTTTTAACTTTTAAGCAACTTTTTATAAACCCTTACAATCAATCTTACATCCTACACTATTACCTAACCACTACCTTGTACTTTTGGGAGATCAACCAAGCAATAAAATAAGTTATAACACACCAATATCTCTTTCACTCTCTCGGCTACCTCAAAACTATAAAAACAAAAAGAAAAGCATTTGTATTTCACAATTTGAGGGCATTCACTACTGAAGAAAATCCAAACTACAAGTCTACAACTCATTCATCTAATTACCAATGTATGCTCTTATTCCTTCTACTTCATTTACATAAAAGTTTTAAATATCAACTGTAAAACATAGTTAACATAAATAGCAGTTCATCTAGGAATTTTTGCTGTTTTAAACCAAAAAAAACCTAAATGTTCGAAACAGGAGATAGTAGATAAAACAGGAACTAGCTACGTAGAAATCACTGCTGTATCCATACATATATTAATACTAATACAAGATCAGTCGATGCACAAATTCGAGAGCTTACAAAACAACTCTTAGCAAATATAGAAACTCTTAACATTTGGAACTTAAAATATACAGACCCCGTATACGAATTTTCGAACACTAAGGTAATAAAGATGCTAGTTGTTAAAGAGGGATACACCTCTTTACCTTGAACCGAGCCACCTAGGGCTCGGGTAACCCTCTCTGCCTTGAAGCGAGCCACCTAGGGCTCGAGCTTCGATCGAGTGAAACAGAGAGGTTGGGCTCTGCGAGACATCGCCATTGACGGGGATGACACGCGAGCGATGGCAACGCACCACCGGAGACGAAGGGAAAGAATGGCTACCTTCCGATGACGGTGACGCGCCAAGGACGGACGCTGACGCGGAAGTTATCACGATAGCAGCGTTTCGCCGAGGGAGGAGCAGCGACGACGACCCTAGAAAAGAAAAACAGAGAAAATGTGAGAGACAAAGAAGAAAAAAACAGGGCATGTGTGCGTGTGTTTTGTGCCGTGAGAAAGGAAGACAACGCCGGAGAATGGCGTAATGGCGGAGCATCCGACGCGCGACAACATTGAAGGTAGAGCAACGACGCACCACGGCGACGCTGTTCGGACGTCGGTGATGACACGCGATGGGGTGGAGACGCATGACGGTGAGCCCTCACCGAGAAATTGTCTGTTAGAGAAGGAAAGAGAAGAATTTAGATCCAAGGGTTGTCTTTTTGGATTTGAGAGAATGAGGGAAGATGAGATGGGTGGGGGAGGGAGATGATATCACGCTGACGGCGACATCATCGAGGCGACGGCTGCTGGCGGAAACCCCACCAAAGGCGACGGCGATGATTCCAGTAGGGAAGAGGAAGATGGGTTGCATCTGAGTAAGAGTGAGAGCAGTTGGAGGGGAAAGAAAGGCTAGGAAGTCGCGTCGGCGACGCGTCGCCGAAAAAAAGCGAGATCGGAGGAAGAAGGGAGAGAGGCGGCCTTTTTTTTTTGTCAGTGTCTGAAATTTTAAAGGCTGCGTCACGGTGGACTCGAACCCGAGACCTTTGGCCTCGGGCATTAACCACTCTACCACTAGGCCAATACACACACACGGAGGCAGCGCCTCTTGTTTGTGAGAGAGAGAGCCAAGACGGGAGTGAGAGAGGGGGATAGAGTAGGGGTGGGGTGGGGTTTTAATTAGATTGTGGACCTTGGGCTGGGCTTCTTTATTTGGGCGGGGCCGAGAAAAAAATGAAGGAAAAATGGGTGGGCCTTGTATATTGGGGCTGGGTCGAGAAAAGAAAGGAAAAGGGAAGGAATAAGTTAAATTGTTGGGCTTTACCTCTTGGGCCAAAAATTAATTAAGGGATGATGGGCTAAATTCTGGGCCCAATATATTATGTAAAAAGATATGGGTTGTTATTGTTAATCTCTTGGGCTTGTTTTAATTACATTAAATTGGATTTCCATATCCTATTGATTAAAAAATTTCGCTTAAGATGAATTAGTTTAAACTCATAAAATTAAGCTATTGGGTTAAACTTTAATTATATCATAATTAATTAAGATCCGTCTAATATCCATTATTAATTAGCGATCGATTCCATCTTAATCAATCTTGCGAACGAAGCGTTCTTTAATTTCTAGACATTAAAGAGTGAGATAGAATTATCTATATTATTAATATTGATTAAATCAAAACTTAATAAGAACACAAAATTCCTAATAAAATCTTATCGAATAAGATTTAGGACGTCTTTTGATAAGAATGGTCCTTCGTTTCGGACTTCTTATTTATTTTCTTGCAATAAAGGATTGCGAACTTGTGAGCAATACTGCTGACACGTGAGCTTTCTTATATATAAACAAAATCAAATGATTCACTCAAGCATTTATTTTCTTTTCAAAATCTTTGAACTGTAAATCTTTCAAGTATTGTCTTGCCATAAATGCTTTGAGATTTTTATATGATACCTATCAGTGTTTGGCTATACCAAAAATCCGAGAATCGACTTCGAGTCCTGTGCTAGGGACCCCTGGGTAAGATTTGTGTAAACAAGTGGCCGTGAGTCATCCTAAAGGGTTGGTCGGTCCGGTGACCGTGGAAGAAGACCTCCTTCCCGAGACACAACAATTGTTACAGATATGGTGATTATAAGAGAACTTAGACTGATCAGTCGAACTTTAAGATTCACAAAAGAATTTAGTAAGTTTGGGCCTTTTACGTTAAAATCCCTTGCGTTACTGTTAAGATGGCTTAACAATTATATATGTATCTTTCGGCATGTGACTACTGATAAACGCACTTTTTTACTCGTTTAATAATGATATATTAGGATGAATTTAGATCAGTTTAAGTGCATTTATATAGTTGATATTATGCTTTTAGCTATTTTTAGAAGATACTGCTCTTGGGGTTCCTTTTTGATGTTTTGTAGGCTTTTCAGGTGATAATCGATGCACAAGGCAAAGAAATAACCAAAGATGAAAAGGAACAGGAGGCTAGCAGCCACCCTAGCGGCCGCTAGCCCAGTCGCGAGCTCGCATGAAGAAGATTCTGTATTGAAGCTAGCGATCACCCTAGCGGTCGCTAGCCTGGCCGCGAGTTCCTTCCACGAAGACTCTGTATTGAAGCTAGCGACCACCCTAGCGGTCGCTAGCCTGGCCGCTAGGACGAGTCCAGAAGTTTATGTCTCATAGCTAGCGGCCGACCTAGCGATCGCTAGGCGCCACGGCCTGACGATGAGAATTAGGGCTTCAGCACATCAACTATAAATATCCCGGACCATCCATTGGCGCCTCACCCTCGTTTTAGCCGATTTTTGCACTCTTTTCATTCCGTTTTCATTCTAGCTTTAGCTATTACGCTTCTAGACTTTAGTTTTCATCAATTCTACTTTCCGGTAACGCATTGTAATCGCCATTGGAGAAGTTCATCCGAAGGATTTTAGATTTTCAGTTTTCTACTCGGGTTTGGATTCAAACCCAACAATTGTTCTTCCGACACTCCATTACGGGTTTTATCAATTCAATTCCTATTTTTATGTTAATTTCGTCTTTTATTTCAATTTCTATGTCTAGCTAATTTCTTGTTCTAATCCTAGGGTTTGTATGATTTTATCCTAAGTGTGGTGATTCCTGCTATTTACTTTTTACCTTCCAGTCATTGATTTGTGATTCTTGGTGCTAAATCTTATGTGTTAATTTCGATCAACTTTGATGCATATCTAGTTGCCGGTGAATACTTGATGCTTTAATTGTCAATCGATCTTGAATGCACAATACGGTAAGCCTTGAGTCGTGGTGAGATAGGAACATCCGTAGGAAGCATATTCTTTGTGATCTTTTTGGAGTTACTAATTTTCACATTGAGACGTGACATAATAGGTAAATTAGTAATTCACAACCATAATTGTCGTAACTGAAATTAATGGTTACTTATGTGATCTTTCATCTTTGACTGGATTAAAAATTTGTTAATAGGGAGCTGGATAAACATACGTTGTGGGTAGGATTATTACATCCCTAGGATTAGTCTTTTCGTTTATTTGATTTTTATCATTATCTTTATTCGCTTTGATTCTCTTGACTTTGAATTCTATATTTGAACTCTTAAAACTCTTTTAAACCAAATTGTTGCTTGGATAATAATAAAGAATTATTGAGTTAGCTTCTATATTTTTGCATTACAATTCTTGTGGATACGATACTCGACCTGCTACTGAACAGTTTCAAGGAGGTGGATGGGGCCCTGCACTGAACGCTAACAACTTCGAACTGAAGTCAGCCTGTATGGTTCAAGGGGAACAATTTGGGGGAGGAGTAACAGAAGATCCAAATGCTCATCTGGAGACATTTTTGGACTTATGTGACACCATCAAGCAGAATGGGGTGCCACATAACACTATCTGAATGCGCATGTTCGGATTCTCTGTGCGCAACCAGGCGAATGATTGGTTCAAGAGCTTAGTGTAGGAAAATCTGATTTTAACCATCTCCAGAGGATCTATCTTGGATGTTTAATTCACCATATATTGATTATTTACCTAGCATGCATCTATATAATTAATTGCAACACATAGATGTTTTCTCGTGTTCACCTGCAAATTTGTCTGACACGGAATTGGATCAAGACTCGTGCTTTGATCTTCTGGACTGTATCCCGTTTGCCAAAACTCCAATGCCGAGTGAGAGCAATCTATGGAGAGTACTGCAGAAATTCGCCTTCTTCCTCATTTGAAAAACTTCGAAAATCCCAACTATGAATAGTGTAGTTTTCGAAAATTTCTCACTTAGGATTAGCCTTTTTGATTTTCTCTCACCTTATATTTATAATGCAACCCTATATCTTTTCAGATAGAGAGCATCAAAACAGAATCCCTATGGGACTCTTATGAGGTGGACAATTTTCTTGCAGTTACCCGGCCTTGATGGCCCAGCCCAGGGATCAAATGCAAGGAATAAAGATGGGCTTCAAATAAATTAATTATCTTATGTTCAGTCCAGAACATGAATTAATTCATAAATATTTATTCATGCTACTAGAGAATAAATGCTGACTTACCCCTTTATTTCCGAAGTTGAGTTGAGCTTGCACTTAGACTTCATGAACCCCGTATTTAAGATATCGCACGTCCATTAATTATTTATAGAGTTCTGACCGCTTAAATATAATTAATCTCTTTAATTCCTTAAGTAGTACCACTCAACCTTATTATTGTACTTGAGATAACTTAACCTGCAGGGTTTAGTACAATAAACCTTTTGAGCTCCTTAAGGGGACGTCATCTTTCTAAATGGATACGGTGACTCAATACATGTAACTAGCATGACATACAAGCACTGCCACCACCCAAGATACGGAGAATATTGGGTTATCTCATGTAACCTCACCCATGACAAGTCAAAGTGATGGTCAGTAACTTATACTCACCTAATACCTTATCGAGGTTTAGAACAACATAAAGTCACCGAGATCTAGGTTCTTCACAATGGTCAGATAGAAGAACTCATCTCACTGTGATCCATCAATACGTCAGAGACGTACCAGTATAGACAAGCAACCAAGTCAAGTCACTTCTTATAGTATACCGACAACTCGTCCTAAAGTTGTCTCAGCTGTGATCCTTTTTATATCTCATTAAGCTTGACCAATCATACAGACTTCTGTGATCTTCTACACATTGTATGATCTAACTTATATAATATATAAAGGGACATAGATATGCAATCAAGTAAACAATTCAGATAGGAGATTGTAATAGTGGTAACATGAATCATTGTATACAAGCTCAACCAAAACTGCTTCCAGTATACAAATCCAACACTTGGACCGTACAAGGATCACCAGTTGGGAGAAACTATGCGAAAAGTTTCTTTCAAAATACTTTCCGCTAGCTAAAGCTCAGAAGATCATAGCAGAGATCTCCCACTTCTCCCAACTGGGAGATGAGTTATTATTCGAAGCGTGGGAGAGATTTAGAGGCTTATTGAGGAAATGCCCTCAACATGGTTTTTCAATGGAGCAACAGATTACTCAATTCTACAGTGGACTGACACACAACACCAGAAGTATAGTGGATGCATCAGCAGGGGGATGTCTGTTAAACCGACGAGTAGAGGATGCCAGCAGAATATTAGAAGAGATAGCTGCCAACAACTATTGGGCCTATGGAGAGAACACCTGTGATTAAGGCAGCTACTGTAGAGGTCGACTCCAAATATGACGATCTCTTGGAAAAATTCACTCTTCTTAAGAGCCAGTTTGAGAAGGAGAGGAAAACTAACTGCAGAGCCGGACTTGATAGAGACGGAGGATGTTAACTTCATAAATCAGAGGAACCTTCAATGGAAAAATCCGGCATATCATCCTAACAATAGGAACCATCCCAACTTCTCATATGCCAAACCCAATAATTTCCAGCAACATCCGCCAGGCTTCACAGTGCAGAATGGAGTTATTCAGGAGGCGAAAAAGAAAAGTCTGGAGGAAATGATGCAGCAGTTGGTAGTGAGTAACCAGCAATTGGCAACTCAGCAGAACTCATTCATAAGTAATATTGGCCATAAGATTACACATCTGGAATCCACTGTAATAGCTATGGGGAAACATATGAAGATGATGGAGAACCAGATCAGTCAGATAGCGGCACAACAGAATGGGCAACATAAGTCGGGCCAATTTCCTAGCAATACGGAGGTGAATCCGAAAAATCAATGCAATGCCATCCAGTTGAGAAGTGCTGCTCTACAATGCCCGACTCCATCTCTTCCCAGGAAAGCTCAAATCAAGATGGCCATGGCCTTATACAGTTTACAGGGGACATGCCAATGGAAGCTATGAGCTGCTAGATTCAAATGACAACATCTTTAAAGTAAATGGCCAATACCTCAAGTCATACTTCAATTCTCACTTCAACCGTGAAGTCAAGATGACCAACATTAATGAACCATGAAGAGAGGTAACATCGAGCTAGCGACAAAAAATTTAGCACTGGTTGGGAGGTAACCCAATATGTTTACGTGTTTTAAGTTTTTTTTATTCTTTTTTGCTAGTTTTGTTTTTCTGTGTTTTTTGTCTTTTAGTGTCGTTTTGGTCGTTTTTAGTGTCCCAAAATATAATAACATAGATAAAAACATAAAAAAAAAAATTAGGTCAAGACTAGCAACCAAGCTAGCGGTCGCTAGCCGGAGTACAGAATGTTTTCAACAAAAACTAACGACCGAGCTAGCGATCGCTAGCCGGGCCACTAGTTCAATACAGAACGTTTCCAAGAAGAACTAGCGATCTCTAGGGTGGCCGCTAGGCCCGACCCGACCCGAACTAAATGCAGCGACCCGCGTGATTTGTTTTGTTTTTTTAAGCTCCTCCTTTCAGTTTTTCACACTCACACACACGCACAACCCACCCAAAAGCTCTCAAAACCTAGGTTTTTACTCCTTTGTGCTTTCAACGTCTTTCCACTCAAGGTATGCTCATTTTGTTCAAATCTTCTTTGATTTTAGCTTGTAAGCATGAATTAGAAGAGTTTGACTGATTATTTTCTTCTTTTTGTGGAATATTATGGAGCATATAAACTAGAACCTATTTTGCTAGATTTTTATGGTTTTTGAGCATGCTTCTTACATTGTTAGGTGTATATGTGTTCATTGAAGTTGATTTGTTGGATTAATTCACCTACATTGTATTTTTGGGGTCGAAATCGTGAAACTCTAGTTCTTAGTAGACGCGACTAGCGACCAAGCTAGCGGTCACTAGCCTGGTCGCTAGTCAATAGCTTGCGACCACCCTAGCGGTCGCTAGGGCGGCCGCGAGCCAACCTTTAATCCGTTTTATTGTGTGTTTTGATCCTATGTGTGTTTTTTTCCTTGTCATGCTATATACGAACCCAATGTTATTTTGGGGGAAAGAATTATGTTAATTACAAGTTTGGGGGAACTTTATATCGAATTGGGTTCACGTTTATTTTGATTTTTTTTAGAATGGTGTACCTAAACTAACATTAAATATCTTTTAGGTACAATATGCCGCCACGCACATCCGAAAATAAGAGAAAGGGGAAGGAGCCAGCTTCATCTTCACAGGAGGAAACTATCGACGAGTTTCACCCCCAAACTTATGGAGTTCATTTGCCGAGTCCCGCCTCTAGGGACAGATGTAGGAGATTGGTACAATTGAAGCATCGTCATTGCCGGTTCATGTGTATTAAGACATGTCAGGCAATAGGAATAGCCAATGATGTTACTTGGCTCGCCGAGAGATCCGGTTTATACTCTGTCATAACTGCAAATTACTTGACATACTAGATCCTGACGTTGGAATTCCTATCGACCATCAATGTCCACAAAACACACGGGTCGCCAGATTACATAACATTCCAGTTGGGAAATGAGCCCCGACGGCTCACAGTTGATGAGTTGAAGACATCATCCAAGGCTCTCCCAACGGCGGCTACATTGGTGACATAGAGAGTTCGGCCTTCGAGATGTGGCCTTTGTTTATTGATCCGAAATTGGAGAACAATCTGGACTATGATGCCACGAGGGCAAAGGCGAGCTCAATCCGGAATCCAGCTTTTCGATACTTCCACCGTTTCTCACTTTCACCATACATGCCCGTACAAATGTCGAAACCTGCCTCTCCCAGGATATGAGTATAATGATAGACGCTGGCAGAAAAATACACGCCGGGATGTTCCTCGCACAACATTTCTAGATGCAATCAGAAGTCTTCGGGAATGCGAGGATATGCATTGGGGTTCGTCACCTCTATTGCCGACTTCTATGGGGTGCCAATTCGTGAGGATCTTGTCTCCCAGGATATTTTCCTGGACAAACAATATCTATATATCCAGACGTTCCTCAAATGAGACCCCGGCGTTACCTCTGGCTGCTCTACGACTAGAATGGCCAATCTATCTTCCGATTGCCCAACAATGATCTCACCAACATAATCGGAGATAGCCCGACCTACCCGAATTGGAACATGGGGTCCGAAGCGCACTTTAACTGGGCTCAGCGCCTCAATGCCCATGGAGAGGTAGAGGAAGAGAAAGCAGATGAAGAGGCAGCATATGAGAGAGGTGGCGAGCTGCACCCACCATCCCACCACGGTGACCCCCAGATCTATGAGTGCCTGGATCGGATAGATGGTCGCCTCAACCACATAGACGGGAGTATGAGCTCCATCATGGCCCAACAGCAGGCCCTCCTCGCCCAACATCAGGTATCCTACGAGCACCAGCGGCAGATGATGCAACAATGAGAGCATTGGCAATTATTCTATCCTCCACTGGAGTAGAGACATATCAGGTAAGGTCACTCTCCCAACCTCATCTTTTCTGCAACCTTATTGCACTACAAGTCACAATAAGTTTGGGGGGAGTAGAAGAGTGTAGTTGGTTGTTAGGTCCTTTTTATGTTTTTTGCTTAGTCTTGTTAGTTGTTATGTTTTGGGCATTTGTGTCTTTTGTTTTCGTTGTCGTGTCTGTTGATCAACGAGCTTAAGTGAAAAGTGTTACCTATGTAGCCAATGATGTTAGAAATTTTTTATAAAAATACATTGATGGTGCACATGATGTGGTAGAAAACGACGCATATATGACTTTTGATTGCTTATCCTGTTGTTTTTCACCATTTGCCTGAACTGTGAAACTTGAGCTTCACTGTACATAAACTACATGTTACAGTTTCTTTTAAATGTGTGATATCATGCCTGTAATTATCTTCTAGAACTTGCCGTGTTTTCTGTCTCGAGATTGCAATATGTGTTTTTGAATCTGGAAATGATAAAAGGACATCTTTGTGAACCACAAATTTACCCATACACTAACCCAATAATATACCATTTATCACCTACTTTGAGCCTTTATTAGACCTTATTATTTGTTAACCGGATGATAGGAGGTGAGGATGGATATGTGAATCAAGGGGTGAAATGATTTGATGTATTACGTCGGGTTAAAAGCTCGTGAATTAACTCTGTGGAAAAAATGGACCCTATAAGCTCTATTAAAAAAAAAATGATATGAATAAAGTGAGCATAAAGGGATAGTTAATCAAAGTTTAGATATCATGAATTGGAATGACTGTTGATTTAGCAAGTTGGAGAAAAGGGAAATGGACAAAGTCTGTATGTATTGAAAAAGATAAATGGGGGTACTCGGAGTCGCATTTGAGTCACTTAGCCATATATCACCCTACCTTAACTAATGTGCCTACATTATAACTCGTGAAAAGACCTTTTTGATCCTAATTTGAACACATTTGACGTAGTGGAGATATTAGAGAAATGGCAAGCTTATGGTAAGATTTTGCATGACATTGATCTTTGAGTGTATACACGTCATGAATTTTCTTCTGAGCTTGAGTGTACACTATTTTATACACATGCCTTTGAGATGGTTGAATTGAATGGGATTTTGCTCTCAATTGTTGTACATTGTCGAGTTGACTAATATCGTCATGTGTACTGTTGTTTCTGAACTTTGAAAGATTTCTGAGGCCTGTTATAGCTACCACCTTTACTAACGCTCGTTGATCTTTTATTGAGTCTTTATTTTTGTTTGAGGACAAACAATGTTTTAAGTTTGAGGGTTTGATAAATGCGCTTTTTACTCATTTAATAATGATATATTAGGATGAATTTAGATCAGTTTAAGTGCGTTTATATAGTTGATATTATGCTTTTAGCTATTTTTAGAAGATACTACTCTTGGGGTTCCTTTTTGGTGTTTTGTAGGCTTTTCAGGTGATAATCGATGAACAAGGCAAAGAAGTAACCAAAGATGAAAAGGAACAGGAGGCTAGCGGCCACCCTAGCTGCTGCTAGCCCGGTCGCGAGCTCGCACGAAGAAGATTCTATATTAAGCTAGCGACCACCCTAGCGGTCGCTAGCCTAGCCGCGAGTTCCTCCCACGAAGACTCTGTATTGAAGCTAGTGACCACCCTAGAGGTTGTTAGCCCGGCCGCTAGGACGAGTCCAGAAGTCTCTGTCTCACAGCTAGCGGCCGACCTAGCGATCGCTAGGCTGGCCGTTAGGCGCCACGGCCTGACAAGAATTAGGGCTTCAGCCCATCATCTATAAATACCCCAGACCATCCATTGGCGCCTCACCCTCGTTTTAGCCGATTTTTGCACTCTTTTCATTCAGTTTTCATTCTAGCTTTAGATATTACGCTTCTAGACTTTAGTTTTCATCAATTCTACTTTCCGTTAACGCATTGTAATCGCCATTGGAGCAGTTCATCCGAAGGATTTCAGATTTTCAGTTTTCTACTCGGGTTTGGATTCAAACCCAACAATTGTTCTTCCGACACTCCATTACGGGTTTTATCAATTCAATTCCTATTTTTATGTTAATTTTATCTTTTATTTCAATTTCTATGTCTAGCTAATTTCTTGTTCTAATCCTAGGGTTTGTATGATTTTATCCTAAGTGTGGTAATTCCTGCTATTTGCTAAGTGTGGTAATTCCTGCTATTTGCTATTTACCTTCCAGTCATTGATTTGTGATTCTTGGTGCTAAATCTTATGTGTTAATTTCGATCAACTTTGATGCATATCTAGTTGCGAGTTGAATATATGCTTTAATTGTCGATCGATCTTGAATACTGTCAATACGGTAAGCTTTGAGTCGTAGCTGATATAGGAACATCCGTATGAAGCATATTCTTTGTGATCTTTTTGGAGTTACTAATTTTCACCTTGAGACATAACAGTAATAGGTAAATTAGTAATCCACAACCATAATTATCGTAACTTAAATTAATGGTTACTTATGTGATCTTTCATCTTTGACTGGATTAAAAATTGGTTAATAAGAAGCAGGATAAACACACGTTGTGGGTAGGATTATTACATCCATAGGATTAGTCTTCCGTCTATTTGATTTTTATCATTATCTTTATTCGCTTTGATTCTCTTGACTTTGAATTCTATGTTTGAACTCCCAAAACTCTTTTAAACCAAATTGTTGCTTGGACAATAATAAAGAATTATTGAGTTAGCTTCTATATTTTTGCGTTACAATCCCTGTGGATACGATACTCGACTTACCTATCTACTAGCATGTTTTCGTGTTAGAAAATAGGATGATCAACTACTGAGTGCTTTTGTACTCAGCCCTGCATGTATTTCTAAATGTGCAGGTTGAGCAGTGATGGGTGAAGGTGGAGTGCCGAGCGGGCTTTTGTCAGACATATTAGATAAACTCTTGGGGAAGATGCATGTCCTCATACATGTATCTTAATTTCATATTCCGCCGCGTACACTCGTTTTTGTAGTCAGTCTAATGCTCGATACTTCATAATTGAGCTAATGTATGAACTTATTGTGGTCTAATCCTTGTGACTGACCCCCTTTTGTCTATGATTCATTTTGGATAATTCTAGTTCAAATCGGTTCATTCTAGCAACATCAATCCCCTTTCTATCCCCTCTTCTAATTTTCCCTCCCTAATCGCTGTTTTCCCAGCATGGCTATCCTTAGCAAAGTCTGGTCGTGACAGTGGGGAAGCAGTCACTGCTCGGGTCGTTGGTAGCCCGCGCACCTCGCCCGTTTCTCGTCATTCTCTCTCGTCCGAACTTCGAATTGCTTTTCATTTTTTTCATGTCTTCGTATTGAATTCTTCTTAGATAATATGTGATCCTTTCATTCTAAAATGATCTTCATTTTCCTATAAATTTCCAGAAATAAGCATAATCAAGCTTTCACAAAACACTACATTTTTGTAATGTAATTCATTTCAAACATGATTTTCTTAGTGAAATGGAATCAAAAGCATCCGAAAAGACATATAAGAACCATGTTTATCAGGCTCGTGTGATTGGGATGAGCTGTTTGGTGTTAATTACGTCATTGGAAGGAGGTTCGATGACATCAGAGTCATCGTGTTGTCCACTGATTCCAACTGAACTAGATAAAGACATTGTGCTCCTGCAATATTTAGATCATTTCTTGTTTATTTATTTATAAGTATTATTCAATTAAATTTATAACTTTTTAATGAGAATGTTATAATTTTGTAATGAGAATGTTATTTTTTAAATAATTTGATAAGAATTATGCACGTGAATTGGGTTATTCGTTAATCAATTATGGAATTGCTAGTGAATTGAATTATTATTGTAAATTACTTATGTTATGTATTTTTTATAATAATAAGCATATAACATGTTGGAGGTAGAAAAATTTGAAGGGTTAAAATGATTTTGAAGATATAAGTTGATGTTGGCCTTGAGTTCAAGAGTTTAGGATATTGGTGAGTTCATCAACCCAAAAACAAACAACAATGCAATCACAATGCATCCTCAAATCATCATATATACAGAAGCAAATAATCATGTTCAACCGTCTCTCCCCCACCGACGGTGTCATCATGCACAAATAAAATAATATACAATAAAATAAAATAAAAAAGAATCAACCTACTGAGAATACGTTTCATGTGTAAGACAGAGTTGATTTTATGTGTGGCGCTTTTACGTGCATCTCATACATCTGTTTTATGTGTTCTTGGTGGAACAAGCAATAAGCTACACTCGTGAAAGATGGTAATCATAATTGTCCGCCACATTCAAGGCACACTACTCGTAGATTGATAATGAGAAATATCATTTACCCATAAATGCTCACAATATATATATATATATATATATATATATATATAGACATCCACCGTATATATAATATGATTATATATGTATATATATAGGGGTGTTTAGAGTGAGAATGCTATTATGTGTAAGAAATAAGAATAAATCATAATTATTAATTAATATATAATTATCGTTCCAGATTTCATGCTTCATTTTAAACAAGATTGGTGATATTATCATCCTTCTATTCACCTAAAATCGGGTGATGGTAAGCATGATACACACAAATATTCACTCTCCAAATCTTTCACCTACCGTAATATGTCACTTATTTGTGTTGCATAAGTTGTATAATATGTAGAACATATTGTAACTAACATTGCAACAATGTGTTGTAAGAAAATTTAGTATTATTTTGTGAAATATATTTGTAGCACACATAAAAACGTTATGTAGCATAATCTTAACAATTACCTTGCATAACTTTATTTTTGCAGATACTAACGAAATTAAATGATAAATTAACATTAAATTACCAGTGCAACGAAATCAATTGGCAAAGAAATTATATTACCAGTGCAATGAAATAAATGCGAAAGAAAGATAAACATTTGAAAGAATAATATCTATTTAAGATATGAAATCTGACAAAGGAAAATATCAAATCCCATAAAAACAATGTTACTAATCAGACCTCTTAATTTTTCATGTATATTAAAAACATAGCCTTTTCAGTTATTAACACAACATATAAATATCTAATCTAGACCATCAATTTATTGTGATGAATGGCTAGGATTTTTTCCTATTTTCACCAAAATTTGTATTTCTATCTGATCCAAATTATATATATAAAAAATAGGGAATTGATCAAATGAAAACATATTTTTCATAAAAACCTAAAAACCAATGCACTTTACCTTTAAAGTTAACACACTTTATATATAAAATTACTGTACTATAAAATATTGATGAATAATATTGTCTTTTATCAAAATTCAATGGTGCATTAGCTTTATATGTAAATTAAGTGCATGACTTTGTATATTAAAGTGCATTGGTTTTTAGGTTTTTTTAAAATAATAGGCTTTTATTATAACTCCTATATATATATATATATATATATATATATATATATATAGAGAGAGAGAGAGAGAGAGAGAGAGTTTAATTTTTATCCTAAAACTAAGAACCAAATGAATTGTCATGAAAGTTGATGATCCATTGAGAAAGTTCTTGAATTAAAAATTTAGAATTTTTCACCGGGTTCGAATCCCGTTGAGCTAAAATTCTATTTTTGGATTGATAACTTTCCCAACGGATTCATCAACTTTCACCGTGAATTCATCATTTTTTGGTTCTCGTTCTCACAATAAAATGGTTTCACGTTAACCTCCCTATATATATATATATATATATATATATATATAAGTGAGTGCTATCTCAAGGCAACTACTATTTATAAAGCTTGTTATTTCAAATTTACAGGCATCGCTATTAAGTTCCACCATCCCTTGTAGGATGAATAACGATTATTAATATATATTAATCAAGATGGACTTGGCAAACAATTAGACATAGCCATTCCACTACCCTGCACATTGTTCAACCTCAAAGCCTTGGCCTTGCTCGTGTACAATCTTTTTACGTTGGATCTTTGTTCATTCAGTAGTCTCCACAAACTCCTTTTGGCATTCGACCGAAAGGGGCAATTCGATGCCAAAAACCCATCAACTAAATGCAAATAGGCCTCCAAATCATGGCAGCATGCGACATCGGCGTCGGGTCTCAAGAACGGCGACATTTTAGTATCCACTCTCAGTTCAGTCCCAACGTGCGTGTACGACCACGGCAAGCTACTGTCGAGGGCGTCGAGGAGCTTCCCGCCGGCCCCCGTGGCTCGCAGCTTCTTGTCGAGATCCTCGCTCACTAACATGCCTGGAACTCGAGTCACCAAATCTTGAGAATTCACAATTCGTAGAACTTTGACGTTGTTGGAGTTGAGGCGGTTGGCAAAGCAGCGGTTGCCTACGCGGGGGCCGCCGAATGAGAAGACGGCGATGGGAGGCACGTCGGGCGCGCATGTGCTGAGGTCGTTGGCGACTAGTAGGGCGAGGGCTGCGCCCAGGCTATGTCCCGTTATGGTTATGCTCAAGGTTTCTCCTTTGTATTTCTCCATCAGCTTTTTTATCTCTTCAACGACTGACTCCGCCAGGCTGGGCACGTGATCCCCACGCGTTCTCGACAGACTTAGAAACCCGCATTCTACTTTGGATGGCTGCCCATCATTTTTCGTCGTTTCCTCCTCGTCCGAGATCGGAACGAGGATATCCCTCACGTTCTCAGCCCACTCGAGACACGTGGCGGTGCCACGTAAGGCGATCACGATGTCCCTCCGCCCCATCCGTTGGATTTCTCTCCGATCGTCGCAGACGGCGACGTACCCCACCCAGCTCGACCTCTGGGTCATCCACCCGAGGTCCGGCGCCACCTCGTCCACCCACTTGGGCAGCCCGATCGATGCGGTTGCGTAGAGGCTCTTCGTCACCCGGTACGACCTGTCCGGGAGCGCCACGTGGCGGGGCCACTGCATCTCCTCCGCTGACGTGGCTGGCTTCGAGTGGAAGCCGTGGTATGCCGCCTGGATGAACTCCCCTGATCGGACAACCTCCCGCCGGAGATTCTCGTCGAGCGGGTCGAGCATGCCGGCCCAGTCTTTGCTGCCGTGGTACTCGCGCCACCGGCTGCCGAGGCTGTTCCGGGGGGAGTACTCCGCCGACTTGGACAAGAGGCGCTGCAGCCGGTTCAAATGCCGCGGCGACATCTCTTCGGCTGCCTTCATCTCCGGCCAAACTCTTGCCAAGTTTAGACCTTCTAGGATACCTCTAGCCTGTGTTTCTCCGTCGGCGTTGGATTCCGCCTCCGGGTCGGGCGGTGGATCCGGGTGGGACTGCTTTTGGAGTAGCCTTTCAAGGTTCGAGAGATGCTTCTTTGTCATCTCGGTCGATAAATTCTCCGGCGGCTTGCGAATCGAGGCCCGTTTGAGAGGGTTGAGAGGTGAGGTGGAGCATTCAAAGAGAGCCCGCCTAACCTGAAAAACTTGAAGATTGTGTGCTGGAAGCGTTGCTCCAATTTGCATCATTATGCAGATGAAAAGGTCAAAAGCGAGAGAGAGAGAGAGAGAGAGAGATTGGTTGAATTGAAACCAAATAAAGGTTTATATAGGAGTGAATGTTTACTAAATGCCCTTGTGGTTACGTCAAATTACGATTTGGACCATATGATAATTTTATTTGGAATTTCAAAATTCAGACTTTGTTTGGTAGACGGTCTGCTATCGTAAGTAAGAGAAACTGAATCTAAAAATAAATAATGTTGCCTCTTATGGAAAAGCTGGTTGCTGCGGTCCCATTTTCTTTATTTCTAATCAGAAAATGGAAAATAATATATATCTCATCCATTTTTCTGTAAATATTCTTGCTTTGAGCCTCTCTCCAATTTTCTTTTATTTTAACATTTTTATATATTTCAAACGTAACAATCGATGTGGCTTTCCAACGCGTTGAATATGCATTCAACCATCTAAAAGTAGGGTAGATATATTTGAAGAAAAATAATAGATTAGGTGCTTTAATCGATACTTTGTGATATTTTATTTTCTCAAGTTCTATTTAAATTAAAGTTCTAATTTAAAACTCTTTCTCCGATCTCTCTTTGATACACAAAATCTTAGTTTTAGCAAACTTCTCTTAGTTTTGCCATTCTAATTACTCCATCCGCCCCATCCAAAATGACCTGTTACGTATATATTCATTTTTTGACCGTCCCATCCAAGATAATATATTTTTAGGAAATAATTATGTCTTCAAAAGTTATGGGACCTACATACTTTTTATCACTTATACCCTTCTCCTAAATAACCGTATCGAAAAGAAATTGCGAATTATTATTTTCTCTTAAGAATCTCCTAAACCTTATATTATTCAGTTGCTTAAACACCTTATTTTGAAACTATAATTGACTCCTTCCGGGGGGGAAGGAGGTGTAGTATCAAATTGTTGGAATTGAATAACATTCGTGCATATGCATATATATTGTAAAATATTTGACTCCGCCTCTGTAATTCGATTTCAACTCCTTGTTAGGAAGTATGAATTGAAAACATAATAATTAACATTTAAATCTATAATTAGGATATTATACCTCCATCTTCTGGTAGTAGTCAAAGGGTACTGAAATAAATTCATATTGCAATGTGACGCACAGATGATATGATTTTCCAAGTAAATATTGATGTGTCATATTCGACGAAGAATATGAATGTTGTTTTAATTTCGTCCACCAATTCGACATATTGTGCATGCTATTTGAGTCTATTATTTTTTTAGAAGGTAACATTTTGCAATGTTTTTTTAGGGAACATATGTGCATTTATTATTATCATGATTATTATCATCATCATTGATCGATCTGGTTTTCGTAAGGTAATAAATGCGCAAGGAACACGAGGAATTAACGTGGTTCGATCTGTTGAAATAGATCTACGTCCACGGAGCAAGAGAGTATATGTGTATTGAGAGTGTAAGAAGCGATTAAAAAGAGTGTAGATGCTCTTCTTTCGTCTAATCTAGCCTCTATTTATACACTATTATATCGAGTTTTGACTCTAATACAAAGTCTTCTCTCATAAGGATTCTTTTAGATATGCATCACAATCTTCTACGTCTCTACTTGCGATTTGAGTTGTAGTTGGTTGAGGAGTCTTCTTGGGCGAACTCACATAGGCCGAGCTTATAGTCGGGGCCTATTTGTATTGGGCTATTCTTGGCCGAACTCACATGGCCGAACTTAATGTCGTGGCTCGTTTGTATTGGGCACGATCTTGGGCCCAGTAGTTGGTCAGTATCTTATCACATCCCCACCAAAAAGACGTAGAAGTGAGGTCGTGATGGATTGGGTACAGTTGTTCTGACATTGCCTCGCTGAAATTCGTGATCTGGCGAAGTGAAGCGCGCACAGTCTTGCCGAAGTCGTATGTCGCTCGGCCATTAATTGGCCGAAGTCGAACAATCGTCGCCTTGCCGAGGTCGAATACGTAATCCCTCGGGAGTTCGGATATATAAAGCCGTGGGGAGGTTGAATGTGTAACGTCGTGACGAGGTCGAACACGGGATGCCATGCCGATGTCGAACACGAAACACGTCATATCCATTTAATGCGTACGGCGGTTAAGGTCCCGATAAAGTGCACGTTGGGGAAATAACTTCCACAATACGCCTTTTCCCATTTCACTTTATCGCCTCCAACTTTCAAACTCAAAAAAAACTCTTTGTCTTTCTGGAAACACTGAGTGTTTGTACTTTCCGCCATTGTCGCCTTGCCAGAGCATCAGTGCCATCTTCTCTGATATTCCATATAAAACAAGTAAGTTATTTATGGCTTCTTCTTCTTCTTCTGGGGAGTCTCACGGCTATGAAGGCCGTGATGTGTCAGTGTCGCCACCGGACTCGCCGGTGGTTTTAGAAGTTTTCACTCTCGATTCCCCCCTTCCTTCTGCTTGTAGAGTAGGTTTCCCGCCTTTGAGGGATTTTGGTAGGATTTCTTCTTTTCCTTCATACCTAGAAGCCCCGCCATAATAGAGCTTGCCTCTAGATTTTTTATTCCGAAATCTTTTGGGTTGGTTGCTCCCGATCGGAGGATAGGGCTGCGCCCTCAGGAGGTTTTGTTCTGATATCTGAGGACAACCTTAAGTGCGGTCTTCGTCTTTATTTTCATTCTGTGTATGTCGAACTGCAACAAATGTTCGGCATACCTCTTGCCCAAATAATGCCAAATTCTTTTCGGCAGTTGACGGGCCTTGGTGTCTATGCCCATCGGCATAATTTTCCTCTTACCTTAGGGCTTGTCCTTAGATTTTCCAGCTTAAATTTAGCGTGGGGTGGTATTATATAACACCTCGTCGTAGTTTTAAAATAAAAACGAAGTCAAAAATCCCGAACTGGCAGAAGAAGTTCTTCTTTTGTCGGTTCGATGAGTCCCTCCAGTTCGCCTGGAACACGGGGAAGTTGGCGGATGTGGCCACCGATGAAAGCTTCGGTGGCCTAGAGTTGTCTTTGGACAGGGCTGGCCTTGTTGACGAAGCTTTTTCCGAGGCCGAGCTCGTCGCTGCGGGGCTGAGCCCTTATGATCCTGCTACCTCGGTAGAACCGGTGAAGGGTGAGGACCCCTCCTCTCCCTTTTCTTCTGCTATTGATTGGTTTTTTGTTTCATGTTCTAACTCGGCTTTTATTACTCTGCAATGGCGTTCATTACCTCGAAAAAGAGAAAGAGATCGAATTCTACTGCCGAGCCATCCAACGTGGCTCCGGAGATTGTGTCTGGGGCCTCTCTTAAGAGGGCCGAATACATAGCGAGGTCGTCTTCGCCCCTGCCCACCGCATGCCCCGACGAGGAGAGGCGTATTTCCGCGCCTGCCGACGATGATGAATGCGCGATTGTCGGTACCCAGGTCTCACGTCGGTCCTTCCCTGAGGTAATGCAATTGTTTTGCACGTCACAAAGTTATGTATTGATGTATTTGTTTGACATGGTTGACTTATGTATAGGGGATCGATGACATGTCGGCCGAGGTTGCCATGGTGTCCGCTCAACTAACGGCGACGTCCGTCGAACTGACAGTGACATCCTCCAAACTGACGGTGACGTCCTCCAAACTGACGGAGTACTTGAAAGACGCTGTCGTCCAGTTTGACGTGGTGGCTCGCTTTGCCAGGGATTTGGAGGAGGAGAAGACCCTCCTCGTTCATGAGGTGGTCGAGGCTGAGGCTAAGGTTCGAGATGCGACGAAAAAAGAGGCTGCAGCCCTGGCGGCGGCCGAGGTGGCGAAGGCGGAGAAGGCGGACAAGGTCGACTTTCTGGAGGCCGAAGTCGGCCTGTTGAAGGTCGGTGGAGGCGGCATGGCGTCGGGAGGCGGCGATGGCCCCGCAGGAGAGCTTCCGCGCCTTTGTGGAGAGGCTTTTTATCAGGAAGTTATCCGGCTGGCCGGTAAGTTGGCATGGTCCTTAATCTGGCGTGGCGCGGACACTCGATGAAGTTGCCGAGATTACCCGGATTGGATAAGTCGGCACGGGCATGAGGTGGTGGAGAATGAGGCCCTGCTGCGGGAGTATGCCGAGGTCCTCGCTGACAGCATGAAGAGCTTTCCCGTTGTGGAGAGCCTAGCATCCTCGTCGACCTTGCTGACTGCCAAGTCAGTCCGTGCTTGCTCGGTGGATCGGGACGTCCAGCTCGAAGCTATTATGGCCGATCTGGCTAAGGGGCAGAGGGCGACGACTGCCGAGGCCGAAGTTGCGGAGACTCGGAAGGAGGCAGAGGTGATGCAGCCTGAGGGAGAAGCTGCTGGAGGGGTCAGTTGATCCCCTTTTTTTTTATAGATAAAATGTACTTACGACATCATTAGTAAGTCAGTTTTGACATTGCCTTAAAGGCTTGAATAAAATCCCCTAATTTTATTGAAGAATGCCTCTTTTTGTTTTTGTCTTCAGTCCGCTCCTGAACCTGTTGATATATCTCCTTGGTTGGACCAGATTAAAATTTTGAACCGAGCTCTCGAAGCAAAAGAAGTCGAGGTCCTTCACTTGGAAGGCAAATTGGCCCATGTGCAGGAGGAAGCTGATGTGAAGTTCAGAGATGCTCAAGAGAAATTTGACGAGCTTCAAGCTCGGTTTTTGGAGTTGGAGGAGAAGCTCGAGATCGCGAAGGATGATTCCAAATCGGTCGCCGAGGAGCACGCCGAATACGAGGCAATTATTCGCCGAGATGGTGGAATGACTATCTCCGAGACCGAAGCCAAAGTCTTAGAGATCGCAGCCCGTTGTTCGAGCTACAGACATGAGTACGGTCGGGACTCCTGGCAATTTCAAGAGCAGCTTGCCGACCTGAGAAAAATAGGAGGTCTGTATAAGACTGTTGTAGCTCGTCATCCACAGCTCGAGCAGGTGCTTGATCATTGCTTCCTTCTTGAGGCTTCTCCTTCAAGTACTAGGATTGTAGATAGGTTTTCTCCGAAGTTTTATGCCCGCGAGAGACGGCAATTATCGAGTGGCCGGGGTCGGACGACAAGACATAGAGGTCGAGCTGGCCGAACTCCCGGTGTCGATCGAGGACGAGGTAGAGGTAGGGGTAGAGTTAGCATATATGAACTGCTGAACCCTGACTTTGCTAGAGATTGGCTTAGCTTTTCCCAGCCTCCTGGTCCTTCATCGTCCTCGTAATGTTGTATGCGTTGTATATTTTGGAAATAAGAACAAATTTTCTTTGCCTTGTGTTGATTCTTCCTTTTTATCAAACGCTGTATACATTTCGTCCTCGTAATCAAACGAAGGTAGATCATCCTCGTAATAAATGAAGGTAATTCATCCTCGAAATAAACGAAGGTAGTTCGTCATCGTATTAAACGAAGGTATTCATCCTCGAAATAAACGAAGGTAGTTCGTCCTCATATTAAACCAAGGTATTCATCCTCAAAATAAACGAAGGTAGTTCGTCCTCGTATTAAACGAATGTAGTTCATCCTCGTATTAAATGAAGGTATTCATCCTCGAAATAAACGAAGGTATAGGTTCCTTATTTGTCGAGAAGTGTCGATAGGGGTGGTCCCCTCACGCGCGTTTATTTATCATCCTCTTTAAGGGTATTTATCATCCTTCTTAGAGGGTATTTTATATTGGGGAAGCGGTTGTATGCATAAGTGACAAATGAAATATGCAAGACTGAGCCGATGAAATAAATAAAGAAAATATTTTATTAATGAAACACAACGTGACAACAGAAAAGGACTTGGAGACATGACCTAACAAGACTAAATGAACAATTTCTTTTGACACTTATGCAAAATATCTCTTAAGATGTATGATGTGCCACGTATGAGGTATTTGCTCACCGGATAAATGGGCGAGCTTATATGACCCTTTTCCGAGGACTTCTTCAACTCGGTATGGCCCTTCCCATATGGCTTCCAACTTGCAGAGCTTTGTAGCTTTACCGACTTCTTTATTTCGAAGTACGAGGTCGCCTACTTGGAACTGTCGGGATTTGACACGCTGGTTATAATATCGAGCTACTTGTTGCTTGTACCGAGCTTCTCTAATGTAGGCGAGGTCTCTCTTCTCTTCTAGCAGATCCAGGTCAGTTCGTAGATTCTCCCGATTTGCTTCAGCTGAGAAATGGATGGTACGGGGCTCGGCATACCGATTTACGGGATTCTGCATCGGTTCCATACACCAAAGCGTAGGGTGTTTCTCCATTCGATGTCCGAGGTGTTGTGCGGTATGACCATAAGACTTGTGGTAAATTTTTCACCCAGTTGCCTTTCACTCGGTCGGCGAGTTTTGAGTCCTTCACGATTGTCTGTTGGTGACTTGGTTTGACCATTTGCTTGAGGATGGGCCACCGATGTGAATTTTGTTGAATCTGAAGCTCTTGACACCACTCTTTGAAGACCTTATCGTGAGCGTGTCCCATTATCCGAAACAAGGACATGGGGATGCCGAGCGACACTGATATTTTCGAGAAAAATTGAGGCGTTTTGCTTGTGATTTTCACGAGGTTGAACTTCCACCGACTACGTGAAGTAGTCGATAGCAACAATCGTGAGCTGAAAGCGCCTTAGAGCTTTACAGAAGGGGCCCACAATATCAATCCTCCATTGCATGAATGGCCAATGGCTTTGCATGCTGACGAGGTCGGTTTGAGGTAGTCTCGGCACATTTCCATGAATTTGGCACTTCGGACACTTCTTTACGAGGTCAATTAAGTCTTGGAACATTGTTGGCCAATAGTATCCCCATCGCATCTACGCTCTTTGTAATCGCTTCTTACACTCTCAATACACATATACTCTCTTGCTCCGTGGACGTAGATCTATTTCAACAGATCGAATTACGTTAATTCCTCGTGTTCCTTGCGCATTTATTACCTTACGAAAACAAGATCGATCAATCATCATCATCAAATCTCTTTCTATATATATATTTGGTATATATATTTACAATATATACCAACATGAATATCAACTTTTTTCTAGATAAAATTTGAACTCGATGCAGAAGGAATAATGCACGATATACGATGAGGGGGAATTTTTTAATTCAAGATTGACAATATACATAATTGTTTTATCTTTATCATAAGAATTTATGCAATTCCAACCCTTTCAATTATATATGAATCAAGCAAATTAATTATTTGAAATTATATAAATAACTATGGATTCTAGAATATCCCAAAATTATAATTAATCATTGTTAACAATAGATTAGTCTATATTGTATGCGTGTGTTGACCTAGTGATAGAGTAGTTAATATCCAGAAGCTAAATGTTTCATGTTTGAGTCCACTAGAACATGGTCTTTAAAATTTATGTATTAGTTGACAAAAGAAAAGTCTATATTATTTTTATTTATTTAAGTTAATCCTGAATAGTTTTTCCTGTTTTTCCTTAAAGAAATCCACAAATCGAATTACTTTCTTGTCCGAATTGTCTGCCGAGTAGACACGTCTAGTTTAAGCGAGTTACCTAAACCTCTCGTTTTGTATGCAATCAAGTCAAATGTCAAACATAATTTCTGAGTTAAACATTAATTTCCTAAAGTGTTCGACGGAGACATTTCACACTTGGAAAATATGTGGATGTTGCTTATGACAAAGATATTTGGTCATACATTTCATTTCTCTTTAGAGTAATTAAAATATATATGTATTTGATTACAAAAGATAAGAAACCCAAGAAATTAATACAGAATATATATATATTGAGCAAGACGAGGTATAGCATATGATCGACCATTTCTTTTTTATTGGGTCACTAGGGTAAATATAAAGTAAATGGTTGTCATTTTTTTTCTTTCTGAAAGAAGTAAATGGTTGTCATGAATGACATAGCTGGTAAAAAGTAACGTTGACAATAATTTTTTTATAAAGATTAATTCAGTATTATCTTAGTTAACTATTCATGGAAAGTACCAAAAGTTAGCGATGGTCCGAGTCACATAAATGTATACTACATCCTCCATCAAATACGTTCATTTAATTCTATTTTGGTTCGTTCACAAAAAATATTTATTGTCATTTTTTGGAAACATCAATTTCAAATTTTTATCCTAAACCTATCCACTTATTTACAAAAAAATCACTCATGACCCATATTTTTACACTCACTATGCATTAATATATTCATTTATTATCCTCATGGTTCACATTTTTTACATCCACTTACTTACATTCATTACAATTTATTAAAACTCGTGCTATCAAAATCAAGGAACGATTTTGGTGGACGGAGGGAGTATATTCTTTTGAAGCTTCATAATCTATTTTGTAGGTAAAATAGTTCAAGTTATATATATATATATATATATATATAACTTTTTATATACATATTTATGTATATCATCTTCATTAAATTTCAATTGTAATTAATAAATTGTGATTGAAAAGTAATAAATTGTAAATGAAAACTAATAAATCTTAATAAATTAAATTGGATGCATTTATTAAATTAAATTAAATTAAATTGAATGCAACGCATATTCAAATATACATGCAAAAAATTGGTAAAATTTAGGAGCTATGACTGTGTATACGTAAGTTCAAACAAGTGAAAGTTGAATAGTTGTTTACATTGCCAATGAGATATTTCCGGAGACTAAAAATAGAATAGTTGTTTCAGAAAAAGTTTCATGATGTTGATTTCTACCAATTTTTTTGGTTTTGAGCAAATTAACTAGTGAAAAAGTCATCCTTATTTAAATTTCATGAAAATTTCAGCAATTTGATCATTCAATTCTTTGTGACAACTGTTTTCTCAAAAAAGTTGGAGTTGTTTATTTCTATGACAAAGTTCCCTCCTTAATTAAAGTTCAAGAAACTGAAATTATAGTCAAAGAGCTATTCGAATGAAGATATCAAATTGATGCATTGAATTATGTGGTCAGGGGACATGGAAACATAATTAATAAAAAAACTTTTTAAACAAAATTATTAATCACGGATGTTGAGCGCATTTTATTTTCAGAATATGTTGAACACAAAATTGTCAAAGTGATGATTCAATAATTTTGCATTAAATATATTTGTATTCTCAATAATATATGATTTTTATTTTATATATATATATATATATATTTTATTGTCAATAAATATATGAATATATTTTGTCGTATATTTTTATTCTCAACAAATATATATTATATAAAACTATACAACTTTGCCTACATAATACTTGTTGATATATATTTTCATTCTCAATAGTATATACAAAATACATAATAAACATATATATAATTTAATATTTTGTATATATTTATTGAATTCAATATATATATATATAATTCTATAAAATTTTGCATATGTTTATAGTGAACATATAAAAGCTTGCATATTTTTATTCAGAATATATAAAATGTTTAATACTCCATTTGTCCCACATTTTTCTTCTTAGTTTTCCTTTTTTTTATGTTCCTCAAACTTCTTCCTATTTCATTTATGAAAACTATCCCACAAAATACTCTCTATTTATTACCCTCAATGACACCCTTTATTTACAAATTTTCCGCCCATGATCCACCGCTATCTCTACTTACTACTCTCAATAATGCTACGTATTTACACATTTTACCACACATGGTCCATCATAATTTAATTAATATTACATTAATATGAGACCTTTACTCCACTCACAATACACTCAATAATTTTTATTAAAACTCGTACTCATAATTCCCATGAATGAATTGGGGACATGAGAGTACTAAATATATCTTTTGAGAACAAAAACATATATAATACTATAAAATCTTGCATGTATTGATAGTGATGGGATATGGCCCAACCGCTCGAGGCCTTGGTGGCAGCTCCAACCGAGGTGAGCACGACCAGAGGGGCCTCACGCGGTTAAGCCCAAAGCCAAAGTGTCTAAACCTAATCAAAACCAAGTTACAGGTGGAGATCGTGGTCGATTCTGGTGCGGAGATCGTGGTCGATTCTGAGGCGGAAATCGTGGTCGATTATGGAAGGAGATTGGATCCCATTAATTAAGGGATCCGGTACATCTTTAGAGATCCACGAATATGTATAAATAGGGGTTAAGTCGACGGTAAAAGGGTTGGCAAACTATTAAATACTAGAGCTTTTAGATACACTCTGCTGTAATCCGATTATAGTAAAAGTATTGAAGATCATCACCTCCGTGGACGTAGATCTCCTTTTTGATCGAACCACGTAAAAGATCTTGTGTTCTTTACTGCTTTATTTAAATCTCGTCTATTTTATATACACAAGATTTATCATTGGCGCCGTCTGTGGGAACATTGAACAAAAAGCTTCGTTTTTCTACAATCTAATGGCAAGAACACGTGCAAACGCTAGCACCGTCGGCGGTGCTGGCAACAACCGCGCAGATGACGATCAGGTAGTCATGCAGCGCCACGGGAAAGGGATCGCGGACGCCACCAGCGGCAACACACCTGAGGGTTACATGGAAAACATTCCCATACACCCTCAGGATCACCGCCCTAATGAGGAAGAAAATGCCGACCTCAATACCAGTGAACAGGCGGTTCACCGGTCTCATGAGGTCCTCGGCCAAGCGTATGCGAGTTTCTCAACGCTAATCTCCGCCAATTCGAGTTTCCTCAACGGAGGACAAGCGGAGCGGCACCTCTCGAGTGCCAGGCCGGTAATTCTGGCGCCCGAGGTCGTTCGCCCCACCGGTGACCAACGCCACCACGGCACAACAGCCGAGAACGCGTACACGTCCTGTCGCCAGAAGTCAATCACCTCACCGAGGTGGTCGTAACCATTCACCCCCGCATCGCCCGCGAAGTCGCTCACCACCTCGGCATGCCGCCCAGGGAGGTGAGCGGAATAGAAGATAGGAGAGGCGGAGCTGAACTCCCCCTTGAAGAGACGACAGACGCCGTTACCGGTCTCTTACCCCTCCAGAGAGAGATGACAATGATCTCCGGGGTTCGACCGTGCGGAGGATCATCTCTCCTTTCTCCAGAGAAATTCTTGACACACCCTTGCCCCAGCGATACAGGGCACCCAACATCGCCGCCTACGATGGTCTTGGGGACCCCTCCGACTTCCTTTTCGCCTATACCACCAACATGGCGAATCAAGGAATGGAGGATTTTCATATGTGTAAAATCTTCCCCGAGGTGCTGATCTCCAACGCCCGGCGTTGGTTCACTTTCGCTTCCGCCGTATCAGCGGCATACTGCGCTTCCGGGATCTCATGGATCAGTTCAAGTGGCGTTTCTACCAAAAGATGCCGCATCAACAGCCATCATCCGACCTGCTCACCATCCACCAGGGACGAGACGAGACGATGTCAAATTTCATCTCACGGTTCATCAAGGAATCCTCAAGATTGATGATAGTAACAATCGTATATCATCAATGCGTTAAAAGCGGATCCGACACGGCGCCGAACAAAGAAATCACCGGCGAGAAACCAAAGACGGCGGTAAACTTTGGAACTGGTGGACAACTATGTCGAAGGGACGAGTCGGATCGGAAGAAAAGAGATGCGGGATGAGCGGAGGGTTGAGCGAAGAAGCCGGATGGCCAAGTCGGTGATCGATTGAAGTGCCTACGATAGAATCAAGAGGGCCATTGGGTCGGGTGGGACCTCGGCAAAACCACAGCGACAGCGCCTCATCCGCTCAAATCAAGGCGGAGATATTTGAGCTCCACCGAGCTCTTCCGAAACCCCTCCTATGAAAGGAGGATCAAGAAGAGATCGACGAGAAGTATTGTGACTATCACCAAGGGTATGGTCACAATACGAGGATTGCGAAATTTGAGCTCGCATATTGACGAGCTCGTCAAGGAAGGCGCTCAAGAAATACCTTGGCCGACTGGACCGGGAACAAGCGCGAGAGGAAAGAATGGAGGTGGCAACAAGCTGCGGGCCGACCTCGAGGGCGACCCAACTGAAGGCGGCGAGGATGAAGGTCCCAATGCGATGGAACAGGTTTACGCCATTCTTGGACTGCCATAGGAGCAGCGAGGTCGTCGTTGAAAAATGATGCTCGGAGGTCGGTCCCGAGGAGCTAAAAATAAGCGACTCGGGACGGTGAGAACATCGTGTTCTCAAGGAGGATCCGAGCCCAAAATCATGCCCCAACAAGATGCCATCACCATACAAGCCGTGGTGGGTAACAAGAATGTCCACCGGGTCTACATCGACATCGGTGCCTCCGTCAGCATCATCTTTCGGAGCTGCCTTGATAAACTCGAGGTCGGAGGGATTCAAATCCACCCCGCACCATCTCAACTGCGGAGTTTCACTCAGGAGGCGGTTCAACTGAGGAATCATTACCCTTCGATTCTTGTGGGGCCTTGGTCGGTCACTAAGGCCATTCAATTTTTCCTGGTCCGAGCTCCTTCTCCGTATAACATCATTTTGGGAAGAGATTGGTTATACGCCACCAAAGCCGTCTGCTCGGTGTACCATCTCACCATCAAGATACCCATCCCGGTGGGAGTGCTAAGCATCGGGGTGACCAAGCGGCGACCAAAGAGTGCTACGAGTCTCGACCCGAGGATGTGGCCTTACCTCGAGCTAGCAATTACCGACCCTCCGGCGACACCACGGGCGACTGGTGAAAACCTTCAGCTATGTGGCGACGATTTGAGCGAGATGGTAGCGTTGCCGCGTGGTTTGGCGAGGTCCTAGCTCGGACTCGATTGGGCCCTCTCGATCCTCTCGAAGGCACCGGCGATCGGCGCCTCGACCTCGGTCATCGGCTTCTTTCTTTCAACCTCTACTCATCCGGATCTCTTTCTTCCGATCGACTCGTCTCCTTTGGCGTGGTTGTCGACCGGGGTCGAGGCGACTAGCCATCTTGACTTTTCCGGGTGATCTCTTTATTCGATCGCCGGTCCGTCCGTTCTTGAGCGTATTGATGATGTAGAGATCGTTACTCGTCATTTTTGAGACTCCTTGATGAACCTCGAGATGAAGTTCGACATCGTCTCGTCCGTCCTTGGCGGATGGTGGCGGTCGGACGAAGGCTGGCTGGTGGCATCTTACGGTAAGCGCCACTTAAAGCGATCCATGAGATCCTTGAAGCAATGTATGTTGTTCTAGCGGGCGAGGTGAACCAACGTTGGGCGTTGGAGATCAGCACCTCGGGGAAGATTTTACACATATGAAAATCTTCCATTCCTTGATTCGCCATGTTAGTGTTGTGGCGAAAAGGAAGTCGGAGGGTCCCAAGACCATCGTGGCGGCGATGTTGGGTGCCTGTATCGTTGGGGCAAGGCGTGTCCAAAATTCTCGGAGAAAGGAAAGATGATTCTCCGTGCCGGTCGAACCCAGAGATCATTGCCATCTCTCTCCGGAGGGTGGGAGACCGGTAACAACATCTATCGTCTCTTGAGGGAGTTCGGCTCGCCTCTCTCTCTTCCATTTCGGCTCCGCAGGCGGCGTGCCGGGTGGTGGCGACTCTGCTGGGCGTCGCGGGGCGAATGGTTGCGACCATCCGGCGAGGTGATTGACTTTGGGCGGCGGGCGATGTCGCGTTCGGGTGTTGTGCGGTGAGCATTGATCACCGGTGGGCGAGCGACCCGGCTCCCGTAACCACCGGTTCGGTGCTCTTGAGGTGCCGCTCCGTTTGTCCTCGGTTGAAAAATGCAGGAATTGGCGAGATTTGCGTTGAGGAACTCGGATCTTGCACGGCGAGTACTTCATGAGATCGGTGAACCGCATTCCAGCGGTATTGAGGTCGGCGTCTTCCTCTTCGTTAGGCGGACGATCACGATGGTGTATAGGAATGTTCTCCATGTAACCCTCGGGTGTGTTGCGCTGGTGGCGTCCGCGATCCCTTTCCACGTGCTGCGTGACTACCGATCGTCCTCTGCGGTTGTTGCGGCACGCCGGCGGTGCTACGTTTGCAGTTCTTGCCATTGAGTTGTAGGAAAGCAAGCTTTTTGTTCAAAAGTTTCCAGAGCGGCGTAATGATAAATCTAGTGTATGTAAATATCGAGATTTAAGAAAAGCGATAAAGAACACAAAGTTTTCGTGGTTCGATCCGAAGAGATCTCGTCCGGAGGTGATGATCCTCAATATTTTCACTATAATCGGATTACAATGAGTGTATCTAAAATCTCTAGTATTGATAAGTTGCTAACCCTTCTAAAGTCGATTTAACCTCTATTTATACATGTTTATGGATCTTGTACCGGATTCCTTGATTTGTGGGATCACGATCTCCTTCCATAACTGACCACGATCTCCTTCCATAACTGACCACGATCTGCGCCTTTGACTTGGTCTTGATTAGGGTTTAGACGCTGGACCTTAGGCTTAACCGCGTGGGGCCGTCATTAGGTCAAGCCCAGCTCGTTTGGGCTTGCCAGTGAGCCTGAGCGGTTGGACCATATCCGTCACCTCGACGCATGCAGTAAGTCGTTATGCACCGTGGGTGGCGAATCGAGTTCATGATACCAAAAAATAAAAATAAAAAAAATAAAAGAAGATGCCATGTGACTGCAGTACCGGGATAAAATATATACTAATTAATTTCTACATGGAACTACCGTTATGAAAATATGTAAATAGGACCCCCTCAAAGGGAAAAAAAAAAGGAAAATTGGAATTTATGAATTATGTATGTAAAAGAAGTACGTAGCACGTAATTGACATTATTAGTTTTTTAATTGTAATATTGAAAAACTCGGATAAAGGATATATAGAGATGAAAAGTTTGAGCTTGAAAAAAGTTGTTGGAATCACAACAAGAGTATATTCTTTGTCAACGAGATTATGGATGAATTAATCGTGTGTAGTCTTACTTTTTAGGTCGACATGTTAAACACCAGTAAAGAAAGAAGATGGAGGGCCAGAAGTCTTCTCAGATGCTGTTCATAATGCAACAACCTTTTTCGAATGTCACAAAGAAATCAAAATTATTTACTGGATAAGTTGGTCAATACATTTGAATTTACATGCCAGTCGTTATATAAAATTATCAATCATAGAATAATTTCGTTTTCCCAAGTATTTTGAACTTCAGAGTTTTTCCGACAATTAAGCTCAACAAGGTTGATATTTGAGACAAGTGTCACATAATATTACATAAGGTGTAATATAAAAAACAATATCACTTTAAATCTCAAATTATATTCGTTTTATCAAAAATATTACAAATTTTTATAAATATTTAAATCATGAATGACCAATTTTATATCAATAATGTCTCGCATCTATTTTCTAATCTCGAAATGTTGATGTGACTTGGAGTCACAGTGTATTTTCAGTTAATTTTCCAATCTCGAAATGTTGAGGTGCGAGTGAAGGCTCCTGGGAGAGTGACGAGGATCGTCTTCTTCTTTGAGGTAAGGTTTGACACGGAGACAATCTGGAGCTCGTTGGAGGCATTGAAGTAGGAGAGGATGGCATCAGGGAGCTTGTCGCCGACCAAGATAGAGGCAGGTCGACGACCGGAGGGGTTGACTATGCAACGACAAGGGGTTGTGTTGGATGGAGGATGTTCGCAACAGCGAATGTGGCGGTTGAGATGGGCGCAGGTCGACGATCGGAGGAGTTGACTGTTACGGAGGTGGGGGGTTGTGGTGGATGGAGGATGTTCGCAGTAGCGAATGTGGCGGTTGATGCAGTGGTCGCTGCTACTGTTGGTTGTTGAAGTTGTTGGAGAAAATGATTGTACATGGTGATTTTTTTATTTTTTATTAATTAATAGGGCACAAAACGACTTTGTTTCGTTTCATATCAGTAATTTTTTTATATAAAAATGCAACGGCATCTCGCAAGCTATGTCAATATTTTGGGATTGAAAAATGAATGCAAAATATTTTTTTATACATAATTGATAGTTCATGATTTAAATAAATATTTTTGAAATTATTACGTTAAAAACAGTTTTAGTATCCTGTCTAAATATAGAGACATTTCCTTAGATTTTTCCAATCAAAACGACAAGCCTTTCATTATAAGAAATAATACGTAGAAAGAACAATTACATACGTGGCCTACTGGATAATCTCAATGGAAGCAAGAAAAACCTAACAGCCTGGCCAATTAACTGCATTGGAATTTGATAATCAATCATAGGATTTTATTATGTAAGTTAGGCTAACTACTCCGATTAAATTTGAAACAAAATTTGTTCTTATTGTGGAATGATCATTAATAAACTCTGACAAGTTCACGAGTCAGTTAAAGTGAATTAGTTTATTGTAGTTAATTTAATCAATCAAGTCCATGTGGAGATTCGATCAAATAACTTAAAAAAAAAAACTGTTTTTAACACTATTATACAGAACAATGTATGAGCTAATTTATTTTGATTTGTAAGAGTTGAGGTATTGTCCTTGGCCCATAATTCTATACTAAAATAAAATTGATCAGACTTATAGGTTATTTATTAATTAATAGGGGAGGATTAATGATCTATTGTGATCGTAAATGGACACATTATAGTAAAATATAAAATACATATTATCATAAAGACGCATTATTATAATACCAAGAGTTTTAAATTTTAATATATATATATATATATATATATATATATATATATATATATATATATATATATATATATATATATATATAATAGTTTATTAACTAATTACCAGAAGTCTCGTGCGGACTTCTACCAGCCTCATTAGTTCATTTTTAATTACAATTAAGAATATATATTGATAGTTAATTAGAAATTAATTAAAGATTAATTAGAGTATTCATTATCATTTATTAATTTTAAATTAAATTTATTAATATTTAATTAAAATTTATCAGTAGTTAATTAAAATTTATTTTCTCAATTAAATATTAATTATAGTTAAAATTAAATTTAAATAGTTGCGGAATATAATCGAATATATGAGAGTATGGCCTTGACTTTAAGGAAAATATCATTGGAGCTAGGGTCGGTGCCAACATCTATTGGCCGTGTTGCTAGCTACTCACTTTTATTTAGATAGTCTTTCTAAGAGCACGTTCGATTCCTTTTTTCGACCTGCAAATATCGTGGCATTAATTTAAATAAACAAGTAAATTAAAAAACAATTATATTATTATTTTACTTATTTTTTATTAGTATATTGTGGTTACTATTAAATTTTTTTTTAGCCTATAATGTCACACAAATGAATAGGAAAAACGTTACTTATATTTTATAGTCTGAACTTTGAATATGTGATATACTTCTTATGTCCCGTTAAAAGTGACACGTTATTTGTAGACACGTAGATTAAGGAGGATTATATTTTACATGTAAAAATAGTGATTTATGGAATTCGAGATACTTTTGTATGTAAAAATTATTAATTTTTTAGAATGAGCTATTTTTAGTAGAACGATCCAAAAAAGAAAATGAACCACTTTTAATGGAATGGGGGGAGTATTTCATAGCTTGATTTTGAAAAAAATAGGAAAATATTGTTGTTTATGTGTGTGACTTATAACCAAAAGGCACTTGTTTTCAAGAGATCAAGAGTTCTGGACCTGGCTGCAATTATTTCTCACGTTAGTTAGAAGTTGTTGCAACAACATGCAGTTTATGATCAGTTTCAGTTAATGATATATATAGCTAGATTCTTGTATCTTTAACACATCACTCAACATCTTTGTAGCATGAAATCAGATCTGAGAATAGTGAGAAAGAGAGTTAGAGATCAGAAGATAGGAGTGAGAAAGCAACGTGATGTTGTAGGTTTCTTGAGAGAGATTCATTCTGTATCTTGTATCTTGCTTCGATCGATCAATAAACTACCTCCGATTGATCCTCTCATGGATGTAGGCGAAAGCCGAAAGCCGAACCACGTACATCTTGTGTTCATGTTCGATCTACATTTTGTTTCATATCCACGTTGTGTTATCAATTGAGTGGGGATTGCAGATCATCTTGGCAAGAGTTTACAAATATCATGACAATTTGCTCTAGTACTCACTTCATCACGCGAGATAAAATTTTTGGTGATCATTTTTCTTGTTCTTCCTTTTTTTATAAAAAAATCTTCCCGGGCTATGAAAGAACACTGAACCCCAAATCTTCCAGATTTTAGAGGCAATTCATAGCCCATGATAAAGCATCAATCTTTCCTAAAATGACAGCTCTAATTCTAGCAGGTACCTAACTAAGATTTTCTATATTAATCTTTATAGGTCGTGTATATTCAATATTGAGAAAATATATATTTAAAAACATGACGAAAGCATTTAAATATATTTTTCAAGATTCTGGAAAGCAAACTTTACTAGATGGTTATATGAGTAAATTTTTTATCTCGTTGGGGAGATCCTAAGATTGCCTGCTACGACAAAAAAAAAATCTTAGTATTATTGAGTCATTCCAAAAGTCATACTAGGCTCAACGAAGGTCCTAAGCAGAAGGGCAGATTTATTTTTGGAGAAGAAAGATATTAGACATCAACATAGAATTAGAGTTGTCCTGTTAGGAAAAACTGAATCTTTAGCACAAGCTATAAATTACTTCCAAATTCTAGAAGATTTAGAGTCTTTTACAGTCTTGGAAGATTTAAAAAAGAACTCGTAATTTCGTAATGCTCAAGCTGTAAAATGCAGGACTCATTTGACAAAATCAAACTGTTGGCAGTCGAGTTTTTGAGCTCAGTCTTAAATGAGCTTCAACTATGTTTGGACCACGTGCTGGCCAATCCCAAGAAGATGACGATCGCCCTTTAAGGGAAACTTGCTGATGAGAGCCAAATCTGCGAAGCAGCCATCAACAAACTCCTTGCTGAGATGTTAATGATGATGGAGGCTGCCTTTGCTGACTTCCATAGGAGGATCCCAATAGCACTTCAAGCCATCTAGGCAGAGCTTACTGAAGTAAGGGAGAACCTGTCAACCTCCTTCTCCGCTGCTAATCATTGGCTCACTGCTCTTGAGCTTGAAGTACAAATGCTGAAATACCAGCTGGCCTCGACATATGCAGTCCAGGTTGAGCATAATGAGAGGCTGGACCAGCTGTATAAAACGCAGTTCGAGGTGAGACCAGTGTAGGCGACCTCTCTATCTCCCTCTCTACCTTGATGCCAAAAAGGGGGAAAGAGGGAGATAGGAGAGCGATTGGGGAAGATAGAAATGAGAAGGCCATTGAAGGTTAGGGAAAAAAGAAGAGAATGGAGGAAGAAACAGAAGAAGCAGAGGCTGTTGATGAAGAGATGGCAAGAGGCATAGCAGCTGTTGAAGAAGGTAAAGCTATTGAGCGAAGCACGAAGAAGACAGTTGATCCCGCTAAGGAGAAAAGAACTGCCACCACCAGGAACAAGACAACTGCCCCTCCCACTGCTCCTGCTCCGCTGTCCGCACTAGTTGAATTCCTTGCTGACCGGAGGAATCTCGACGCCTGGTGGAAACAGAAGAAGGCCAATGAAGTTGAGAAAATGCTGACGGATTCTGAGAAGGTCGATGCAGCTGAAAGTCAGAGAAATGAAGAAGTGCCTAAAAATCTATGGCAAATCAGCTGCTGAGGTCACACAAGAAAGAAATAAGCGCAACAAGAAAAACTTCATGGCTGCCATGAAACGGAGGAGCGTGAATAAGCAAAAGCAGTCAGATCTTAGTACCAAGGCCTATACTGATAAATGAGTGCTTGATTACATGAATGATGAATATGAAGAATTGAAGGACGAATTCGCAGAGTGGTACTACTACTGGCTTAGAATGCTTGAAGATACTGAAGTAGCCACTAACGGATTTTAAAATTTTTTGCAAGGATATTTTGATGAAGTATTCTCTAGGAACATTGCTAGCCGCGCCTTCAAAAGCAAAGTGAATATGACGGCACCCCTAAAGAAGACGTCCCTTGCTCTTAAGTGAGGAAATTTATGAATAGAGCGACGATAGAGGCTAAAGCTCATCAGGCTGCCGCATCCCTACAGTTGGATCCTATGAGTCAACCAACTGAGTTCAAAGCTCTGATGGAACGCATCTTCTCGAAGTATGACCAACAGATTGACGAACAAAAGGCCAAGAAAAGAAAGAATTGATCAACGAACTGTAATAGAATGTATATGATAGCTGATACTGAAGCTAAAATGATGTCCTTGTAATTTCAGCATCCTATATTTATCAATATTGATTTAGTTCAACCTGACAAGAATGACTCTTTGTTCAGGCTATCTTTACTACTGAATTGACCCTTGTTTTGCAAAGTATGATCTCAGTAAAGGGTAAAGGGGAACAAAACCCTCATGCTGAAAATGTTTGTCCAACTGGTCGGTATGTTTTCATTGTAATAGATAGGTTTTGACATCATCATAAAGGGGGAAATTGTTGGAAATTTTCACTTATTATTTAAGTGTTTTGAAGATATTAAAACCTCACTTGATGTTTGTCCTACTGATGTAGCATATTGCTGCTCATGTGTTAGGGAGCGAACTTTTTATGTTTACAGATTTCAGCAGAAGAACCATCAATATGGTTATCTAATACTGAAGGAGTTCAAGACCAGTATTATAGTTAATCATACTTATAGAAGAATCAATACAACACAACTGAAGAGAAACAATACTAAATGACTCAACGCAACTGTGGTCAAGTGCTATTGAAGTAGAGTGTCATTTCAAACTGAAGGACGCAGTGCTACTGAAGACCGAAAGACTCGATGCTACTGGAGAATGAAGAATAACAACCCTATTGAAGAAAGAAGACGAAGAAGTCAATAGAATGATCAAGTGTCATTTCAGTAGAAGAGAAGAAGAAGTTGCTAAAGAGTAACGTCATTTAAAGTGTCTATTCAAGATACACGAAGTCAACGTACTGAAAAAACACAGAGTCAACTTTATTGAAGAAACACGGAGACGACCCTATTGAAAGGACCCGAAGCCAACTGTACTGAAGAGACATAAAGTCAACCCTACTGTATATTTTAAACCATGAGTATTTGACTTCCGACGTGCCAGAGCAAATCTGCAGAGAATTCTATCATGCCAGAATGAAGTACAAGACCTGCAGAATGTTTTATGTATGACGTTGCAAGAACGAAAGAGACATACTAGGAATCAACAAGAAGAATTCAAATGACAAGTGGAACGGATGTGATTGGTGTTCCCTCCAATAACACTATTCATCGTCCCTCCTATAAATACCTGTAAGAGTCAACCTTTGAAGGTGCCCGAAAAATGCAGAACTTTCAAGTCTACGAACTTTCAAGGTCATATCTTTTCAACATTCGAACAACAAATTTACAAAGAAAGAAATTTCTCAAAGTTATTAGTTAATCTTCAGAGTACAAATATAAATATTAACTCAGGATTTCAGCTTCTTACACCTAGATTTGGTTAAGTTGTTGCATGTAATAGTTTAATCTTAAGTTGAAAAAACTAAGCCCTCTTTTCAACCCCTGTAACTAGGAGTTAGAAGAAGAAGTAGGCAAGTATGCAGCGAAGTGTTGGCTACTGAAAGTTAGGTTTTCTTGCACCCATAAGCAAGGAGGTTGGGTCGCTTGCACTCGTAAGCAAGCAGATAAGTTTCTTGCACCCGTAAGTCGAGGAAAATATGACAAGTATGTCGAGGTACAGATAACATGACCTTCTGTATCTAGGTATTCTTGTACCCATATGCAAGATAATCTCAATTAGTGGATCGACTGATTTATCAGTCCGTGGATGTAGGAGCTGATCTTTTCGAATCACGTAAAACTCTAAGCGTGCTTCTTTTTATTCAGTACATTAAATTATGTATTAAACTGTCATCACTTTCACCACACGTTGTAGGAAAATCTGATTTTAACCCTCTCCCGAGGATCTATCTTGGATGTTTAATTCACCATACATTGATTATATACCTATCATGCACTTATATAATTAATTGCAACACTTTGGTATTTTCTCGTGTTCACCTGCGAATTTATAGGACAAACAATATGATCAAGACTCGTGCTTTGATCTTCTGGACTGTATCCCTTTCGTCAAAACTCCAATGTTGAGTGAGAGCAATCTATGGAGAGTACTGCAAAAATTCGCCTTCTTCCTCACACTTGGAAATCTTGAAAATCACAATATGCACACTATAATTTTAAAAAATCTCTTAGCGTTAGGATCCACCGATTTTCTCTCACCTTATATTTATAATACAACCCTAGAATCCTATTAGGATAGGATCTCTGCATATCTAATAAATATAATAATATCTTTTCAGATAGAGAGGATCAGAACATAGTCCCAGTGGGAGTCTACATGAGGTGGACGAATTTATGCAGCTCCAGGCCTTGATGGGCCAGCCTAGGGATCAAATGCAAGGAATAAAGATGGGCCTCAAATAAATTAATTATCTTATGTTTAGCCCAGAAAATAAATTAATTCATAAACATTTATTCATGCCACTAAAGAATAAATGCCTACTTATCCCTTTATTTCGAAGCTGAGTGATCGCTTAATTTCCTACCAAATAAATGATAGTAAAAACAACAAGTATATATATCGTATCCATAGAGACTACTGTAGGGAAATCTAATTTTAACCATCTCCCGAGGATCTATCTTGGATGTTTAATTCACCATACATTGATTATATGCCTAGCATGCACCTATATAATTAATTGCAACACGTAGGGGTTTTCTCGTGTTTATCTGTGAATCTATCAGGGATGAATGGATCAAGACTCGTGCTTTGATCTTACGGATCGTATCCCGCTTGCCTAAACTCCAATGACGAGTGAGGACAATCTATGAGAGTGCTTTGAAATTCGCTTCTTCATTCTCTCACAATTTTGAAAATTCTCACACTTTTGGGAAGTATAATTTCGAAAATATTGCTTGAGCATTAGCCTTGATTTTCTCTCTCACCTTATATTTATAATGCAACCCTAAACCCTATCAAGATATGATTTATGCATATCTAATAAATATAATCTTATCATTTAAGATAGAGAGGATCAAGTTGAGTCCCAGTGGGACTCTAATGGAGATAGAGACGATTTTCCCTTAGCTTCCAGGCATGGATGGGCCAGCCTAGGGATCAAATGCAAGGAATAAAGATGGGCCTCAAATAAATTAATTATCTTATGTTCACCCGTAACATAAATTAATTTATAAACATTCATTCATGCCACTAGAGAATAAATGTCGACTTACCCTTTATTACCAAGTTGAGTCGGGCTTGCACTTAGACTTTACGAATCCCGTATTTAAGATATCTTCGTCCATTAATTATTTACGCTGCTCGATCGCTTAAAATAATTAATATCTTTAATTACTTAAGTAGTACCACTCAACCTTATTATTGTACTTGAGATAACTCAACCCGCAGGTTTAGTACAATAAACCTTTGAGCTCCTTAAGGGGCGCCATCATCCTAAACGGATACGGTGACTGAATACAAGTAACTAGCATGACATACAAGCACCGCCACCATCCAAGATGCGAGAGAATCTTGGGTTATCTCATGTAACCCTTGTTGGATTTGTATAACAAAGCGCTTGGTTGAGCTTGTATACAATGTTTCTCGTTACCACTATTACAATCTCCTATCCGATTTGAATACTTGATTGCATATATCGTGTCCCTTATCTCATATATAAGTTAGATCATACAAAGGTGTAGAAGATCACGTAAGTCCGTATGATTGGTCAAGCTTAATGAGATATAAAAGTTTCACACCGAGACGACTTAAGGACGAGTTGTCGGTTTAGCCGCAGATAGATAAGAAGTGACTTGACTTAGTTGCTTGTCTATGCCGGTACGCTCTCGACGTATGAAGGATCACCGATGAGATGAGTTCTTCTTTCGACCGTCGTGAAGAACCAAGATCTCGTGACTTACGATGATCTAAACCTCGATAAGGTATTAGGTGAGTATGAGTGTCGACCATCACTGACTTGTTATGAGTGAGGGTTATATGTTCTAACCCAAGATTCTCCGCATCTTGGGTGGTGGCGATCTTGATGTCACGCTAGTTATCTCATGACGAGTCACCGTATCCGCTAGGATGATGACGCCCCTTAAGGAGCTCAAAAGGTTTATTGTACTAAACCATGCAGTTGAGTTAGCTCAAATACAATAATAAGGTTGAGTGGTACTACTTAAGGAAATGAAGTTATTAATCGCTTTAAGCAATCGATTGCTATAAATGATTAATGGACGCTCGATATCTTAAATACGGGATTCAGAATGTCTAAGTGCAAGCCCGACTCAACTTCGGTAATAAAGGGTAAGTCAACATTCTTTCTCTAGTGGAATGATCGAATGTTTATAAATTAATTTATGTTCTGGCTGAACATAAGATAATTAATTTATTTGAGGCCCATCTTTATTCCTTGCATTTGATCCTCAGCTGGCCCATCCAGTGCCGTAGCCAAGGAAAATCGGCGCCTCATGCTCCCAATGGCAAGATTTTATTCTCTTTATCCTACAAGGATATTATTATATTTATGGTATATGCATAGATCCTTTCCATATAAGATTTTGGTAATAATCCCGAGAGTATGGAAATAATCCCACGAGTATGGAAATAATCATAAGATTATGGTAATATTCCATATAGGATTATGGTAATATTCCATATAGATTATGGTAATATTCCATATAGGATTAAGGTAGTGCATTATAAATATAAGGTATGAGATAAAGTCTAGGTTAATGCTCATTAATCACACACAAATTTTCGCCCCTCTTGTCCATTCGAGAGATTTTGAAAGTTGTGAAGAGAGCATTGGGTGATTTTCCAAGCATTCTCCATAGATCTTCCTCACCGACGTTGGAGATTGGGCAACCGGATATGACCCGTAAGGTCAAAGCACGAGTCCGATCCGCTCGATCCGCTCATCTCGCTCCATCGACCTCTTCGTATCCAAAGGTAAACACGTAAACCCTAACGTGTTGCGATTTTATTATATAGACGCATGCTAGGTTTATAATCAATGTATGGTGAATTAAACACCCAAGATGGATCCTCGGGCGAGGGTTAACATACGCTTTCCTACATTGGTATCGAGCACGGGATCGTAATTCGCTCGCTGGATTAATTCACGTTTGATTATTACGTGCTTTAATAATTGTGGATTTGTCGCTCATCGTGGCTCGTTTGTTTTTGTTGGTTTTGTTTTACACCACGAGAAAATCCGTGGTTAGATTAGATTTTATCATGTAAATCTTATCTCAAAAAAGAACGAAGACGAAAGAACGAAGAACTAAACGACGGAAAAACAGTCACTCGGCGGCCCTCGGACGGTATCTCGCGAGCGAGCTCGCGGTCGCGAGGGCGATCGCGAGGGCGCGGCGACAGGCGTGCGTCACAAGACGAGATCCCTCGGCGCCACGCGAGCAATCGAGCGATCGCGAGATACGGCCGCAAGCAAGCGAGCGAGCGAGCGAGCGAAGGGCGACGGCGCGTTCGCGCTGAAACCCGGCGCTGGCGAAAGCGAGATCGCGGTCGCGGTTTCGCCGCCGGGCGACGACGCCTCTCGGCAGATGTTCGGCGCCGGGCGTGGCCGCGCAAGCGTGCTCGACGGTCGCGGTCGCCCAGCGACCGCGAGGCAGCCCGCGAGGGAGCACGCTGGCAAAGCAGCGGCAGGCCGGGCGCGGTCGGCTTTGCCCTAGCGCTGCCCATCACGCTTGGGCCGACCCGCCCGCACCCGTTTTCCAGATTTTCCGCCCGTGCCCGCACGCGAGGCCCATTTGTTGAATCCGGTCCGTGCCCGAGCACGCGAGGCCCGTTCAAGTTTAATTATGTACTTTGTAAATCTATGTAATAGATTAGATTTAAATGCGTGTTTCACGATTGGGCCACGATGAACGCTTTTATTTTATTTTTATCGCTCATATGCATGTCGTGGATGTTTAATTTATGCAAGAGCATGCTATGTATGTTTAATATTACGTTGACAAACCTTTAAGTGTTTTACGAATCGACGCGCATAGTAAGCATGCTAGGTTTATCGCGTTTATCAAGCATATTTTAGAATTTGCGAGCATGTTTTACATGTCGAGTTCTATAGAAAAGCATGCCAGATTACGTGATCTCGCATGGACAAACCTTTTGAATAAAAAGACTAAGCAAGCAACCCGACAAATTAATTTTTCAAATTAAAATGTCAAGACCTCCACTTTTTGATCTCTAAACAAAGTGAGACGACCGTGAGTAAACGCCCACACGCTGGCTTGCTTGCACTGCTTATCATAAGTTTGTTAGATGAGATTTCTAAATAAAACATTTTAAATCTATTGAGAAGTGGGAGTTTCATGTAAACGCCCACACGCGGGCTTTCATGTGCGATTTTCATAAGTTCTCTAGAGATAGATATAAAATGAGATAACAAAAGAATTTGAATTGGAAGGTATGGTCCGAGTGAGTATACCAATTCTAAGAATTCATCTTCACGTTAAAATTGTGGTCATTGCTTAGACATCACCTCAAGTACAACTTCCCGCCAAGTCCTTCTGCGATAGTGATGTGGTCTAGTAAGGTCCAATCATTAATTTCATTTGTCATAAGGATAAGTTGACATGGATTGAAATTAAACGACTAAAAGGTATATTTTAGTGCGGGTCGAGGGGTTCATGTAAACGCCCACACGGCGTGGCTCGCATGTGGAATTCCTTGGGCAATTGGAGGTTTCAATTAATATTGTTTTATCAAAAGGTTACAATATTATTGTTACTAATTATTTGCGATCGTATGCTTATGTGTTTACATTATCGCTTCGAGATATGTCTCTTACGCCGATTATCAATATGCTCGCACAAAATCCGTTATCCGTCCAAATTTTATCGAGTGGAAGCGAAACATGGAATATGTTCTTATCAAGAACACATGTTTGTTCTCACTACTCCTAAACCCGATGCCCTTATCGACGATCGACTAATGAGCAATGAGAGTCATGCACTTTGGAATAAGTCAAACAATATGGCTAAATGCTATATGATGACTACGATGTCCAAAGGCTTGTAGTACAAAGATCGATCGATGGTAGACGCGATCGATATTTGGTCAAGTCTCGAGAGTAAGTTTGGGCGATCGGATCGACGACCGCTTCCACACAATGAGAGAAATCTTGGCGTGTAAGATGGAAGAAGGAAGTTCGTCCATGAACATGTCTCCCACATGACTCATCTCATGGATAGTCTTGATCGGTTGGGAGGAGGTATTGATCACGGCCAAGGTCGATATCATCCTCAATACACCGCCCAAGTCTTTTGAGAACTTTCGGCGTGAATGCGATCATGAGCAAGACCGAGTTTACACTTAGTCGGTTGTTTAATGATCTCGCTGCTACGGAAGGAGTTATGGGAAAAGGAGCACATGCTCTCGCTAGCACATCTAAGGGCCCAAAATTTTCGTTGCAAAATGGAAATAGAAAAGGGGTGCCAAAGGTGGTAAAGGCAAGGAAATAGTGGGAGTAATGGGAGCAAGAACATGGTTGCCACGGAGGCTTGAAGAAGCCAAAGGAGAAGGCAAGTGCTTCAAGTGCGTGTAAGATCGGGCATTGGAAGGCCAAGTGCCCTATGCTCAAGGCTCAAGGTACGTGCTTGCTTTAGTAACGGAAACATGTTTAGCGACTTGTTCTACCCATTCTTGGGTAGTAGATACTGGTATAATCGATCATGTTTGTTACACCTGCGTGGGTTCCTCGGACAAGGGAGTCTGTTTGATGGCGAGATAACGATCTCCATGGGCAACGCGCGAAAGTCAAGTGCTGCAGTTGGAGATGTTTTTATGTTTTGGGACAACAGCTTTAGTTTTGAAAGACGTTTTATATGTGCCGGATTTTCGGCGAACCTTGTTTCTGCTTTCAAATTATTTACTCATGGATATTCTCGTTATTTTTGATAGTGGTGTTTCTATCATAAGAAATGACGGTTATCGTGTTGGCACCTTATATAATTCGCTTTATACTATTTCTCGCAAAACATAATACCTATAACTATGTTGCATCTTCATCAAACCCTAAAAGAGAAAGTTTTCTTGAAGATGACTCTACTTTTCTCTCGGCATCTTAGATTAGGTCACATCAATCTAAATAGGATCCAAAGACTAGCTAAGAATGGGCGTTGGGTGATCTCACGGTTACTCCGCTCCCGCCCTGCGAATCACGTATAGAAGGTAAGATGTCGACTGCACCTTCAAAGCGAAGGGTTATAGAGCCAAAGAAATGTTGAGTTAGTCCATTCGACTGTGTGGACCAATGTCCACACAAGCTCGTGGAGGGTACAGTATTTTGTCACTTTCATCGACGACACTCAAGGTACGGATACATATACCGCTTCACCGCAGTCTGAATGCTTTGAGAAATTCAAAGAGTTTAAGGCGGAAGTGGAGACGGCTAGGTAAGAGTATCAAGTCATCATGGTCGATCGCGGTGGCGAATACCTCAAGAACGAAGTTTATGGACTATCTAGTGAAGTGTGGGATTACATCCCAACAAGATTTCACCGGCACACCACACAAAATGGTGTGTCGAGCGAAGAAATAGGACTCTTTGAAATGGTTAGATCTATGATGAGTTATGCTACATTGCCTATTTCGCTCGGGATATGCCTTAGAGACGGCGGCATACTTGCTAAATCTAGTACCGTCCAAGTCGGTCGAAATGACCCTTCGAGTTGTGGTTTGGGCGAAGCCCGTTTAAGCCACATAAGGATATGGGCGATCCGACACGCGTCTTGAACAAGAAAGTCGACATGTTGGAGGCTAGATCCGACGCAAGGTCGTTTATTGGCTATCCTAGAGGAACGAAGGTGGTTTATTCTATAGTCCTAGGATCGAAGGTCATTATTAGCACTAATGCCCGATTCTTAGAAGAGGATTATATGAAAATCATAAGTCCAAAGTTGAAATCATTCTTCAAGAATTAGAAGATGATCGATTCCACCACCGACAGCCAAAGGTACGAGATGTCGAGTCTAGTGGGAGGATCGACACCGGATACTTCAAGAAATTGAAGTGGGTCGAGTTCCACCGAGATACCGACCGCATAAGTGGTACCTACAGCAAGTTGTGCAAGTTAGAGAACCACAAGTATCCGCACCCACCGCTGCCATTGTGCTCGTGGAACCTCGTCGTAGTGGGAGGTTGTTCGTCAACCCGAGCGATTTATGTTCGTGGGTGAATCTTCGGATTTAGTCCCAGCAGATTTAACATGCGATAATCGACCCATGGACATACAAGGAGGCGATACAAGATATTGATGCAAGATCATGACACACCGCTATGGACTTAGAAATGGAGTCCATAACGGCTATGGATGTATATGAAAGACACCTCTACCAGATGGCAAGGAAGCCATAGGTAGTAAGTGGATATACAAGAGGAAGATAGATTCGATGAGAGGTTTCGCTTTCAAAGCCGTGCTTGTGGCGAAAGGGTACACTCAGATTGAGGGCATCGATTTCGATGAGACCTTTTCACCAGTAGCAATGCTCAAGTTCATCGTAATTCTTCCGCCATAGCAGCCCACTTAAACCTAGAGGTTTGGCAATGGATGTTAAAACCGCTTTTCAAACGGTTACCTTGAGGAAGGTAGAGACATCTATATGCAAAGAACACGAAGGTTATGTGGTAAAGGGTGAAGAGCATCTAGTATGGAAGCTTAAGAAGTCCATTTATGGACTTAAGCGTGCCTCCGATCATGGAACTTACGCTTTGACGAGGTGGTAAAATCCTATGGATTTACCCGTTGCCTAGCGAGTTGTGTGTATCGGTTAGATGTCAACGGTGATGTGGTATTTTTGCACTTTATGTAGATGACATCCTTCTAGTTGGGAACAACGTGAAGTCGTTATCGACGTAAAGAGTTGGCTATCCGATCGGTTTCAAATGAAAGACTTAGGAGATGCAGACATTCTTGGGATCAAGGTTCACCGAGATCGCAAGAAGAAAATGTTGAGCTTATCTCGGGCGCCTTACATTGATATCGTGATTACTCGTTTAGTACGCACCGCCAAGAAAGGATTGCTACCTTCGGATACGGCGCTCCTTTATCTAAAACGCAATCACCGTGATCGCAAGGAGATAGAGGAATGAGACAAGTTCACGCTCCGCCGTAGGAAGTCTCATGTACGCAATGCTATGCACGAGGCCCGATATCCGCTGCGCGGTAGGCATAGTAGCTAGATATCGCCTAACCCCGACAAGCTCATTGATCGCAGAAGCATATACCAAGTACCGAAAGGACTCGAGATTATAGGCTAGTTTACCATGCGAGATAGTCTAATGCCTTTGGGTTATCTGCACTGGATTTCCAAGCCGACCGTGATGAGAAAAAGTCAACCTCGGCTATGTGTTTACCTTGGGAGGTGGAGCAGATCTGGCGGAGTGCAAAGCGGCGATGCATTGCGGACTCTACCATGGAAGCCGAATATGTAGCCGCCGAGGCTTCTAAGGAGGTCTGTATGGTTCAAGAACTACTCATGGATCTAGGTGTGGTACTGGTTTGCCCAAGAGTATCATAGTTTCTTGTGATAACTCGGTGCAAATGGCAAACTCGAAGGAACCACGGACCCAAGGCGACAAAACACATAGAGAGAAAGTACCATGTCATACGAGAAATCGTTAGACGAGGTGACGTGTTGATTGAAAAGATTGATACGACGGAAAATCTAGCGGATCCATTCACGAAGAGCTCGCCGCAAAAGTCTACGATGAACACGTTAGAGGACTTGGATTGCGCTTGATGGCACCCACTTAGAAAGGAAACTTTGTATAAGTGGGAGAAGCAAAGTGATGGTTGTTTGTAATAGCTAGTAGAAAGACACATTGTATACTAAAAGTTTGCTTTAGTATAAGTGGGAGATTGTTGGATTTGTATACCGAAAGCGTTTGGTTGAGCTTGTATACAAAGTTTCTGTTACCACTATTACAATCTCCTATCCGATTTGAATACTTGATTGCATATATGTCGTGTCCCCTTATCTCATATATAAGTTAGATCATACAAGGTGTAGAAGATCACGAAGTCCGTATGATTGGTCAAGCTTAATGAGATATAAAAGTTTCACATGGTGAGACGACTTAAGGACGAGTTGTCGGTTTAGGCCGCAAGATAGATAAGAAGTGACTTGACTTAGTTGCTTGTCTATCTTTGGCACGCCTCGACGTATGAAGGATCACAGTGAGATGAGTTCTTCTTTCGACCGTCGTGAAGAACCAAGATCTCGGTGACTTACGATGATCTAAATCTCGATAAGGTATTAGGTGAGTATGAGTTGTCGACCATCACTTTGACTTGTTATGAGTGAGGTTATATGTTCTAACCCAAGATTCTCCGCATCTTGGGTGGTGGCGATCTTGTATGTCACGCTAGTTATCTCATGTCGAGTCACCGTATCCGTTTAGGATGATGACGCCCACTTAAGGAGCTCAAAAGGTTTATTGTACTAAACCCCGCAGTTGAGTTAGCTCAAGTACAATAATAAGGTTGAGTGGTACTACTTAAGAAATGAAGTTATTAATCGCTTTAAGCAAATGATTGCTATAAATGATTAATGGACGTTCGATATCTTAAATACGGGATTCAGAATGTCTAAGTGCAAGCCCGACTCAACTTCGGTAATAAAGGGGTAAGTCAACATTCTTCTCTAGTGGAATGATCGAATGTTTATAAATTAATTTATGTTCGGGTGAACATAAGATAATTAATTTATTTGAGGCCCATCTTTATTCCTTGCATTTGATCCTGGCCGCCCATCCAGCCCGTAGCTAGCTAGGAAAATCGGCGCCTCATGCTCCCAATGGCAAGATTTTATTCTCTTTATCCTACAAGGATATTATTATATTTATGGTATATGCATAGATCCTTTCCATATAAGATTTTGGTAATAATCCTGAGAGTATGGAAATAATCCTGAGAGTATGGAAATAATCCTAAGATTATGGTAATATTCCATATAGGATTATGGTAATATTCCATATAGGATTAAGGTAGTGCATTATAAATATAAGGTATGAGATAAAGTCTAGGTTAATGCTCATTAATCACACACAAATTTTCGGCCCCCTCTTGTCCATTGAGAGAGATTTTCGAAAGTTGTGAAGAGAGAGCATTGGGTGATTTTCCGAAGCATTCTCCATAGATCGTCCTCACCGACGCTGGAGATTGGGCAACCGGATACGATCCGGAAGGTCAAAGCACGAGTCCGATCCGCTCGATCCGCTCATCTCGCTCCATCGACCTCTTCGGATCCAAAGGTAAACACGTAAACCCTAACGTGTTGCGATTTTATTATATAGACGCATGCTAGGTTTATAATCAATGTATGGTGAATTAAACACCCAAGATGGATCCTCGGGGCGAGGGTTAACATACGTTTTCCCTACAACCCTCACCCATAGCAAGTCAAAGTGATGGCCAAGAACTCATACTCACCTAATACCTTATCGAGATTTAGATCAACGTAAGTCTCCGAGATCTAGGTTCTTCACGACGGCCGATAGAAGAACTCATCTCATCGTGATCCATCATTACGTCGTAGACGCATCAAAGATAGATAAGCAACAAAGTAAAGTCACTTCTTATCTACATCAGCAGCCTCTATACCGACAACTCGTCCTCAAGTTGTCTCACCGTGATACTATTTATATCTCATTAAGCTTCGACCAATCATATGCACTTACGTGATCTACAACACACTATATGATCTAACTTATGTATGGGATAAAAGGATATACATATGCAATCAAGTAAACAATTCAGATAGGAGATTGTAATAGAGGTAACAGGAAACATTGTATACAAGCTCAACCAAAAACTGCTTCCACTATACAAATCCAACAATCTCCCACTTATACTAAAGCAAAACTTTTAATATACAATGTGTCTCTACTAGCTATTACAAACAACACCATCACTTTGCTTCTCCCACTTATACAAAAGTTTCATTTCTAAGTGGGTGCCATCTTGTAATCCAAGTCCTCGAATATGCTCTTCGTAGACTTTTTGCGTGCTCTTCATGAATGGATCGCTAGGTTATCCGTACTACCAATCTTCTAAATCAGCACATGCCCTCGCCTAACGATTTCTCGTATGACATGGTACTTTCTCTCTGTGTTTCTGTCTTGTGGGTCCGTGGTTCCTTGAATTTGCCATCGCACCGAGTTAACACAAGAAACTATGATACTCTTGGGCAAACCAGTACCACATCTAGATCCATGAGGTAGTTCTAGAACCATACAGCCTCTTTAGCGACCTCCGGCGGCTACATATTCGGCTTCCATGGTGGAGTCCGCAATGCATCGCTTTGCACTCCGCCAGATACGGCCTCCTCCCAAGGTAAACACATAGCCGAGGTAGACTTCTTCTCATCACGGTCACTGGAAACCGAAGTCGAATAACCAAAAGACATTAGACTATTCGCGGTAAACCAGCCTTTAATCTCGAGTCCTTTTCGTGTACTTGAGTATATGCTTACCGCATTCAATGAGCTTGTCCAGGTTAGATCGATATCTAGCTACTATGCCTACCGCACAGCGTATATCGGGTCTCGTGACATAAGATTGCGCACATGAGACTTCCTACGGCAAGTTGAAGGAACTTGTCTCATTTTCATCTCCTTTGCAATATAGGTGATCTGCTCCTTAGATAAAGGAACGCCATGTCCGAAAGGTAGCAATCATTTCTTGGCGCATCTGCATACTAAAACGAGTAATCACAAGATCAATGTAAGACGCCCGAGATAAGCTCAACATTTTCCTCTTGCGATCTCGTAAACCTTGATCCCAAGAATGTACGCTGCATCTCCCAAGTCTTTCATTTGAAACCGATCGGATAACCAACTATTTACGCCTCGATAACAACTTCACATTGTTGCCAAGTAGAAAGATGTCATCTACATAAAGTGCAAGAAATACCACATCACCGCTGACATCTAAACGATACACACAACTTTCATAGGCAACCGGGTAAATCCATAGACTTTACCACTCGTCAAAACGAAGTTCCTGTGATCGTGAAGCTTGCTTAAGTCCATAAATGGACTTCTTAAGCTTCCATACTAGATGCTCTTCACCCTTCACCACATAACCTTCGTGTTGCATATAGATGTCTCTACCTTCTTCAAGGCAACCGCTTAGGAAAGCGGTTTTCACATCCATTTGCCAAACCTCAAGGTTTAATGGGCTGCTATGGCGTAAGAATTCGATGGACTTGAGCATTGCTACAGCGAAAAGGTCTCATCGAAATCGATGCCCTCAACTGAGTGTACCCTTTCGCCACAAGCTCGCTTTAAAAGCGAAACCTCTCCATCTCGAATCTCTTTTCCTCTTGTATACCCACTTACTACCTATGGCTTCCTTGCCATCCGGTAGAGGTGTCTTTTCGTATACATCAATAGTCATTATGGACTCAATTTCTAAGTCCATAGCGGTGTGCCGCGATCTTGCATCGTGTCTTCTATCGCTCGTCAGTATGTCCATGGGTCGATTATTGCTCGCTTTCGCTTCACGACCAAACCAAGATTAACCCATGAACATAAATCGCCGGGTCGACGAACAACCCTCCCACTACGACGAGGTGCCATCGGCACAATGGCAACGGTGGGTGCAAGTAACTTGTGGTTCTCTATCTCGCACAACTTGTCGGATAGGAGCCACTTCAGACGCCAAGATCTCCAAAGGAAACTCGACCCACTTCAATTTCTTCAAGTATCTCGTGTCGATTCCTCCCACTAGACACCACATCTCGCCTTTGTCTTAATCGGTGGTGGAATACGATCATCTTCTAATTCTTCAAGAATGATTTCAACTTTGGATTTATGGTTTTCATATAATCATCTTCTAAGAATCGTGCATTAGTGCTAATAATGACCTTCGATCCTTAGACTATAGAAATAACCACCTTTTGTCCCTCTAGGATAGCCAATAAACGACTTTGCGTCGGATCTAGCTTCCAACTTGTCAGCCTTCTTGTTCAAAGACATGTCTGTGACGAATCGCTTCATATCCTTATGTGGTTTAAACTAGAGCATGCCAAACCACAACTCGAAAGGGTCTTATCGATCGACTCGATGGTACTAGATTTAGCAAGTATGCCGCTTTTTCTAAGGCATACCCCCGTAACTAAATAGGCAATGTTGCATAACTCATCATTGATCTAACCATTTCTAAAAGAGTCATATTTCTTCGCCTCGACACACCATTTTGTTGTGGTGTGTGTGTAGTGAGTTGGAGGTAATCCCACACCGCACCAAGTAGTCCATAAACTCACATCGAGGTATTCACCACCGCGATCGCACCGCAGTGACTTGATACTTTTACCAAGCTTCGCTCCACTTCCGCCTTAAACTCTTTGAATTTCAAAGCATTCTGACATGCGGTGAAAGGTATATGTATCTGCACTTCGAGTAATCGCCAATGAAAGTGACAAAATACTGCACCCTCCACGAGCTTGTGTTGACATAGTCCACAAAGGTCGAATGGACTAGCTCCAACACTTCTTTCGCTCTATAACCCTTCGCCAAGCCGTCCGTCGACATCTTCCTTCTATACAGGATTCACAGCATCGAACGAGTAACCGTGAGATCACCCAACGCCCATTCTTAGCCGCCTTGGATCCTATTTAGATTGATGTGACCTAATCTAAGATGCCGAGAAATGTGGTATCATCTTGCTAATCTGGTTATCTCATGTAACCTCACCCATAGCAAGTCAAAGTGATGGTCAAGAACTCATACTCACCTAATACCTTATCGAGATTTAGATCAACGAAGTCTCCGAGATCTATGTTCTTCACGACGGTCGATAGAAGAACTCATCTCACCGTGATCCATCAATACGCCGAGACGCATCAAGATAGATAAGCAACCAAGTCAAGTCACTTCTTATCTACACCGCATTTATACCGACAACTCGCCCTCAAGTTGTCTCACCATGATACTATTTATATCTCATTAAGCTTGACCAATCATACAGACTTCTATGATCTACAACACACTTTATGATCTAACTTATAAATGGGATAAAAGGACATACATATGCAATCAAGTAAACAATTCACATATGAGATTGTAATAGTGGTAACAGGAAACATTGTATATAAGCTCAACCAAAAAATGCTTCCAGTATACAAATCCAACAACTGCAACTCGAAAACACAGCAAATAATTAACATATAATCTTTATTATTATTCAGGCAACAAAATATCAAGAGAGATGATTATAGAACTAGACTCAAAATAAAATAGGAATAAATTCAAGAATAAAAGACTGACCCTAGGGATGTACTTAACCTAACCAGATTCACACAACTTAACCTATTAATCTGTTTACCAATTTAATCCACATTCATAGGAAGGATCACTAATGTAACTACAGTCTTCCGCCAGACGACTGTAGTAGTAGGTTAGCCTAAACTCTATCTCCGGCAGGTCTCAAGAGAAGTAAGCTAATTACCAAAAGCACACGAAGAATAACCTCCTACAGTTCACCTATCTCCGCCAGGTCTCAAGGTAAAATCTGTATTATGTATTCAAGATATCGATTATGCAATTAATTCCGCCAGGACATAAACCACATAACTAGCATGCATCAATATTGGCCAGATACCAGCAGAGGAGAATTAAAGCCAAGAATCATAAATCATGAATGGGATGGCAAAACAGCATCAACAGATAAATCATACGAATCTAATCAGACATACAAACCCTATGATCAATACGAAATTTAGCTATTCATAATTAAAATACTAAAGAAAGAATTAAATAAAGATAACATAAACTGAATTAAATAAATAAAACCGTAGGAGTCCACGATGAACATTGTAGCAACTTGAATCCGTAAATAAATCTGAACTCTCGAATATAATCTAAAGACAAAACTGAAATCAAAATCTCAAAAGCTAAACTAAATGTTATGTAAGAAATAAAATGTGGAAAAGAGCAATAAGTGTTTTGTATAGAGTTTGTCAAGCTCTACGTCTAATCTAAAAGCCTCCTCTCAAGTCTGTCTCGGCTGCGCTATATGGAACCCTAGGCCGCCTTAGCTCGCGAGACTAGCTTGGGAGCAAGTGTCACGATAGAATGTCGCGAGTCAACCCTTCTGACTGCGTCCGTGCTTCCTCGCGAGTTTGTCTCGTGACCTTTGGTCGCGAGCAAATGTCGCGATGCTTTTCCGTCCTTACTCGCATGTTTTGATTACGGGTCTTCGTCGCGAGAATAAGTTGCGATGCGTCAAGGGCTAAAAATCCCCTTTATCGTGATCTACATTTTTTGACATCAACGACACGAAATACACACGGCATGATATCTTTAAAGGTAAACATAAACATATCAAATGTTAACTGAATTGATCACTTATCAATTATAAACTAAACTAATATGGCCTTATAAATTTGATAAAAATTAGGTTTATCACTGAGTCGGGCTTGCACTTAGACTTTACGGAATCCTGTATTTAAGATATCGCACGTCCATTAATTATTTATAGCGTTCTGGCTGCTTAAAATAATTAATCTCTTTAATTCCTTAAGTAGTACCACTGAACCTTATTATTGTACTTGAGAAAACTCAACCTGCAAGGTTTATTACAATAAACCTTTTGAGCTCCTTAAGAGGGCGTAATAAACCTAAACGGATACGGTGACTCGATACAGGTAACTAGCATGACATACAAGCACTGCCACCACCCAAGATGCGAAGAATATTGGGTTATCTCATGTAACCCTCAGCCATAACAAGTCAAAGTGATGGTCAGCAACTCATAATCACCTAAAACCTTATCGAGGTTTAGATCAACGTAAATCACCGAGATCTAGGTTCTTCACGATGGTCAGATAGAAGAACTCATCTCATTGTGATCCATCAATACGTCAGATACGTACCAATATAGACAAGCAACCAAGTCAAGTCACTTAACTATACTGAGCCTATACCGACAACTCGCCCTAAAGTTGTCTCACCGTGATCCTTTTATATCTCATTAAGCTTGACCAATCATACAGACTTCTGTGATCTTCTACATACTGTATGATCTAACTTATATAGGAGATAAAGGGACATACATATGCAATCAAGTAAACAATTCAGATAGGAAATTGTTAGTGGTAATAGGAATAATTGTATACAAGCTATACCAAAACTGCTTCAGTATACAAATCCAACAATCTCCCACTTATACTAAAGCAAACTTTTAGTATACAATGTGTCACTCTACTAGCTATTACAAACAACACCATCACTTTGCTTCTCTCACTTCTACAAAAGTTTTTTTTCTAAGTGGGGCCATCTTACTCAATCCAAGTCCTCGAACATGTTCGTCGTAGAATTTTTATGGCAGGCTCTTCGTGAATGGGTCAGTTAGGTTATCCGCAGTACCAATCTTCTCAATCAGCACGTCTCCTCGTCTAACGATTTCTCGTATGACATGATACTTTCTCTCTATGTGTTTGGTAGGCAACTGGGTAAATCCATAGGACTTTACCACCTCGTCAAAGCATAAGTTCCATGATTGGGAAGCTTGCTTGAGTCCATAAATGGACTCCTTAAGCTTACATATTAGATGCTCTTCACCCTTCACCACAAACCTTCGGGTTGCTGCATATAGATGTCTCTACCTTCTTCAAGGTAACCGTTACAAAAGCGGTATTCACATTCATTTGCCAAACCTCAAGGTTGGGTGAGTCGCTATAGCCGTAAGAATTCGATGGACTTGAGCATCACACAGCGAAAAGGTCTCATCGAAATCGATGCCCCCAATCTAAGTGTACCCTTTCGCCACAAGCCTAGCTTTAAAATCCAAACTCTCCATCCGAATCTCTTCCTCTTGTATACCCACTTACTACCTATGGCTTTTGCCATCCGTAGAGGTTTTTTCGATACATCCATAGTCATTATGGACTCAATTTCTAAGTCCATAGTGGTATGCCATGATCTTGCATCGTGTCTTCAGATCGCCTCGTCAGATGTCCATGTGTCGATTCTGTACCACCACTGCTGGGACTAAACCAAGATTCGCCCACGAACATAAATCGCTCAGGTTGACGAACAACCCTCCCACTACGACGAAGCACTACTGGCATAATGGCAACGGTAGGTGTAGTAACCTATGGTTCTCTATCTTGCACAACTTGTTGGTAGGTGCCACTTGTACGGTCGGTATCTCCAGTGGAACTCGACCCACTTCAATATCTTGAAGTATCTGATGTCGATCACTCCCACTAGACACGAAATCTCGTATCTTTGGGCTAATCGATTGCGGATTACGATCATCTTCCTTGAAGTATGATTTCAACTTTGGATTTGTGGTTTTTATGTAGTCCTCTTCTAAGAATCGGGCGTTAGTGCTAATAACGACCTTCTGATCCTTATGATTACAAAAATAACCACATTTCGTTCCTCTAAGATAACCAATAAACAACCTTGTTTCAGATCTAGCCTCCAACTTATCGCCTTTTCTTATTCAAAGACATGTGCCGGACTTCCCCATATCCTTATACGGTTTAAACCAGCTTCATACCAAACCATAACTCGAAAGGGTTTTATCAACCGATTTAGACGGTACTAGATTGAGCAATATGCCACTGCTTCCAAAGCATACCCCGTAATCTAAATAGGTAATGTTGCATAACTCATCATCGATCTAACCATCTCCAAGAGAGTCCTATTTCTTCGCCTCCGACACACTATTTTGACGTGGCGTGTCTGTAGTGAGCAAGGGGAGTAACCCCACACCGCACCAAATAGTCCATGAACTCACATCGAGGTATTTACCACCGCGATCGATCGCAGTGACTGACATTTTACCTAGCTTCGCCTCCACCTCCGCCTTTCAGAATAACCCAAAAATTTAAAACTTTTATTAGTGATGTTTAAATCACTTATTTGTGGTTCTTAGACCTTAATTATGTTTAAGGTAATCTAACGAAACGAATTAGAATCAATTCGAGACTAAAACTAGAGAAATAAAAAAACTAGTGACTAGTCCCACCTGGATTAGGGTTTTCCAATACCGAACATAAAATGAAAGATCGAGAATAAATCTTGACAAAAGGATTTCATTTCTAGAATCCTCTCACGAAAACATGTGAGAATCCAAAGAATGAGAATTTTCGCATACTTGCCTTGGCCACCTTAAAACACTATTTACGAGCTTGATCAACTTCCAATCCGTATAACCATGATAATTAATGATAACAATTAAAATCATGAAGGAATATATTATTATGAATTTAGAAATTATAAGAATCAATTTCTGAAAGAAATTCCTGAAGAACTTAACCGAACGCCGGAAAAATTATACCGGGAAAACCCTAAATTGATCCGAACGATTCAAAACTCGAACCAAGGGTCTAAATCAATAAAATATGATTTATAAGACTCAAATAAATTGTGAAAGCTCAATAATTCAATAGAATTTCGAATGAGCATAATTTAATCGTCGAACGCTGTTTTTCCACGATAACTCGGAATTGACTTATCGGACGTCGTCCGAACTTCATGAAATTTTTATAAATATTTAAATAATTCTTTTAAAGGATATTTAATAAAATAAAACCTTACGGTTTCGAGAAATCAATCGAAAGCGCGTTAAAACTTAAAGAGTCGGTATTAACATGCCAAAACGGGTAATTTGACCAATCTTTCTCCCAACTACCACCAAGACCACCCCAAGTGAGTAATGACAGCCCTTTAGGCTGTCAATACATTGTGTGAACCGTCCATTACAGCCTCACAACCTTTGGAACACATTTTCTCTCTCTCATTTTCAAAATTCTCTTTTGTTCTTCACACTTTGTGGCCTTTAATCCTCCTTCTCAAACCTTTCCAACCTCCAAATAATTATTCTAAGACCATACAAAGGTATTACTCATCATTCTCTCCATTTATAATGGATTAGAATTTTTTTTAGATTTTTCTTGATTTATTTCACAAAAAACCCTAGTTTGCTCCTCAATTTTTTTTGTGACTTTTGAGACATCAAATTCTCTCAAGCCATGAATGAAAAAATGCTTAGAATGATGTTCTAAGGCTGTAGTTAAAATTTCAGAATTTTTGGAGCATGTTTAATAATTTTCGATTTATGTTTTATTTCTTTTTATATGTGATAAAGCATGCTTTTGTGAATATTATTTGATATTGTTGCTTGTTAATGTATTAGGACCATGTAGAATAAATATCATAATTTTCAGAATATTTTTGGAATTTTCTTGTATTTTGATTTTATTTGTTGGAAAATAGTTGAGGTATAGTGTTTAATATATGATATGAACATCATATATTAATCTTGAAATTTTGAAACACTACTCTATTTTTCAAAAATGGGCAGAATATATTTAAGTATTTTTAAGCCATTTTTGATTTTATTTGTTGAGAAATAGTTGAGATATAGTGTTTAATATATGATATGAACATCATATATTAATCTTGAAATTTTGAGACACTACTCCTATTTTCCTTTGAATACCGAAAATATATGTATATATCTAAGGATTTATTTGATTTCATTTGTTGAAAATGATAGATATGTTATGTGTAGAAATAATATGAACCTAATATGCATTGTTGGGAATTATTGAACACATATGTAAAATATGTGAGGACAAAAGGAATTCCAAGCATTCGTTCATATTATAAATATTAATTGATGTTTAATGTTAATATTACATGTTATCGCATAATATAAACATGTTGTGAATGAATGAAATTTATCGAGTATGTATATATATATGTGATTACCGAAAATATATAAGGGTGAAAAGTATGGGTTTAAATTTTAATACATGATATGAAATGATATTTCATGTTTAGTATATGGTATAAGCATGATATAATTTTGTGGAATTTATTAAACACCAAAGCTCATTAAATGGTGATTACCGAAAACTATATGTTTTAACCTATGATTTGAAATTTTATATGATGATATTGAGTTGGTAATTAAACTCTATATTATGACAGGAGTATAACATGATTTTATTGAATTTATTGGATACATATGCTAATTGTTGCTAATTATCGAAAACGTAACAAAATGACTAAGTATGAGTTTACTTCTAATGTTAAATAATGCTATGATAGTGAAATTATGTTTAGAATAAATGGTTGTGATTATGGTGAATGAATGGAACATTTATGCACACATACACAATGATTGTATATTATATTAGAAATTAGGTTTTCTAATGCTTTAGTATAGTTTATGTTGTGTATGGTATTGTTGGGTGTTGAATGTTTATGTTTATGTTAAAATCGACAAACCAAAACCCCAAACATAAACAACATAATAGTATATGTACGAGAATCCAAAAGAAATCGACCAATTTCGATAACTTAAGAGTGAATCAACGAGAATCGAAGTTAGACATAAATTGTGGTTTCAGAACTATTAAAAGGATACTCAAACGTGAGTTCCTAAGTTAGAAAACCAAAAGCCGAGCTACAACGTTAATACTCAATAACGACAACCCAATACGATATTAGATTGAGCGTTAAAACAACTCGATAACTAATTACGATTATATGACATATAATCTCCGACGAGTTAAGAGAAACAAACAATGTCGAATGTGTAAGCAAAGATTAGAACATAAGATGTCGATCCTTATGTCCCAAAAGTCGAGTTAATATTCCCAAAGCATTTCGCTTATTCTTAGGTACTTACTACATGATAGCATGTGCTCACTGAATCATAAGTCAATACTCCTCTTTATTTGTCGTACATACGACAAGTCGTCAACATAACCTATTAGGACGAACTATAATTGTTAAGTCTAGTTAGTGGCTCGAGAATATCCTAATATACCAATCATAATTTGATTACCGACAATCTATAACGTAATAACGCTTAGAATAAAACTAAGGTTAAGAGTCGAGGATAGACTCGAATATGTGATTCATAATCAAGTTCACCCATGAACGATGAAGTAATATAGATCGAATTGGGAATGCAAGATAATAGAAATTATCTTAAAACAATCACATGAAATCATAAAGAAACCCTAAGTGGGAACTTTAAGTCATAATTTATAAACGACCTTCGATCGATAGAAAAATCTAAGAAAGGTTATTTTCTTATGAATGGTTTGATCATACGTAGTCGGCGAGGAAGAACAACCACACCCCGCTTCATTTAGACTTACTAGCTTGATTAGCAGTGGGCTTTTTCAAACAAAATGTTATGCATATCTCAAAGCATGATTTAGAAAGCTTTATGAAATATTATCACATGAAATGTTATTCATTGCCAAATGTTTATGTTTTGTTGTTATCCTATCTGAGATTGGTATATCCAATGTGGTATGTGAACGAGTTGGTCCACCAATGTTAAAAAGGGTAACGATCGGATCCGACTTAGTTAAGGACTAACTCGGATTGTGTACACGTGCGATCGTGTGTTAAGGTTAGCTACTCGATCGTCACGGCCACTATGTGTAGGTGGCCACCCATAGTGCGCGAATGGAATGAAATGAATGAATGAATGAATGAATGAATGATCAGATATGGAACAACGTATGAAATAGTCAGGCCTGACACTTTTGGAAAATGATAAAATGTTTGATAGGCATGAGTCTTTTAACTAAAATCCTCATGTGCTATTGTGGGCAGTTCAATAACTTTTGATAAAGAAAATGTTTTCGGCAATGAGTCCACTGAGTACTTTTGTACTTAGCCTTGCATCTCATTTTTGATGTGCAGGTTGAGCAAGGATCGATGATGGGTGCGATGTGGTGCAGAGTAGCAGTTGTTTTGATGCTTTATTAGAAAAGTTTCTAGAACCTTGGGCATGCATCGTCATATGCATGTCCAAACGTTTATTTGCTGCCTAACTATGCTATTATTTTGATGTTTTGATTATAACTGCTTTCATACCGTATTGAACTTGAGGTTGTTCCTCGTTCCTTGAATTGTGCCCTGATTAGGTTATATTTGAACCTCGAACCTTTTGACGAGTCCTTCTGTGACTCGAGTTGGTATTGAATAGCTTATCCATTTTTAGTCTATACGTTGTTGAGTAGTTAATTGGTTAATTACATTGATTAATTATGTTTATATCCGCTGCTTTATCATACCAGTGACGATCCATAGGATCCGCACTTCATTGGGAAGTCGGGTCGTCACAGCCTTAAATTCTTTGAATTTCTCAAAGCATTCAGACTTGCGGTAAAGCAGATATACGTATCCGTACCTTTAGTATTCATCAATGAAAGTGAAAAAATACTCGTACCCTCCACGAGCTTGTGTGGACACTTCTTTGGCTCTATACCCCTTCGCTTTGAAAGGTCTAGTCGACATCTTTCCTTCTATACATGATTCGTAGACTGGAATGGACTAACTGTAATTTCACCCAACGCTCCATTCTTAGCCAGTCTTTGGATCCTATTTAGATTGATGTGACCTAATCTATGATGCCAAAGAAACGTGGTGTCATCTAGCGAAGAAAACTTTCTCTTCCTAAGGTTTGATGTAGATGCAACATAATTAAAGGTATTATGCTTGGCAGAAATAATATAAAGCGAATTATATAAAGTGTCACCACAAATAACTTCTTTATTTGTTATGATAGAAAGACCACTATAAAAAACAACAGAATATCCATGTATAAATAATTTGGAAACCGAAATAAGGTTTTGCCGAAACTCCGGCACATATAAAATATCTTTCAATATTAAAATTGTCCTATCAAAACATAAAGAAACATCTCCGACTGCAACGGCCTCGACTTTCGCCGCATTGCCCATGGAGATCGTTATCTCTTCATCAAGCAACTTCCTTGTCCGCAAAAACCCCTGCAAGGTGTAATAAAACATGATCAGTCGCACCCATATCTACTACCCGTGAATGAGTAGAACAAGTCGCTAAAAATGTTTCCGTTACTAAAGCAAAAGGCCTACCTTGAGCCTTGAGCATGGGGCACTTAGCCTTCAAATGCCCAGTCTAGCCGCACTTGGGGCACATGCCCCTCTCCTTTGGCTTTTTCAAGCCTCCGGTGGCTACCATGTTCTTGCTCCCACTGCTCTCACTAGCTTCCTTGCCTCTGCCACCTTTGGCACCCCTTTTTCTTCTTCCACTTTTCAATGGAAAATTTGGGTCCTTAGATGTGCTAGCAAATGCATGTGCTCCTTTTCCCATGACACCTTCCGCGGCCACGAGATCATTTAGCAACTGACTAAGTGTATACTCGGTCTTGCTCATGATCACGTTCACGTGAAAGTTCTCGAAATACTTGAGCAGTGTGTTAAGGATGATATCGACCTTGGCTTCGCCGTCGATACCTCCTCCCAACTGATCAAGACTATCCATGAGATGAGTCATGTGGGAGACATATTCATGGACCGAACTTCATTCTTCCATCCTACACGCCAAGATTTCTCTCATTGTGTGGAAGCGGACTATCCGATCCGACTGCCCAAACTTACTCTCGAGACTTGACCATATTTCAGTCGTGTCTACCATTGACTAATGCTGAAGTTGGAAGCCTTTGGACATAGTAGTCATCATATAGCATTTGACCATATTGTTTAACTTATGCTAAAATCTGCTTGACTCTCGCTGCTCATTCGTCGATGCGCCAGTAAGGGCATCGGGTTTGGGAGTAGTGAGAACAAACATGTTTTCTTCTACGATAAGAACATATTCCATGTTTCGTTTCCACTCGATAAAATTTGGACCGGATAGAGGATTTTGTGTGAACATATTGATAATCGGTGTAAGAGACATATCTGAAAAGTAATGTAAACACATAAGCATACGATCGCACATAATTCGTAACAATAATATTGTAACCTTTTAATGATAAAACATTATTAATTGAAACCTCCAATCGCCCAAGGAATCCCACATGCAAGCTACACGTATGGAGGTTTACACATGAACCCCTCGACCAGACTAAAATATACCTTTTATTCGTTTAATTTCAATCCATGTCAACTTATCCTTATGATAAATGAAATTAATGATTGGACCTTACTAGACCACATCACTATCGCAAGAAGGGACATCACGAAAAGTTGTACTTGTGGTGATGCCTAAGCAATGACCACAATTTTGACAGCAGATAATGAATTCTTAGAATTGACAAACTCACTCGGACCATACTGCTTCCAATTTAAAATCTTTTGTCATCAAATTTTAAATCTATCTCTAGAGAACTTATGAAGATTGCATATGCAAGCTAGGCGTGTGGACGTTTATACATGAAACTCCCACTTCTCAATAGATTAAAATGTTTTATTTAGAAATCTCATCTAACAAACTTATGATAAACAGTGGCATCAAGCCACGCGTGTGGATGTTTACTTACTGTGCGTACCACTTTGTTTAGAGATCAAAAAGTGGAGGTATTGACATCTTTAATTTAAAAATTAATATGTCGGGTTTCTTGCTTAGTCTTTTGTTTCAAAAGGTTGTCCATGCAGATCACGTAATCTGTAATATCCGTAGTTTTAAAGCTAATTTGCGATAATAAAAATCGCTAATTAGGGTTTTGTTCCGGTAATCGAAATAGTGAATTATCAAAACTTGTTTTCGACTATCCTTTATACGAGGATTATTATATCATATTCACTAATGATTAGTGAATTAAGGAATATAGTTTATATTATTCCTTCGAACGTAATATTCTAACGTCGATCAATTTCGACAGTTAGTTTTACGATATTTTCTAAGTGACAAAGTTTAGAATTAAATTTCTTATTAATGAAAGGAATGAATAAAGTGAGTAAGACCTTATTACGAACATTTTGGGAGACGATACGATTAGTGTCGGTTTGAGACGTTTTGAACGTCAACGTTTAGAGATGAACTGAAAACTTAGTCTAATGATCAAGGAATTATATTATTTAAATTCCTACGATCATTTTATGAAATAAGAGCATTGTTTAACATTAAAATAATACTAGAGAATTAAAGAATAAAGATTGAACAATTTAGCTAATTTCAAAAACCCTAATTTTCGAAATTAGGGTTTTGTGATCTAGAATTGTTCTAAATATTTTTCTATGATGTAAATCATCATATAAGACATATAATATTTCATATAGCTATATATTAGCTATTTATTACAAGAAAATAAAATATATAGCATTATTGCTATATATGATTTTCGAAAATCTCATAAGTTGGGAAATTGAATTTAATTCTTATCCAAGTGATAATGTTATGAGATAATTATGATATTAAGATATTATTAAGGATAAGATGAGGTGTATTACCAACTTGCACTAGTGGGATACCAATTGTTATTAAAAGTGGCGAAAATGTGTCATTTTATGTGACAAAATTGAAACATATCATGCTTTAATTAATGTAAGGATAAGATTATGACATTAGCATGATATTAGTTGTAAAGTAGAGGTAGTTATCAATTTGATCAAGTAACCTATGGTTTTTGTCACATAGTAGCCGAAATTTAGGACTTTAGAAGTAAGAAAATAATTCTTCTTACGTTATGATAATGACATGTATCCTAGTTGAAATATTTGACTTTTCAAATATGATATTATCCTAAAGTAATATTATAGTATATGATAGTATGAAAATAAAATTTATTCCCCTACACTATGTAATAGCCGAAAACAACATATATATTATAAAGTGTTGAATTTTCTTTATCTTATGATAAGTGATAAGGATAGAAATGATATGTATTAATTATGAGACAACATGGTGTATTAAGATAGGATAAGGTATGAATTTTATCTCTTATGTCTCATAGGGGCCGAAACCTTACAAAAAAAAAAAGATAGGGTTTGGTTCCAATTCTTGAAAGTGATATATATCAATTAAGTGATAAGGTATGATTACATTAAAGTATTATATGATGAAAATAAAAACTTGGTCCCTAAGCTAAGGCAAGTGGACGAAAAAATTAGGATAAGTGTCCAAGTGTATTAAGTTATCATTTTATGTAATTATTGTCATACAAGTGGACATGCTTATAAATATGGGATATGATCCAACACCTCTTCCATTTGACACTCTAAGAACCGCTAATTGAGGGAGAAAAAAATTGAGAGAGAGTTCATCTTGTTCATCCCAAATCTTAGACCAAAAACCATTGCCGTTAAAAATCGACACCGATTAAGAGGTTAGAAACGTTACGAGCTTTGTTTACATGTTAGAATTTTTGATTTCCAACCATAAAATCACATGTTATGAGCTTATATTATTTATGATGAAATTTTAGGAAATTATGTTCATATGCTAAGTGGTTTGGAAATTATGTTTATATGATACTCCTAAGCATATATTATGAAATTTATGCAAAGTTGAGCATGAATAAATTATGTTTGAGGGGACCGAAAGTTGTGATGTTCATAGGGTGATGAGTATGATTTTTAATTGTTGTTTTGAACATGAAATAATGATCTATAGTATTAAATATGCTTATATGATTTTATGTGAAATATTTGGAAAACAATAGTAAATATATTTAAAATTACCGAAAGTTTGAAAGAAAAATATATGATGAGATATAATTCATGATTTAATGATATTATAGCATATAAATGATGTAGATTCATAATATAGTGTTATATGAATTTATTGGAGTTTTTGAAAATTAATTTGACCTAAGTCATATTTTCGAAAATATGACCTTAGGCTATTTTAATGAGAAATTCATAATTGATGAAAATTATGTCATAGTGATGATATATGGGGGTGATTATGTGTTATGTGATTTAATTGGAATTTTTGAAAAATGTTTAGTATATTTTTCAAAATTACCGAAAACTATAGAATAAAATTAAATGATGTACAATTTTTCTATGATCAATATAATTACATATTATTGATCCCATGAGAATATGGTGTGATATGTGAATTTTTAGGAATTATTGCACAAGTTATACTTATTAACCTACAAGTACCGAAAATGCATAAGTGTGGAATTTAATGTTATAAATTTATTTTATGAGGTATAATCACATAATATGTTCTAAAATGATGTTTTAGACATACTATGATTTTATGTGATTTTTAGAACGAGAAATATTATGTTTACGTCAAAATATTCTATTAAGTGACGTAAGGTCGAAAGTAAAGTGCTATGTGTGAAATTAATCATATTTATGCGTATTATTGAGCATGATTGTTGAAAACGTGAAAAATCGAGACTTATGATAGTAGGATTGAAAATCGATTAAAAAAATCAATTTATAAAGCTTACTAATATATATATATATATATAATTCGAAATATATATATATAATAAAAGTCAAAGATGTTGACTAAAGTCAAAATGTACGAAATACGTTAGTACGTGATTAAAGTGATGTGATACATCTAGTAAGAATACGATTTACGTTGATTAGACACGCTAAGACGTGTAAGACGTATTAGAAATATCATTGAATCTTATTAGACTTGGACGTTTTAGAAAAACGTGACCAACGTACTAAATTAATTTCTTACGTAGAGAGGAAACGCGACGCGATCGTTGACGTTAGAAAGGAATTGTGTTGAAAAGCTACGTGCCAGGTGGGCTTTACTCGAAAACCCTTTTATTTATTTTGCCTTCTGCAAAATGCAAAGTATTTATTTACAAAGCTTTCAGTTGAGAAATGATGTTGAGAAGTGATATGATTACCTGCCCAAAGTGTTTATGTTTTGTGTATGAATCCTATCAAGCTGTTGGTTCGCCAACTGAGAAAGAGATACAGCTGTTGGGTCGCTCCCAACTTTATAGAATGAATTCGGATTCTGTGCTAGAGGGATGAATTCCTGGTCTATTCCTAGCCTGGAGGTCGAATTCGGGTCCTGTGCTAGAGGGATGAATTCCTGGTCTATTCCTAGCCTGGTTTTATGCACACTAAGGTGGACTGTGTGCCGAAAGCAAAATTCTCGGCTAGTCCCAGCGACGTAGAAGGAGGCCTCCTTCTACGGCGTTTAAAGATAATGTTATATGAGATCGAGTTTATGAGAAGTGATATGGATCATACACACAAAGAGAGAATGTTTGCCAAGCGATGTTTTGAGAAAATGAGAAATGTTTTAGTAATCACGAGTTATTTCAACTAAAATCCTCGTGTTTTACTGAGGGGCAGTGTAATTTAAAGAAAATGTTTTGACAATGAGCCCACTGAGTGCATTATTTGTACTCAGCCCTGCATGTTTGTTTTTAAATGTGCAGTTGAGTCGATCGATGGGATGAAGAAGTGTTGAGCAGTCAGGTCATCATTGTCGATAGTAGAACCTTGAATACACATCGTCACATGTGTACTTCACATGTTTTCCGCTGCTAGATTATGAAGTCATACGTATGTTATGTTTTTGTAAAACCCAAAACTCATGGAGTTCCAAAATATTCCCAATATATGTCACACCATTCAGTGTTCTAGGTCATTATTCGTTACTTAATCCCGTTTCAATTAACAGTCCCTGCTAATCCGTACTTTGGGTTGGCGGGCCGTTACATAATCCTAGCATGCTTTCTATAGAACTCAACATGTAAAACATGCTCGCAGAATTCTAAAACATGCTTCAAAACACGATAAACCTAGCATGCTTTCAATACGCATCCAATCACAAAAACATATTACATGTTTATCTACGTAATTAAATATACATAGCATGCTTCTACATAATTTAAACATCCACGACATGCTTTGAATGATAAAAATAAAATAAATTTGTTCATCGCGGCCCACTCATGGATTTTGTACTTCCTTGCCTAATTTATTACATAAATTTGTAAAGTACAGATCTTCAATAAAATCTCGAAACATGCCTCGTGTGAACGGGCATGGACCGGAATCGTCAAAATTGGATTTGGGCTAAAAATTTGAAAAACGGGTCGGAACAGTGAATTGGGTCGGGTCGGGTCGATCAAAAAATTTGGATCCGGGTAAAAAATCGGGTCTGTGCCAAAATGGGCCGGGTCGGCCCAAGATGGGCTGGGCCGCGTGATCGCTATATTTTCTACCAAAATAAATGATAGTAAAAATAACAAGTATTATATCGTATCTACAGAGACTAATAATCGAAAACACAATGAATAATTAACAAAAAAATATTTATTATTATCCAGCAACAAATATCAAGAGAGGTGATGATTAAACTCGACACAAATAAAATAAGAATGAACTCAGATATGAAAGACTGATCCTATGGATGTATTTAACCTAACCAGATTCACGCAATTAACCTATTAATCTGTTTACCAATTTAATCCAGTCAAAGATGAAAGATCATATAAGTACCCATAAATTTCGCCATTCGACAATTATTGTTGTGGATTACTAATTTACCTACATCATTACGCCTCAAGGTGGAAATTAGTAACCTAAATAGATCACAAAGAATATGCTTCCTATGGATGTTCCTATCTCACTATGACTCAAGCTTACCCAGACAGTATTCAAGATCGATTGACAATTAAAGCATTATATATTCAATTGGCAACTATATATGCATTAAAATTGATCAGAAATTAACACATAAAATCAAGCTCCATGAATCACAAATCGATGATTGGAAGGTAAAACAATATCAACAGATAAATCACAGAAATCTAGTTAAACATACAAACCCTAGGATCAATACAGAATTTAGCTACGCATAATTAAAATACTAAAACAAGAATTAAATAAAGATAACATAAACTGAATTGAAAAGCCGTATGAATCCACGATGAAACTGTAACAACTCGAATCCGTAAATAATATGAATGCTTGCAGGAATCTAAAGACGAACTAGAATGAAAAATAAACTAAAGCTACAAGCTGAACAAAAGTGTTCTGTCAAAACTCGTGCTAAAGTATAAAATCTAATCTTCTGTGTAAAGCGTCAGGTCATTCTCCTCCTTTTGACTGCGAATATATCAACCCTAGTCTCGCATTGGCTCGCGAGACTAGCTCGCGATCAAGGGTCGCAATAGAAAGTCGTGAGACAACCTTTCTTCCACGCGTCCATCTTTCCTCGCGACAGAGTGTCGCGAGCAAATCTCGCGAGGCGTGTTCTTCTCGCGGCCAGGCTCGTGACCGCTAGGGCGGTCGCTAGTCTCGATACAGAATCTTCTGGAGCAAACTCGCGACCTAGCTAGCGACCGCTAGGGTGGTCGCTAGCCTCCTGTTCCTTTTCACTGTATTTTACTCGCGAGCTTTGCTCGCGAGTTCTCTTCGTGCGCCTATGTCGCGATCTCTCTCGGTCCAAAAATACCTTTATCTCGTGATCCATCTTTTTGACATCTAGACCTGTGCAAAAACGACACGAAATACACGCGACATAATATCTTTCAACGTAAACATAAATATATCAAATGATAGCTCAAAAGATCACTTATCAACTATAAAAGGAACGAAAATAACCTTATAAAATAGGTAGAAATGAGGTTTATCACGGCACTAGGGCACAACCCACAGCGCGCCCAACACCACCTCCGCCGCCCAGCTTCTCCCGCAGCCCCGCCTCGTGCATCGCCACGACGCCTGTCGACGCGCTCCGCCAGTCATCAGCCCAGCAACATGTAACGTCGCCGAGTCGCGCCCAACCGTTGTCGAAGACCCTGCCGAGGATTTATCGCATAGCCTAGCTGAGAGCTGTCGAGACTTCCGGGCGAACTACGGACGATGCGCGCAGGTCTGCGCGCAGAATGCACATCCCATCGTGCGCTATCGCCCAGCCACATCCGACCGTTTGAGCACTGCCGAGGAATGTCGCCCTGCTACTGAGAAACGCTACGCGCGACTCGCATGCTGGACACCCGCGCACTGAGTTCGCGCACCATCTCTCGACCCGCCGAGGCTGTCCGCCCATTACTGCCGAGGTTGCCGAGACGTACAGTCCGTCCTGCTGTCGGATGATGTCGAGACTCCTGCCCAGCGTCCGAGCAGCGTGTTGCGAGCGCCGAGCACGCCTAGCGTGCCGTCATCCGCACGCCCTCGCGCCAGCACGTCTGGCCATCCGACGAGCCTCCCGTCGTGCCGAACGACGGGACTCCATCGTCTGTCTCGTTCTTCGTGTTCTTCGTCTTCGTTCATCTTTTACAGATTAGATTTATAAAAAAATCCTAATCTAACCACGGATTTTCTCGTGGTGAAAAACGAAATCCGACAAAAAAACAAAAAATAAAAACAAGTCACGATGAACGACAAATCCACAATTAATTAATTACGCACGTAATAATCAAACGTGAATTAATCCAACAGAACCAAGATACTGATCCCAGGTTCTGATACCAATTGTAGGAAAATCTGATTTTAACCCTCTCCCGATGATCTATCTTGGATGTTTAATTCACCATACATTGATTATATACCTAGCATGCACCTATATAATTAATTGCAACACTTTGGTTTTTTATCGTGTTCACCTGCTAATTTGTCAGACAAAGAATAGGATCAAGACTCGTGCTTTGATCTTCTGGACTATCTCCTTTCGCCAATACTCCAATGCTGAGTGAGAGCAATCTATGGAGAGTACTGTAAAAATTCGCCTTTTTCCTCACACTTGGAAATCACAAAAATCACAATATGCACACTATAATTTTCTAAAATCTCTTAGCATTAGGATCCACTGATTAATTTTCTCTTACCTTATGTTTATAATGCAACCTTAGAATCCTATTAGGATAAGATCCCTGTATATCTAATAAATATAATAATATATTTTTCAGATAGAGTATTTATGTTCTGGGTTGAACATAAGATAATTAATTTATTTGAGACTCATCTTTATTCCTTGCATTTGATCCCTGGGCTAGCCTATTAAGACCTGGAGCTGCATAAATTCGTCCACTTCATGTAGAGTCCCAAATTCATAAACATTTATTCATGTCACTTGTTGATATTTTTAGCATTAGTAATATAATAAAGGTATCTACTTCCTACTTTTTTTTAATATTTATCTCAACTATCTTAACATATGATCAATTTATTAAGAAAAATATGTATAATTAAACATTAACTTATTAACTGTGATTTATTTCGTAATTTCAATACCATTTTTATAAACTAATTATTAAGGGCATAATCTATACATTTTTTGCAATTAAAACTCAAATCAACAATAAGATCATCTTTTCTAGTAAAATTTTCTATCATTACTCGATTAAAATCGACGGACAATTCAAGACCATCAAAGCCCATGTATTAATTATACGAAATTGCATTCTCTTTTAACAAGAACAAGCTCCAAAACGTGATTATCTGTTGAACTTAACTTACATGTCCAAAATTGTCTCTTTAATTAGTTAGATTTAGGCTTTGATTTGGTATTAAACTACATGTAGACTTGCATGCCGAAGGTCTCTTCAACTAATTGCATCCAGGCTTTAATTCAACATCAAATTACATGTAAAGTCGACCGGTCTATTAAATAAATAGACATGCAAAACAGAAAATCAAACGGCTAAAAAAGCTACAGCCCCAAATATTGGTTAACCCACCATTAAAAAATAACATAATTCGTATGTCTAATTTCCCATTATTAAAAGTGATGTCAAAATTAAGTCATAATTCATAATTTATTTGGGATAACATCCACGACACAATCACATCTTGCCATGTCGGCATTATTAAAGATAAGCCTGACTGACGATAATTAACTTCGTATCAGAACTATGTTAATATGCTCGTTTGTTCTAAATATACAATCAGTATTGTCACATATTACGCAATATAATTGCTACCTTTCCCTCAACCATTGATTTAATGTTTTAATCGAGTTCCAAATACTATTTTAAAAATAGTAACTAGTTCTAAAAGATGAACCTTACTAAATACGTACAAATAATGATTATAGATGCAACTACGATAGACATGACGTTAAAATAGCATTAAGTACGTAATAATCGCTTGATGTTCCAATATTAATTATTCATAGAGGTCTATAAACACAGAACAAAGCACGACGAAAGAGAAAATAGAAAAAGATTACACAGAACAGAAGGCACGACGAAAGAGAAAATAGAAAAAAGATTACACAGGAACAGAAAAATACTAATGTTTTGAGCACAAATTGTGAATTATCCGCCAGAGATACACAACACACATAACAACAAAACCACAGAAATTACTAAGAAAGACGATTTTATTTATAATTTAAGGTTTCAAGTTCCCTGGCCGCCCTTAACGTGCTGCTGTCCTTGTTGCCCGTACTGCTCCGCCTTTTCCTTGACGTCCTGCGCGGCATGGGAAATCTTTTCCCTGGCACGGTCGATCTGATCAGCTCCAATAGGGTGTTTCCCGGTGGCATATCTATACATCCAGTAGAACACGAAGCTGGCGACAGCCCCGAAGCCGCCCGACGTCACGAAGCCCGCCAGGATCAAGAAGACGGTGATAGCTGCAGGGACGAGCACGGGGCTGAATATGACGAGCAGGGGGGTGGCCAACACGAGGCCGATGACAGTAGCGGCGAGCGTAAGGCCTGAGAGGACCATGAGGGAGCCGCCGAGGGTTACGGCGGTGGTGGTCTTGGCCACCTGGTGAGACAGCTGCTGCCTGTTCTGATCATGGCGGGGCTGGTTTTGAGCCATTAAAGCTTTGGTGATGCTGATGGTTTGCAGCTTGGAGATAGAGATGGAGGGGGCTAGAGAGTGTGTAAGACCAGAGGTGTGGGTGTTTATAATAAAAAGAGAATCCATGGCGGTGTCACGTGAGGGATGGGTGGGAGTGTCACGTGTTGAACATGTACACTTTTGCATGATTTGCATGACACGAAGCGCCTTTGGAGTAGACACGTATCGCTTCTGAGTTTTGTGAAGAAAAGTGGCAATAGCAAGGGATGGGGTGTTTGTTTTTCCTTCGAAATTGGTTTCTTTAGAAGCGGCAAATGGACACTGTGGTTCCAGGCTCCAGTAGATGTTAATTCACACATGTGATATATCACTTTACTATATTTAATTATTTTAAGTTTTTTGAATCTTCAAGTATGTGATTTAAGAACTGGTATGTCGTAGCACTGAATTAACTTTGGGCTAGGTATGACGATGAGATATAGTTTGATTGGAAAAAAATGATACACCAAAAAAAAAAAATTCTACATGAAAAATTGGTGGTTCGAATCCTACTATAACGTTGGATATGCCTAGTTTTGGTATTGTGTGGATTATATTGTTTTTTTATAGTTTTTATTTACTTTATATGATATATATCTTGTATTTTAAAATGAAAATAAAAATTAATGCTAGCTATATTTGGATAATAGAAATCCTCTAGTTTAAATAGTAACATTGTCTTCTTCAATATCAACAGTTACACTAAATGAAATTCTCTAATTCTTGTAAAAGTGTAATCACAACACTGTTCAGACATTTGTAGCACAATTAGTGTAATAAATACTGATAAACACACTAACAATAAAGTAAATATAAAGCAACCAAAAGAATATATAGTATGGTTACCCATTCCGGTGATAATTCTAGGGGCATCATTCTATGGAAACGTTTTAGTCACAGCCCGGTTTGGCTAAACCTTACCAGACCGTGACTTGGGGTTTGGGTTAAGTGAATATGAAAGAATAAGGGTTTCAACTCATTTCATCTACGAAGAAATATAGATGTTTCAAACAGAAACGAGAATCATGATAGAGCAAAACAGCTTTTAGATATATATAAGAAGGTTTCACGGTTCCAACAAAACAGCAGCTTTTACAAAGCTTAACATAGTAACAAAAGATAACAGAGTCTCAAGAGTTTAGCAGTGGAATAAAACGTGTGAGACATGCATATGGAGATGCATTCTCAAGGTGAACCAAAAATACTTCATACTTCAAAAGATTCCGCTCAACTCTTGATCTGTTCCATCACCTGCTCAACCTGCACATTTAAAAACAAATATGCAGGGTTGAGTACAAAGATGCACTCAGTGGACACATGCCGAAAACATTTTACTACGAAATATTGTGCTGCCTACATCATAGTAAGACACAAGGGTTTTATTGAAAAGGCATTGTGCTTACTAAATACATTTTCATTACTTTCTTAAAATCATTGCTTGGCCATGCATTTTCTCATCACCACGTATATTACAAGTCGGCATATGGATTAATGCGCTGGGAGGGAGGCCTCCCTTCACCGGACGCACGACTGACCGCGAACGGTTCAGAGGCTGAATCATCTGACCGTAACTCGGTTCGTGGTGAAGTGTACACAACCCTAAGCTAGGATTCCCTTCACCTCCAAACTTAGGATCCAATTCGTAATACTTTTCCTGTTGCCCCAAGCAACCCGAATGGACATATACAAAACATAAAACATTTTTGGCAGACAATATCGTATCTTAACTTTTTTAGAAAACAAGACAAGAATAATAAAGAAATCATTTTTCAAGAAAGCTCGTAATTGGTTTTGGTAAGAAAGCCCACCTCGGGACTTAAAGTTCCTACGTCACTAGAAATTAATTGTCGTCTTCTTTCTCCTATGAGCAGGACACTTTTTCAACGTGAGAACGAGGTTTAGTACATCGCTATACTTTTCGATAATCATCGATCCGAAAACAACGGAGTTACTACATCAATCCTTTTTAACGTCAAGGATCCTATTTTCATACCTTAACCACTATTATACTTATTGCGTCTTGAAAAGATATAATATCCTATCTTTTCATTCCTTCCTCGCTCAAACCATTCGATTGTGACGTATGAATCTTAATTTCATACCTAACGTCATACGCATCGACTTGACTTTCTTAACTTACATGCATACTTAAATTTTATGTATTCACAATGATTTTCCTACGCCTCAACTTTTCACGTATCATATCATATGATTCACATATCACGTATCACGAGATGTCATATTCTTTCATTTTATGATTTTCAAAATTCCATATATATATATATATATTTTTCAAATTTTTACATAATATATATTATTTATCATATATCAATAATATGACATAATTTTCATCATACGTAACTTGTACATCAATATTTTCATATGTTTGGTTATTTTCGAAAGTTTTCATATATTTTCTCAAAATTTCACATAAAATCATATAATCTTAAACATGAATAATTATCATTATTTCATGTTCAAAACAATAATTAAAATTCATGTACATCAACATATAACCCATGCTTAATTTCGGTCATGACATAGTACTTTTAATACATGCTTAACTTTGTACTAAAATCATAATTCATGCTTATAAACGCTATATAAACATATTTAATTCATAACTTCGACACATAGCAAAATTTTCACGATTTCACATAATTTTCAAAGCATGTAACAAAACATATCACATATGATTTCCTAATATTTTTACATAAAATAATAAAAGTGTAGAGTTCTAACCTTCTAGTTGATTTTGATCGACGTTTACGCGTTTTTCAACCACGATCAAGAGAACTCTTGGGAACACTCTCTATTTTTTCACTATTTTTCTCTAATTTTAGTGATTTTCGGTTATATGGTGTATAAGGGGGGTCTCTATTTATAGATGTTATAAAGTGATTTTAATTATTACTTTATAAAATATCTTAATATAAAATCAAAAATTACAACTCCTTTATCTCCAAAATTTTCAAACCCTATGAGTTGTCAATGAGTCATTTTTGATCTTATCTTATAATTTAATTATTCATCTTATCTTATCCTTTTGAAATTATAACATATCTAGTTGTAAAATCAAAATTTACAACTCATACCTTATCTTATACCATTTTCGGCCACCTCCATAGTTCATGAGACAATTATTTTATTTTATCCCATAGTTTATTATGTTATTTTGTTATTTAATTAATGTATCTTATACTTATCATAAAATAAATAAATTACCACTTTATACAATGTATATGTAAATTTTCGGTCACCCCTCTTATCTTAGGATAAAATTTTATTTTTTTCTATATCATATACTATAATATTATCATGTACTAATATCACATTTGAAAAGTCAAAGTTTTCAACTTAGGATAAGATATCATTTTCAAAGAGTTTTAAAAATATTTCCAACCTTATTTTAAGTCAAAATTTTCGGCCACTATGATCCAAAACCATAGGTTACTTGTTTAATTTGATAATCATCTCTACTTTACATCTAATATACCTTATCTTTATAATTATGATCCTTTATTAATTAAAGCATGATATTTACATTCATTTTCACACTAATAAGTCAAATATTTCGGCCCCTATAATAATAATATGCCAAATATTTTATTTTTCTCCAATTAATAGCTATATGACATAATAATAATCTTAGATGATAAAATAAATTATAGGAAAATTAATTAAGATCATTTCTATGTACTAAAGTAACGTTATCGGCAAATAATTCAAATTTAAGGATAAATTACCAAACTATTATTCTTTTCATAGCTAATATTATTTTCATGATTAATTACATAAATATAATGATATTATATCATAAAATAAATTTTTGGAACAATTCTAAGTATTTTTCCCATTTTTTTCGAAACTAGGGTTTTCTAGAATAATATTCTCTAAAATTTCTATTCTTATCCTAATTTGTAAATTTCAAAATTTTCATAATTTCTAGGAGATAAGATTGATCTAGAATCATGATATTTATCAAGTATATAATTAAATAAATTTTTAATACATTTATCACATAAATTGTGATTTTGAAAAATCACATAAAATCATGGCTATATTTTCGAAAACTATGAGCTTCTAGAAACAAATATTATCTCCTATGATACTTATCACATTATCACATATTTTTATGAGATAAACATTATCTTATGCTTAGTCATAACCTTATCTTATCATTTTATAAAATATCATAACATACTTATCTTAAAAATGTCATTTTCAAACCTTATCATATACACCTATGATTTTCGAAAATCACACTTGGATTCAAGATAATTATCTTATCACATACTACATGATAAACATGACAACTCATCACATAAAATCAAGTGATCACATATAAATCACAAATTAATTCTTTATACTCTTATTTTTCGAAAATCATCATTAAATAAGGAAAAATATTTCTTTTTCTTCCTTAGTGTAAATAATATCTCAAATATGCTTAAAAACATATTTAAAAATTATTTCATTCAAAATTTTAAGAGAAATTTTGATTTATTCAAAATCGACAATTACCGATGTTCACTTTCATACTCGTTTTTATCGTACTGTTCTTTCTTTATTTTCAAAATTTTAAGCCCAGAAATTCGGGGTATTACATTCTACCCCCCTTAAAGAAATTTCGTCCTCAAAATTTACGTATTCTCACAGCGTTCTCTTCTCCTTCTCCATATTGCATTTCCCATTCCGACGTTGGTACCTTGTACCCATTTTAATCATCGTATGACCCTTAACTTTCCTTCGTATCTACGCAACTATTGATTCTTATAGATGGTGAATCCTATGTCCAAATCTAAGTTTAAGCGAACTTACGCTAACGTCGTATCTCCTGCCTTTGATGAAGAAGATTCGTATTTCTTCGTTTCGTGCTAAGTTCTAAAATACTCGCGTATAACTTCGTGGTCTTGAAATTCCCATAGCAATAATATAATCACAAGTATTTTGAAAGCGTATTCGTACCTGTCGGGTTGTTCTGGTCATTTTCAGGTTGCTGGTTGAGAGCATAAGCCCTTAGTTGGCGTGACTGCTGCATTGCCCTTTGCGGTGGAACTTGTCGTGGCGGGTTAGGTTTATCTATTATCGCTTGTCCTTGTTGTGGACAGTTATTCGCAAAATGTCCTTGCTGTCCACACCTAAAACAGTTAAAACGCCCAGCTAGACAAGTGCCAGAGTGATACTTACGGCATCGTGGGCATTGAGGGCTAGTTAGTTGGCGTTGAGTGTTTCCACCTAGCCTATAATTCATTTGGCGGCTTTGTCCTTGCCCTGGGGCCCATTGCTGCCTTTGATTACCTAACCATGGCCTCTTCTCAGCCTGGTTATAGTAATTGCCCTTCAAAAATCCTACTTCTACAATTGGTGGGTCACCGTTATTCAAATAAGTCGTGTTTTCCGTGGTTTCCCATGTTCAACTTTACCAATTCGGTCGATCCGTAATGGATCGGTTAAACATTCCATTAGGGAGCCCGGTCTGACTCTTCCGTGTGGTATTCATTCTCGCTCGCTCTTGGAATCACATCCAGCAGTTGGTTGGAACATTTCTGCAAAATCCAAAAGGTCCTAGCCTGAGATAGATCGCTTGTTACCGACCAATGAGTTGTGCTATGCTCGCCCAGAACCGACCTGGGGAATGGCTATGGAAATTAATGGGTGCGCACGCGAGAAAACCAATGTTAGAAGCTGGATTTGCAGATTAACATCATGGTCCGGCCCTACTAAGTAGTTCAGCATATTGACTCTAATTTCCACTAGGTGCTACAAAACCTGCATATTGAGTTAGCTCCACTGGATTACACTTTGGTCCTTATTACGACCTTCCTCCCATTTCCTTTTCCTCTGTCCTCTTGAATCATCTTTGGTTTATTTTCCGGCAATGCTTCCTCTATATCCAAAGCCCTTCCTAAGGCTTCGGTATAGGTCATTGCTCCATGGCTGGCAAGAGATATCCTAATCTCAGGCCGTAGTCCAGATCTAAATTTGTCAGCCATCTTTTCGCCGGTATCTACTAGATTCTGGGCAAACCTTGACTTGTCACAGAATATCCGATCATATTCTGTTACCGACTTATCTCATTGTTTGAGCCTGAAGAACTCGTTTTCTTGTTTCTTTCTATAACTCTTTGGAATATACTTGTCATACAGTACCGTCTTAAAATCCTCCCAAGTAAATTCCTCCATCTGTTCTTCAGTCATAATTTTCCTTCTGGTTTCCCACCAGAAGTCTTCTGAACCCGTTAATTGGAAGGTAATGCAAGAAATTCTTTCCTGATCCGCATAATGGTGAAATTGAAAATTGCTCTATTGACCTTACCCAAAGTTCACTTCATTGGGAGTTCCACTCCCATTAAATGTGGGCGGGTTTTGTTTGAGAAACAGTGTCTCTATTTTACGAGGCGGTGGTGGTTGTTGGAGTTCTGGTTCCGGAGTTTCCTCTCATCTCCCTCGTCTCAATTCTCTTCTAGGAGGAATTCTTAATGTTTTAAATAAAAAAAATGTCAATTTGTAAATTGATACTTAGCACATAATTTTATTATGGATCATGGAACAACAAACATATCATATGCCAGATACTTTTCCACAACAAGCCATGTAATATCATGTATTCATCAAAATGCCTTAATGAGGACTTTTCTATATATTAGTTTTACAACGACTAGTCTCTTTAACTTAGTACATAACGTGATGTCATATTTACACCAAAATTTTGACACCACTAACATACTTACTACAAAATATCGTCAACTACATTTTCTCTACATGCTAACCATACCATCTATGTCATAACTGACTTCATAAGTCTTACTTTATCTAAGTGTTCTATGCCCCGGAGGGTCCTTCGTCAGAATCGTTCTTCTTTTCTGGAAATTTTCCTGTTTCCAGATATGTCTTTGCCTCTTTTATGAGACGATCCAAATCCTTCAAAGAGCGATCGAAGTCCTTTATAGTGTTGGTTTGTTTATTTCTCCATGTGGTGGCTCTTGTCTCCACTGGTCGCTCTCCCAATCCCCTCGGGCGGTAGGATCCTGTCCATTGCCCATTTTCATCTATTTCTTGCACAACCGAAGGAACATAACGTGGCCCGGTGTATGGAATATCCCGATACAACCATTCCTTTATCTTCTCATGTTGTTCGTCCAGCACAGGAAAAAGGCCAGTTCCCATTGGTGCTACTCCATATGCATTGTATGTATATCTGAGCTGGCTGATGAACTCTGGTAAATCTGCCAGAACCTCTGAGTTTTCCTTGTAGAAAACATAATCCTTTGCTATTTCTTTTGCATAGCCTTGCCAATCTGTCGGCAAACGGTGGATGAGTCGATGGATGCCATCTAGGTCCGTTACTCCATGGTTGTGAGCCTCCATCCACAGTTGAAAGAACTCGTCCAAGAATTGCCCTAGATCGGTGCCTATTTTGTAATAGAAGAGTCGATATTCTCTTGTGAGTTCTAAGTCCGAAGCATATGTGCTTGTACTCTTACCCTTATCATCCCCATTTCCTGCCATCTGAATACAGATAGTTCTAAGTAAGTCTTCCTTAACTTATAAGCAATAGGGGGGAAACTTAAATCATAAGTTTTTCTTAAGGAACTAAACTTCACAAAACACCAAGTTTGTGAACGTCCTTTAGCATAATCTTGAAAATACTTATTCTTATTTCTTTATCATCAAAATCCCAAGTTCATCTATCACTCTAGATCAATTTACATAAGCAACAGTCGATTACGTCGCGTAGAATTTCAAGTGAAGAAACTGTGCCCTACGTTGCGAGTGACATTCGTTCGTCGAAGCCTCCATTCCTTCGTAGCTTTCCAATTTACGTTCGTCAAATCGAATCTAAAAGCGTTCTAGGTTCTCAAGTTCTTGTGTTTCATCAAACACTACGTTATACATAGAAGAGAATTTCTTATGAGTTCGTTTAATCTAAGTTCGTTGAAACTTAGAGTTCATCTACGTTCTTTTGAAAATCAAAACAATTTCATAATTCAACTTCGTTTCATAAACATACTTTATTGACATATAACTCTATATATGTCTATCATCAATATTCATATACCCCCTGGGTATAAGCTTTAATCTCCTTTCAATTTCATCATAAAATTATCACATACCAATCGGGTATGAGCTTAAACTTCTTTAGACAAACCTCTTGTCTGTCTCATCAATGAATTTTCAAAATTCAAAGCTGTTACTTTTCAACGGCATGTCCACTTTTAAAAAAAAATATTTTCACAAATACTTCCTCAGAACTATACATAACTTTCTCAAAGCTTTTAAAACATACCTTTATTGTCAGAAACTACTTTTCCTTGCTGGTTGAGCTTGATGAACATGAGCGTTGAACGGTGATGAATGCTTCATAAAGAGCCTAGTGATTCAAGCTAGACTTTGGATAGAAAGAATAATTTTGGTTCAAAGCAAACGAACTGCTCTGATACCACTCTGTCATAGCCCGGTTTGGCTAAACCTTACCAGACCGTGACTTGGGGTTTGGGTTAAGTGAATATGAAAGAATAAGGGTTTCAACTCATTTCATCTACGAAGAAATATAGATGTTTCAAACAGAAACGAGAATCATGATAGAGCAAAACAACTTTTAGATATATATAAGAAGGTTTCACGGTTCCAACAAAGCACAGCAGCTTTTACAAAGCTTAACATAGTAACAAAAGATAACTGAGTCTCAAGAGTTTAGCAATGAATAAAACGTGTGAGACATGCATATGGAGATGCATTCTCAAGGTGAACCAAAAATACTTCATACTTCAAAAGATTCCGCTCAACTCTCGCTCTGTTCCATCACCTGCTCAACATGCACATTTAAAAACAAATATACATGGTGAGTACAAAGATGCACTCGGTGGACACATGCGAAAACATTTTACTTTATGAAATATTGTGCTGCCTACATCATAGTAAGACACAAGGGTTTTATTGAAAAGGCCTTGTGCTTACTAAATACATTTTCATTACTTTCTCAAAATCATTGCTTGGCCAAGCATTTTCTCATCACCACGTATATTCCAAGTCGGCATATGGATTAACGCGCCGGGAGGGAGGCCTCCCTTCACCCGGACGCACGACTGACCGCGAACGGTTCAGAGGCTGAATCATCGACCGTAACTCGGTTCAGAAGCTGAAGTGTACACAACCCTAAGCTAGGATTCCCCCTTCACCTCCAGCTTAGGATACGAATTCGTAATACTTTTCCTGTTGCCCCAGGCAACCCGAATGGACATATACAAAACATAAAACATTTTTGGCAGACAATATCGTATCTCAACTTTTTTAGAAAAACAGTACAGTAATAACAGTAAATCATTTTTCAAGAAAGCTCGTAATTGGTTTTGGTAAGAATGCCCACCTCGGGAACTTAAAGTTCCTACGTCACTAGAAATTAATTGTCGTCTTCTTTCTCCTCTGAGCAGGACCCTTTTTCAACGTGAGAACGAGGTTTAGTACATCGCTATACTTTTCGATAATCATCGATCCGAAAACAACGGAGTTACTACATCAATCCTTTTTAACGTCAAGGATCCTATTTTCATACCTTAACCACTATTATACTTATTGCGTCTTGAAAAGATATAATATCCTATCTTTTCATTCCTTCCTCAGTTCAAACCATTCAGTGTGACGTATGAATCTTAATTTCATACCTAACGTCTTTACGTACTAACTTTACTTCTTAACTTACATGCATACTTAAATTTTATGTATTCACAGTTGTATTTTCCTACGTCTCAACTTTTCACGTATCATATCATATGATTCACATATCACGTATCACGAGATGTCATATTCTTTCATTTTTATGATTTTCGAAAATTCCATATATATATATATATATATATATATATATTTTTCGAAAATTTTTACATAATATATATTATTTATCATATATCAATAATATGACATAATTTTCATCATACAGAACTTGTACATCAATATTTTCATATGTTTGGTTATTTTCGAAAGTTTTCATATATTTTCTCAAAAATTTCACATAAAATCATACAATCTTAAACATGAATAATTATCATTATTTCATGTTCAAAACAATAATTAAAATTCATGTACATCAACATATAACCCATGCTTAATTTCGATCATGACATAGTACTTTTAATACATGCTTAACTTTGTACTAAAATCATAATTCATGCTTATAAACATCATATAAACATATTTAATTCATAACTTCGACACATAGCAAAATTTTCACGTATTTCATATAATTTTCGAAATCATGTAACAAAACATATCACATATGATTTCCTAATATTTTTACATAAAATAATAAGAAGTGTAGAGTTCTAACCCTCTAGTTGATTTTGATCGACGTTTACGTCGTTTTTCGAACTACGATCGAAGAGAACTCTTGGGAACACTCTCTATTTTTTTCTCTCTATTTTTCTCTCTAATTCTTAGTGATTTTTGGTTATATGGTGTATGAGGGGTCTCCTATTTATAGATGTCATAAAGTGATTTTAATTATTACTTTATAAAATATCTTAATATAAAGTCAAAAATTACAACTCCTTTATCTCCTAAATTTTCGAACCCTATGAGTTGTCAATGATTCATTTTTGATCTTATCTTATAATTTAATTATTCATCTTATCTTATCTTTTTGAAATTTTAACATATCTAGTTGTAAAATCAAAATTTACAACGTATACCTTATCTTATACCATTTTCGGCCACATCCATAGCACATGAGACAATTATTTTATTTTATCCTATAGTTTATTATGTTATTTTGTTATTTAATTAATGTATCTTATACTTATCATAAAATAAATAAATTACCACTTTATACAATGTATATGTAAATTTTCGGTCACCCCTCTTATCTTAGGATAAAATTTTATTTTTTTCTATATCATATACTATAATATTATCATGTAATAATATCACATTTGTAAAGTCAAAGTTTTCAACTTAGGATAAGATATCATTTTCAAAGAGTTTTAAAAATATTTTCAACCTTATTTTAAGTCAAAATTTTCGGCCACTATGATCCAAAACCATAGGTTACTTGTTTAATTTGATAACCATCTCTACTTTACACCTAATATACCTTATCTTTATAATTATGATCCTTTATTAATTAAAGCATGATATTTACATTCATTTTCACACTAATAAGTCAAATATTTCGGCCCCTATAATAATAATATGCCAAATATTTTTTCTCCAATTAATAGCTATATGACATAATAATAATCTTAGATGATAAAATAAATCATAGAAAAATTAATTAAGATCATTTCTATGTACTAAAGTAACGTTATCGGCAAATAATTCAAAATTAAGGATAAATTTCCAAAATATTATTCTTTTCATAGCTAATATTATTTTCATGATTAATTACATAAATATAATGATATTATATAATAAAATAAATTTTGGAATAATTCTAAGTATTTTTCCCATTTTTTTCGAAACTAGGGTTTTCTAGAATAATATTCTCAAAAATTTCTATTCTTATCCTAATTTGTAAATTTCAAAATTTTCATAATTTCTAGGATATAAGATTGATCTAGAATCATGATATTTATCATGTATATAATTAAATAAAATTTTAATACATTTATCACATAAATTGTGATTTTGAAAAATCACATAAAATCATGGCTATATTTTGAAAACTATGAGCTTCTAGAAACAAATATTATCTCCTATGATACTTATCACATTATCACATTTTATGAGATAAACATTATCTTATGCTTAGTCATAACCTTATCTTATCATTTTATAAAATATCATAACATACTTATCTTAAAAATGTCATTTTCAAACCTTATCATATACACCTATGATTTTCAAAAATCACACTTGGATTCAAGATAATTATCTTATCACATACTACACGATAAACATGACAACTCATCACATTAAATCAAGTGATCACATAATAAATCACAAATTAATTCTTTATACTCTTATATTTCGAAAATCATCATTAAATAAGGAAAAATATTTCTTTTTCTTCCTTAGTGTAAATAATATCTCAAATATGCTTAAAAACATATTTAAAAATTATTTCGTTCAAAATTTTAAGAGAAATTTTGATTTATTCAAAATCGACAATTACCGACGTTCACTTTCTTACTCGTTTTTATCGTACTGTTCTTTCTTTATTTTGAAATTTTTAAGCCCAGAAATTCGGGGTATTACAGTTTTACTACCTAGAGATAAGTTATCAAGAACTTACACAATAAGACTTGCTCGTACTCCACATAAGGAAAATCTCAAACATCCACCCATGATAACTTGTTAGTTGTGCATGTACCAAGTTGTGCATGTACCACACACAACTTGAACGTGAATAAGATATGTTCACCACCCAACTCATATTCTAAAGAGTTCAAAAACTCTTTTACAAGTGAGTATAACCAACTGCTATCAATCTATGCTTAATACAAAATAGTACAATTACTAAGAATCATTCGAAACCCGTTGGTGAAGTTTTGAGCAAGAATAACGAAAATAAAATACTCAAAGACGACATCTCTAAATGCTTCATACATTTCTTGATGTAGGTTCACTTGAAAATTTCTAGATCTTTTTAAACATGCCTTGTTGGAATGTTTCCTTGTTGAGGAAGATATTAAAACAACCTTTAGTCAAAGAAAAGTATATTTTGAAGATATATTTTGAAAGATCTTCATATAGGGCTCAAATATATCTTAGGGATCTGCTAGAAGTCATTTCTTTCTTAGCATGGAACTTTTTTATATAGTTCACACTGGAACTTCGTGGCACTCACGAAGGTACTCACATCTCAGACTACATAACGACAAATATATAGTGCATGACTTATACACTTATAATCTTCCCCTTTATCATTTATGTAGACAACATGAAATAAAAATGCAACAATAATACTCAAAACAAATGAGTTAAACATGAGAGTCAATGCAAAGAAAGCGTGAACTTGGAACTCCCCTGAATGAAGAAATACAACTTCATTAATAAAGCTTTCCTTGAGCAAAGACCGGGAGCAAAGAAACAGGACCACCATCAAAACAAAAAATAGAGACAAATGTCTATGGAAGTCCAAAAAACTAGAAAATCAGAGAAAAAAAATATAAAAACATCCATACTCCCCCTTCTCGCTTTCCTCTGAGTCGAGTAGCTCGGCATCTACTTTGTCTCCGGCTCATCATCTCCATCTTCCTCATCCTCATTCTCCTATCCGGGCTCAACTTCAATTGGTTCCACAACTTTTGCAGTATTGGAGGGACCAACATCACCTTGTTTAAGGGGGCATCCGACTGACGGAGATCAAACATTAGAGACTCGATCCATTGCACTACGATGTTGAATAGCCTGGATAATCAAATAGGAATGGTGTTTATGTTCTCTCTCCAATTCCAACATGATGTGAGAGCCCGTCACTTTCAAGAGGACTACTTGAGGAGACACTTCTCTTGTCACTTTCACCCCATGTCCCTTTCGTTCTCCTCTGATGCACCTTCAACGTCTACATGCTTCATAATAAACCTAAAAATCAAACACCAGTGGCACCATCCTTCCTCATCGATTCAACTGGGAAGTACCATTTGAGAACACCATGTTTTCAAAATTGATTGGCTTTATCCTGCCAATACTATACAGCAGCATGGCTAAAGTCTTTCTAATCAGAACTGTTCTTCGTTGGGAACTAATTCTTTATGGCAATCTTGTGCGGGATGGAGTACTTGATTGATAAGCTGGCACTGTTGGATGTTTCCATACAAATATATAAACTCACAAAATAAAATATGGAGGATAAGTGAAAATTGTATTTCTCACAAAAAACCTTTTGGAAATATAGAATACAAAACACGTGCTTCGGTACGATGATGCTTTTCTTCTCACTATCTAAGAGCTTCAGCTCTTTCTAAGCTCTATCTTAATTCTGATATTGATTCCTAGAAATGAACAACAACTAAGCTTATTTATAGATATGCAAAGTCAGTAAAGTGGCCAACTTTTACTAGCTAAAGAATACAATTTGGCCACATCTCTCTCTCTTGACCACTCTTGAAGATGTTGCCATGTCCTTAATTATGAAGATATCAAATGTTGTCCACTAATTCCAACGCCTATAATTGATGATGTAGAGGATTGTGGCTTTTTATTAGTCTCATTGAGTTTAATTAAATTCAACATCCTCCCTTAAACTCAATTCCCCAAGGACTTCATTCCGAGTATGAACTTCAATCTGCTAAAAACGTCTTGCTTCAATGGCTTTGTGAAAATATCTGCAACTTGATCTTGTGACTTGCAATAGACCAACTCCACATCATTTTTGTTCACGTGCTCCAGAATAAAATGATAGCGAGTATCAATATGTTTGCTTCTTTCATGGAACATCAGATTCTTCACAAGTGCTATGGCGGACTTATTATCAAAATATATCTCCGTTGGGCCTTTTTGCGCAAATCCCAGAAAATTCAGTAAATTTCTCAACCAAATAGAATGACACATTGTAGAACTTGCTGCAACATATTCAGCCTCACATGTCGAAAGTGTTACAATAGCTTACTTTGTGACGACCAAATAAAACGGCATCTCCAATATAAAAGCAGTAGCTGGTAGTGCCTTTTCTTTCATCCAAGTCTATTCCCCAATCGCTATCCGAGTAACCGATGAGCTTAACTTTTTGATTAGAGGGATAAAATATACCTTCATTCAGAGTGCCTTTAATATAGCGTAGAATCCTCTTTGCAGCATTCAAATGGGATTGTGACGGTGTTTCCATGTACCTGCTGATTAGTCCAACTCCATAAGGAATATCAGGCATAGTGCATATTAGATATCTTAGACTTCCAACTAGGCTTTTGAAATAAGTTGGATCCACCTGAGCTTCGCCATCATGCTTCCTCAATTCCTGTCCAATCTCTACATGAATATTAATAGGAATACAAGACTTCATTTCAAATTTCTCCAGAATTTGTTTTGCAAATGAGCTTTGCGAAATAAATATCCTAACTTCATTTTGCACTACCTCAGTTCGCAGAAAATGCGCCATCAAGCCAATGTCTATCATCTCAAACTCCTTAATCATACTCTTCTTGAATTTATCAAACATTGCTTCATAATTTCCAATAAAAATTAGATCATCAACATGAAGGCAAACAAATAACATGTTACCCGTAGCATATTTCTTCAGGTATAATGCATGTTCATAAGGGCACTTCACGAAACCATCGGTCAGAAAATATTCATTGATTCTGGAATTCCATGCACGTGGTGCTTGCTTGAGCTTGTACAAAGCTTTCTTCAATCTGTAAACTTTATCTTCGATTCCTCATTTCACATAACCTTCAGGTTGCTCCACATAAATTTCTTCTTCAAGAAAACCATTTAAAAAGATTGACTTCACATCAAGCTGATAGATTTTCCGGTTGTATTGGGTGGCTAGTGAGATAAACAATTTGATCGTCTCAAGACAAGCAACATGAGCAAATACTTCAATGTAATCGATTCCAGCCTTCTGTCTGTATCATTTTGCCACCAACCTCTCCTTGTAACTTTGCATTTCTCCGTTGATATTTTCTTCGTTTTATATACCCATTTCACACAAATTGCTTTTCGACCTTCTGGTAACTTTGTCAATAACCAAGTATCATTTTTCTCAATTGCATTAGTCTCTTCGTCCATTGCAATCTTCCATTTCCTATCTTGCGCAGCATCTGCATAAGCCACATGATCAACATCCATATAGAAACAAATAAGATTCATATTTTCTTCTTCGATTTCATCAACTACTTCGGTAGCTTCATATATATTATTCAAATTGTGAATTCTTCTTGGCCTTCCACCTGGACCTGAAGATGATGCTAGTGATTCTGGTTCTTCAATCTCACATGCAAATTCTAGCTTATCTGGTACAAGTTCTAGCTTGCTTTCAGTTTTTTTATCCTCCCAGCTCTATGTTTGATCTTCTTCGAACACAACGTCATGACTTATAATCATCTTCTTTGTGAGTGGATTATAAAATTTACAACCCATTGTTCGATCACCATATCCCACAAAGATGCATTTTTCGCCTTTATTATTAAGCATGATTCTTCTAGCTTCAGGAATTTTGGCATAGGCAATGCAACCAAAAACTCCCAAGTGTGTAACACTAGGCTTAAATGAACTCCATGCTTCTTCTGGTGTCATCTTACGAACAATTTTGGTAGGACACCGATTCAACAGGTACACTGCTGTTGCTCTGACTTGACCGTAATTCTCGAGGTAAATATTTTCCTTTAACCATGCTTCTCACCATGTCAAGAATTATTCGATTCTTTCTTTCTGCAACGCCATTTAGTTGGGGTGTATATGCAGGTGTAAGCTGGTGCATGATACCATGCTCCTTACAGAAGTTCTCGAACAAATCAGATGGTAACTCACCACCTTGGTCAGATCTGAGAACTTTAATATTGTACCCACTTTGTCTTTCAATGCGAGTTTTGAACTCTTTGAAAATTTCAAACACCTCAGATTTCCTTTCCATGAAGTACACCCAAGTCTTTCTAGAATAATCATCAATGAAAGTTAGAAAGTATTGATTACCTCCAGTTGAAATAGGCTTCAAAAGACCACAAACATCTGTGTTAACAATCTCCAACGGGTGTGATGCTCTCCATCTCATTTGTTTAGAGAAACTTGGCCTATGATGTTTGCCAAGTATGCATCCTTCACAAACTTCATCAGGATAATCAATATGTGGCATACCTTTTGCCATATTATTCGTGGATAGAAGCTTTAAACCACCAAAATTCAAATGTCCAAGATTCAAATGCTATAACCATGATTTATCTTTAACAATAGCTTTCAAGCACTTCCACATATCATGTTTCATATTCAACACAAATAATCTATTTTTAGACATCTTCACATGTACAACTAAATTACCACGAGCATCATTGATAGTAAGATAAGAATTCTTCATACTAACATCAAATCCATTTTCCAACAATTGACCAAGACTCTAAATATTGTTTTTCATGGTAGGTACATAATAGATGTCATATATAAAACCATGATTTTCATTCTTCAACTTAATCAAGGTGTTACCTTTACCTTGTACTGCAACTTTTGAGGAATCTCCAAAAGTAACATCCCCATAAGATGTTGTTCGAGCTAAAACACACTCAAATTCACTCGCAATCGTACGAGATAATCGTAGCGTGATAAGTTAACACGAGTCGTCTCTCAAGGAAAACTTAACAGGGCCATTGTTCGTGTTGCGCACAGAAAGCGATTAAATCCTAAACATTCTAACATCAACGGGGGCTGAACATGCAAGAATTGAAATACGAGAAATAAACGGCGAGCCTAAGCTAGGGGTTGTCAATCCCAAGCTATACTAATAAAGCCATAAATCTAAACTAGAGGTTGTCAATCCCTAGTTGAACTATGAAAGCGATAATTCAAAGCGATAAACAAAAGCATATGCAATTCTATTATTCATAGGGTTTGTCAATCCCTAATCTAAATCTAATTGCACATAAACTATAACTATCAATCATCCAACAAGAACTTGAAATAATCGAAAGCAAGAAATCATTAAGCAAATTAAATCCAACAACAATCATAAAGCAAGAAATCACCAAACAATAATGTAAATCAAAGAAGTGAAAATCCTATAACAATAATCCATAAAACCAACAGATAAATTCGGTAAACAAATGTATCAATTGAAGAAACTGAAAGAAAAAATTAGTACTCTAGTCTCTATCTGTATCGTCTGGAAGAAATCCTGAAAGATGGTTGAAGAAATCAGAACTGGCGAGAGGCACGGCGAAAGAAAACTCAGAACAAAAATGCGGACCCTGCACTCAACCCTAAGCGCGTATATTTATATTAAATGAAAGTGAGCCGGCGTTTAAGGTGAGCGTAGGTTCAAAATATGTTCTGACTGGAACATGAACGCTGGTTTAAAGTGAACTCCGGCTGCAAAAACATTCTGCCTTGGAAAAGAACGCCGGATCACAATGAACGCTTCGGCGGGAAAGTCTTGCCTCACAAATGAGCTCGCTCATTGTGGCGCCGTTAACAAGCGAACGCCGGATGAGGGTCAACGCCGGGTGGGCGCTGAGTTGTCGCGCGCTTGGGGCTGCGCAGTGGTGGCTGGCGCGGCCGAGCTGGAGTGGGAGCGGAAGACACGGGCGTTGGGATGCCGCGCGATGGGCGCTAGGATGCAGCGCGTGATGGGCGCTGGACGCCGCCGTCTTTGGGGCATGCGAGGCGGCGGGTGCTGCGATCGACGGGCGATGGCGACTCCGCGGCCGAGACCGAAGCGCATAAAGTCGTGGTGCGGCGCGCGGTCTTGGGCTTTGGCGGCGACGCTGGCTGGGTGGCGGGCGGGCGGGCGAGCGGGCGCGAAGGTGAGCGCTGCGCCACTCTGAGCGCGAGGGAATTGCCGCCGCCGGAGTGAGCCGGCGCTGGCGGGCGTGCGCGGCGCGGCGCGGCGCGGCCATGCGACGGGGTGCCGTGCGCGACTTTGGTCGTTCGACCCGTTCTCCTTCGTCTGAACTCCGATTTACGCACGGTTTTCACCTACGAACTCCTGTCGAAATGATCTTCAATATATTTGATTCTTGGTGGATCTAATTCATCCTATTTTCTTCCGTTTTCCTACAAAACATCGAAACGAATGAAGTAAGTCCGAAACGATAAATAATAATCGAACTAACGGCATAAATGGGATAAACTAATGAAAATGATATGTAAAACATCACCAAGAATCATCACAAAATCATACCAAACAACTCCCCCACACTTATCCATTTGCTTGTCCTCAAGCAAAGTCTATACTAATAAGAATAGAAAGATAACTCATGCAACATAACCCTTAATCCAATCAATCAAACCTCTTTTTGCAATTCCCCCAAACAAGATGAATACATAATCAAAGACTACGTGAAACAGATCTAAGATTGTGAAAATATCAAATAAACAATTAAGTTATTTATGCTCAGACCCAACTCTCCGCTAGGAGTGAATTAACTAAAATGGTTACCTTTAGCAACAAGTTTCTTTTGAGAATGCAAAGAAAGTATAAACAAATTTTGGAACAATGTTCGAAAGGTGAAGTCTCGATGAACTCGAGTCTCCTAACGTGATTTCCCATGTCCATTTCTCAATTTACGAGAAAGAGGGACATAATCCCATCCTCCATTTATACAATCTCAACAACATTGGAGTTTTAATTCTCCTTAATTTTTTTTTCACACATATTATTCTTTTCTTTTCTTTTTTCCTTTTTTTTTTAATTGAAACGAGTATATAGGTAACCACCCTGTTAACACTCCCCCTAGCATTAGCCGGACAAATCACATCAATAACCACCGATTTAAAATCAATTCACACAATCTCGTCAATTCACATTGTACTTTAATCACATGACATCAAGATAAACGAGAAATACATCAAGGTCCGATCAATACCACAGAGTTCAGTTGCACAAATCAAAATCCTAACTTATTCGCATAGACACAAACTCAAGTCCAAACAATCAACATAAGCACAAGGGCATATCATTAAGCATACAAAAATATATATGATACGCACACAAAATTGAGTAAACATCCCCCACACTTAAATCGAGCACTATCCCCAGTGCTCAAAAGATTAAAAGCTCAAAATGACCATAGAGGATGATACTTCCCTGATAATCGATGAATGTGCGCTGCAGAGTTGGAGCATCACAGCTTTATCTCACCGCTGATGAAAATACGCAAACCCTTCTTCCCAATTTTGGAGCAAAACTAACACAAAGACAACAGACAGATCAAAGAACAACGAAACAAGCAAAAAGAGAAAGAAAGAAAAAGAAAATTAAAAAAAACCGTGGGTAACTCCCACGAAGTACTCGGCTTAACGTCGTGAGCACGGCGTAAACTGAACAACAACGGACTATCCATAGTCCTTCACCTGCAGGAATACCATCTCGGCCAGAGCATCAGTAGTAACCATATAAGAACAGAGGACATTAAAGAAGACAAGTAATGCACAATTTAAGCTCAAGTCGAACATCCTATTCTCCAAAATAAAATAAATAATTTCAATTCCCAAAGTACAAGACTTTGGTGAATTAGATGTTGACAAAAATTGATGTTACCTCAACCTTTGTCCTCGATTTGTCCTCCTCGGGATCCCGTACTCAATTGTTGAGGCGGTGCAATCACTTCCGAGTGGGCTTTGGCATGTTTGCAACTTCACATGCCCACTCTTCCTCGTCACCGCCCAGTATCAACTTCCTCGTGGCTCGATTTTGCTCCTCATCCTCACGTGCCCATTTTTCACCATTTCCACCTCCTCGGCTGCGGTGCTCTTGGTGGCTCTCCCACCACATCTTCAACAATTGGGTCACTTTCAAGAGTAGTGACCATCGAAGCTTGATCGGGTTGGTGTGGGAAAGTCGGCTCATCTGATGTCTCTTCCACCCAATTCTCAATACTTAGGTCACTATCTAGAAAAATGACCGATTGGATCTGATCGGATTGGTTTGGAAGTTCCTCCTTCTGTAATGACTTATCAGCGTGCTCGAACATATCCCATTTGCGTCTCCAAATGCAAAGATGAGGCGTTTGCGACATCAAACTTTGGACTAAAACATCCGTTTTTGAATGGATGACTTCTCTTTTGAGTTAACTCATCCTCCCAAGCCGGCCTCGGAGGTGGATCGATCTTGTGGGTACTTGTTGCGGTGGAAGCGGAGGCGGCTGTTGGGGATATGAGTCTTGAGGTGGAGGTGGTTGTTGTGGGTACTCATATTGAGGTGGAGGATGCGGTTGCTCCCGGTGAGGCATTGTAGGATTGATCCTCATAGTCTTTGCGGGCGGTTGTTCCAGTGAGGGATTGGAGGCTTGATCCTCATAGTACGGTGGAGGTGGTTGATCCCAATATGGATTATAGGCTTGTTGCTCGGGGTAGGGATCGAGGCGATGCTCAAGCCCAACGGGTATTCCTCAAAAATCAAATTGGGCTCCTTCTTGGGAGAAGAATTTGCCCAATACAATGAACTTTCCTCCCCAACCGGGTTGACCATATTCGTACTGTTGATAACCCTGCATTATGAGACACCAACAACAAAAACAAGATCACACGCATCAGGGGGAGAAAAATAACCAAACAGAAAGAAAAGAAACACAGAAAACAAACAACACAAACAATACGCTTAAAGTTTTCCCCGGCAACGGTGCCAAAATTTGTTCGAGCTAAAAGCACACTCAAATTCACTGCAATGATAAATGCGAGGTAATCGTGGCGTGATAAGTTAACACGAGTCGTCTCTCAAGGAAAACTTAACGGGACCATTGTTCGTGTTGCGTAAAGACGATTAAATCCTAAACATTCTAACATCAACGGGTGAACATGCAAGAATTGAAATACGAGAAATAAGCAATGAGCCTAAGCTGGGGTTGTCAATCCCGAGCTATACTAATAAAGCCATAAATCTAAACTAGAGGTTGTCGATCCCTAGTTGAACTATGAAAGCGATAAATCAAAGCGATAAACAAAAGCATATGCAATTCTATTATTCATAGGGTTTGTCAATCCTAATCTAAATCTAATTGCACATAAACTATAACTATCAATCATCCAACAAGAACTTGAAATAATCGAAAGCAAGAAATCATTAAGCAAATTAAATCAACAACAATCATAAAGCAAGAAATCACCAAACAATAATGTAAATCAAAAAGTGAAAATCCTATAACAATAATCCATAAAATCAACAGATAAATTCGGTAAACAAATGTATCAATTGAAGAAAGCGAAAGCAAGAATTAGTACTCTAGTCTCTATCTGTATTGTCTGGAAGAAATCCCGGAAGATGGTTGAAGAAATCAGAACTGGCGAGAGGCGCCGCGAAAGAAAACTCAGAACAAAAATGCGGACCATGCACTCAACCCTAAGAACGTATATTTATATTAAATGAAAGAAGCCGGCGTTTAAGGTGGCCTTGAGTTCAAAATATATTCGATGGAACATGAACGCTGGTTTAAAGTGAACTCCATTTGCAAAAACATTACGCCTTGAAAAGAACGCGGATCACAATGAAAGCTTCATTGGGAAAATCTTGCCTCACAAATGAGGCTGGCTCATTGTGAGCGCCGGTTAACAAAGCGAACGCCGGATGAGGTCGGCTCGGGTGAGGGGCGCTGAGTTGTCTGTTGACTTGAGGCGCAGCAGTGGCGCTGGCCGAGATTAAGCGGGAGGCGGAAGACACAGGCGTTGGGATACCGTGTATTTGGGGGCGCTGAGGATGCCTTGCGATGAAGCTGACTGAGGCGCCTTGTGTGCAGGCAGGCGATGGCGGAGTGCGATCGACGGGGCTGGGCGACTCCACGCTGCCGAGAGAAAGCGCGCATAAAATTCGTGGCGCGTGCGGGCGCTCAGGCAGCAGGCGGGCGGGCGGCGGCGAGGCTTGGCCAGGCGGGCGAGGCGGCGGGCGGGGGTGTGGAAGGTGGCGTGCGCTCACTCGAGCTTGAGAAATTGGCAGCGCGCGGAGTGAGCGGGGCGGGCGTGTGTGCTGCGCGGCTGGCGGCGCGCGCCACGCGACAGAGGATGTCGTCTTGCGACTTTGGTCGTTCGACCCGTTCTCCTTCGTCTGAACTCCTATTTACGCACGGTTTTCGCCTACGAACTCCTGTCGAAATGATCTTCAATATATTTGATTCTTGGCGGATCTAATTCATCCTATTTTCTGCCGTTTTCCTACAAAACATCGAAACGAACGAAGTAAGTCCGAAACGATAAATAATAATCGAACTAACGGCATAAATGGGATAAACTAATGAAAATGATATGTAAAACAGCACCAAGAATCATCACAAAATCATACCAAACAGATGTCTCCTTCAGCTCCACGAAAAGTTCCTTATTCCCGCACATGTGGTTACTAGCTCGAGTGTCCAAGTACCATGTGCTGCACTGATCACCTTCAAGTCCTTTATGAATAAAAAGAGAAGTTGATGTTACCTGCTCATTATCGCCTCCAACTTCAGCACAATTGACTTGCCGACTTGTCCCGTTATTTCTTGTTGTTGGACATTCATAGCTGTAATGCCCAAACTCATGACATTTATCGCACTCGACATTTATTTTACCAAACCCCTGTTGATTGTAGGTTTGAGAATAACCGCCTATATGTTTTATTCTTCCTCGTCCTCGCTGACCATAAGTACTTCGACCTCTACCTCAGTAGGTGAAATTTTGACGTCCTTCCTCACTTTGATAATTTTGGCCACGTCTTCCTCTGCCATGATAACCTCGGCCTTGACCTCGATTATATCCACCATGGGATGTCACTGGTTCAAATTTCTTGTCTTCTTTAAATGACATCTTCGCTTCTAGTGCATGCTCGAGCGGAACAGTGGTCTTGTACTTCATGCGTTGCTCGTGTACCTCGAAGCTGCTCTGCAACTGATCGATGGACTGATATAAAGATCTTTGAACTCTTCGATAGCTGCAATGACGTGCTCAAATTTATACGTCAAGGAATGAAGAATTTTTTAAATAACACGAACATCTTTAATATCATCCATGTGTCTTTTCATTTGGTTCACAATAATCAAAGTTCTCGTGAAATAATCTGAATATTTTATGTTCCAAACATGGTCAAACTTTCAAACTCGTCCCGTAGGATTTGGATTCAAACTCATATTGCCTTATTAACACCAGTATAAGAATTCTTTAAAATTTTCCAGGCTTGTTTTGACAAGGTGGCTGCACTTACTTTCTCAAAGGTGGTTTCATCAATACCTTGATAGATATTGAAAAAACCTTTTTTGTCTCGTTTCCTTGTGTCTTTGAGGTTTTCTTGGTTGTTGGTCGATGCATCTTGACTTCTTGGGACTTGAGTTCGATATAACCATATTGGACAATATCCCATAAGTCTTGTGATTGCAACAAGACTCGCATTTGAATACTCCAATTCCCATAATTATGTTTCTCTAATTTGGGAATTTGGGGTTGAACCTTGTTCAACATTGATGCCATATGTAGGATCGAATGACTCTGATATCACAATATGTTGGATGTTTCGATACAAATATATAAACTCACACAATAAAATATGGAGGATAAGTGAAAATTGTATTTCTCACAATAAACCTTTTGGAAATATAGAATACAAAACACTTGCTTCGGCACGACAATGCTTTTCTTCTCACTATCTAAGAGCTTCGGCTCTTTCTAAGATCTCTCTTAATTCTAATATTGATTCTTAGAAATGAACAACAACTAAGCCTATTTATAGATATACAAAGTCGGTAAAGTGGCCGACTTTTACTAGCTAAAGAATACAATTTGGCCACATCTCTCTCTCTTGACCACTCTTGAAGATGTTTTCATTTCCTTAATTATGAAGAGATCAAATATTGTCCACTAATTCCACCACCTATAATTGATTATCTAGAGGGATTGTGGCTTTTTTTAGTCTAATTGAGTTTAATTAAATTCAACAGGCACTCTAGATGGAATCCGTCGAGGGACAATGTGAGGTTGCACCACTCGATAGCTCCTTAGTAAACATAAAAAATTGCCCCCCTAACATGTGAATAACACTATATTACATCAGGACGATCATAAAGGGGATCTAATCAAACACTTTATTAAGACAAAATTTTCTCAATAAATACAATTTTATTATTATCGGAAGTATAGTCTATTTTTGAATGTATGAATTTTGGTAAAAAGAATGATACTCTCTGTCCACAATAAGTTTATCACTTATGGACGATAAGAGTTTTAATAAAATTGTTGGTGAGTGTTGTTTGTGGGAGAGTATCCCATCATATTTTAGGTTGTGAGTGGTTGATATTATTTTTTGGTAAATAATGAGTGGTTATGAGGTAGAATAATGACATAAAAAAGAAAGTGATACACTTTTCATAAATATAAAATAAAATAATTGTGATATTTTTATCATAGACAGAGTAAATACTATCTATCACTAAATTACAAAAAATCTATTAAAAATTATTGAAATTTATCTCAAACTATAGTTCACTTTCTAAATCTATCATATGCTAACCACTTTTATCATTAACTAAACTATTGGAATTATAAAAATCTATAATGGTTCATTTTCGGCACTAACCGAACACCTAGGGGTGGGAAAAAATACCAAAAAATCGGTATATCGGATTTCCCGTGCAGAAAAATACCAAAAAATATCGAATTTTCGGTATACAGTATTTTCGGTATGGTAACCGTTTCAAATTTTGGATACCACAGTATACCGATATATACCAAAAATTTTGATATATACTGGTATATCGGTACATACCAGTATGTGGTACATATCAAAAAATTCCGTATACCGATTTTTTCGGTATGAATTCCGATACGTTATTATAGGTATACCTTATCAAAATATAATACTTATTTATTATATATAATTAGTATTCACTTTAAAAAGATATATTTATTCATAATTAATGATAAATTACAAAATATGTTATTATTGATGATTAAAAATGAATAAGAACTTTTAAACTTAATAAAATTATAATTATAAACTAAGTCACATCTATGTTATATAACTAATTTACGATGAGTTTAAAATAATTGTAACTTTTAAATAGACTTTGAAAAGTAAATAAATGGAGAAAATATAAATTATATAATAGATTATGTTAAATAATATATTCAATTTATAGTATAGTTTATATTACTATTACATAATGAAAATAACTTATGTTTTACGTACATTTTAAACTTTTGATAACGGTATATGATTTTTTTATTTTAATCAAATCTTAATATATACTTTTATGTATATTATGATGTAAAAAAAAAGAGTTAATGCAATGAGATAATGATTGGTTAAACGCAAAAAATAATTACATGATCTACTAAGCTATTATTTGAAACTATAACATAAACATACACAATTATAAAATTAAATATATATAAGTACGAGTTATATAGTTATATTTATATATCTGTAATTATAATCGGTAAATAAGTTACGTCTAACTTTTATAACTAATTTACAATGAAATAAGAAAAATTACAATTCATACGTATACTTTGAAAAATATAATCAAATGATATTAAATATAAAATTTAATTCATACATTGTATATTCTATATTATTAGTATGTAATGAAAAATACTTATGTTAGACATATACTTTAAGCTTTCAATAACTATATATTATTTTATATTTTAATAAAATATTAATATATATTTTCATGTATATTATAATATCAATATAGTTAGTTAATGACACTAGATTAGAAAAATATAATATCATTATAGTAAATTATAAAACTTGAGAAGTAATTGCATGATTTATTAATTGATTTTTTTTTAAAATTAGAATATCAATATAGTTAATTATAATAAAGTATATAAAAATATACAGGTACGAGTCACATAGTCATATTTATACACCTATAATTATAATTAAATGATTTTTGGTAATTTTGATAATTTTCGATCATTCGGTAATTTTTGGTAGGCAATTTTTGGTATACTGAAGCCGGTACGGTATACCATAAAATTCGGTATGATAACGGTATAAAATCTTAGACAAAAACTTGGGTGACCACTGCCTCACCATGAGATCACCCTTGTTTTTTGTTAAAATAATTATATATTAATTATGGTGAGTAATGATAGTTAAATTTTATTAATTTATAATTAAATTTATTAATTTTTAATTATAATTCAAAATTAGAATAATTAGATTTTATTAATTTATAATTAATTTTATTTATTTTTAATTATAATTTTTATTCAAAATTAGAATTTATTAATTCATAATTATTGTTTATTAATTCATAATTAAGATATATTAATTCAAAATAATGGTTTATTAATTCACAATTAGAGTTTATTAATTCACAATTAAGGTTTATTAATTCATAATTAGGGTTCACTGATTCAAAATTAGGATTTATTAATTCAAAATTAGGGATTATTAATTCCAATTAGGGTTTATTAATTCAAAATTAGTGTTTATAAATTCATGATTAGGGTTTATTAATTCCAATTAAAATTTATTAATTTAAAATTAAGATTTATTAATTCATAGTTAGAGTTTATTAATTCAAAATTATGATTTATTAATTTATAATTATGATTAATTAAATTAATTAATTTTAATTAGAATTAATTTAATAATAATAATAATAATTAATTAAATAATTAAATGATCTCACTGTGCGCACGATGCACACAGGAGACCACCCCAAAATCTTATCATACCGTAATATTCTGTATACCGACTTTCGGTATGTCAAACAGCTCGGTATGGTATTGGTATGAAAGTTTTCATACCGTAATTTTCAGCATGGTATTACGGTAGTACAAAAAAATCGATATACCATACCGACCTGTTAGAGTCAATGTTGACTCCAGTCCAATGTTGAATGGGATGTTGGTAACATTCGATGTTAGTAACATACTGGGTACAGTCAACATTCCTGGAGTCAGCCTTAAAGCTAAACTTCGACTCTCCACTCATAACTGTATATAAGTAATCTTTCCCTTCCTTTACGTTTTTATGTTTTATTTTTTCTCTAATAAACGTGGATTACATTTGGAACAAGTTTGAATAAGTGGAGGTTAGTTAGATCATGGTTACATGATCATGGGAAGTTAGTTCCTATTTTCTGGGAGCATGATCTCCACTAACATCTCTGGTAGTTCAACGTTAGTTTACAACGGAGTGGATTGCAGCGGTTATAGGATGTTTATGGATGTGGGATTTGAAGCTTGAAGACCACGAAACACTCATCTATAAAAGCTGCAAGATAGCTCTCACACGCACGCGTTTGAAGGTGAATTCGGAGAAATCCTACACTCCGATCGACTCGTCATTTTACAAAGCAGAAGAAGAAATGCACCTTCAACCATGCTTAAAGCGGGCGGTGTTAGGCAGCCAATCTTTAAACATCGACCACGGTATTGCTAGGCGAGCAAGGGTGGGGTTGAAGACCGAGTCGTCTTTTTCTGTTCAAGTTGTTTGTCCGTTCTTTGTATCAGTTGTTTGCTTGTTGTTAACATTCGGTTCTTTGTGTTAGACTAGGTAACTTATCATAGGCGGTAGTGCATCCGTGAAAGGTTTTCGAGTGTAACACTTGCAATCTGTTCTAAGTTATCAATAGAGCTAGTTGTCGCGAGACAATATGGGTTATTTTCATAACCCACAAATTATCCTGTGTGTTATTTATTTTTCCGCTGCGTGTTACTTGGAATGTTATTAACATTGCTAATAACATTACTCTACTAACATTCACACAGTGTTAATAAGTAGTAATTCAGGCACTGAATTCTTTCAATTGGTATCAAAGCGGGTTATTGACGAACTAAGATCGTTCCTGAGTGCCATATTACTACTGATGGACGTCACCAATGCTTCCGTTCGACCTCCAGCACTTGATAGTAGTGGGAAGAACTACGTCATGTGGAAGTAGCGCATGACAATGTACATCCGATCCATAGATGAACGTGCGTGGCTTGCAGTATTGAATGGCTGGACTCCTCCACGTGAGACGGTGAATGATGTTGTCATCAACAAACATGAGAACCAGTGGACTGTTGAAGAAAGACTCATCTCTAATTTCAATGCGAGAGCTTTAAATGCTATTTTTATCTGTGTTGATGTCCCTTGTTTAACCTGATCTCTAACTGCATAGAAGCTCGAGATGCTTGGTTTATTCTACAGGAACAATGTGAGGGATCAGCAAGTGTTAAAGCAACACGCAGAAGAATGTTGACTACGAGATTTGAGATGTTGAGGATGCAAGAAGATGAGACCATACCAGCATACTATGAAAAGCTGAGTGAAATTGCTAACGAGGTCATTGGACTTGGAGAGCCTATTGCAAATGAGAAGTTGGTAAGCAAGATGATGAGGTCTCACTAGGAAAGGTATAACATGAAAATTTCCTCTGTTGAAGATTAGTTTGATGTTGCCACCATGAGGATAAGTGATCTTGTGAGTAGATTGATTACTTTTGAAATGAATCTTGACCAACAAAAGGTTAACTATAATAAGTCCAGACAAGTTGCTTTTCGTGCTGAAAACTCCAAAGTGGATTCTAATGTGTTTGATGATGTTGAGTATTCAGATCAGGAACATGAGCTCGATGAGGTTGATCTCAACATAGCTATGTTGACCAAAAACATCAACAATCTGATTAAATCCTTGAAAAATGGGAAACAAAGCTCAAATCCAAGAAGGATGTCTGGAAACGCTGCTGGGAAATCTTCAAGTCCTACTAACATTCCCAATGTTACACGATCATTCAACAATCCTATCTTTCAGAATAATGTTACTGACAATGTGCAGTGCAGGGGATGTTTAGGGATAGGACATTATGCTAATGAATGCCCTACAATAGCGAGAAAGAAGCAAACGTCTTCTCGACAGAATGGAAAATCTAGCAATGTTGCTCAGGCCAGTCATGTTGCTTCTTTGAGTGATGACTCAGACACAGAGGAAGAGAAAGTTATTCTTATTACAACGATCGAAGATGTTGATGAGTCAGAGGCTGAAATGATTGAAGCCATAGCTGACACAGAAGAATGTTATGAGGAAGAGCTCTCTGACAAGGATGATATGATGAAGACAGAAGAAGATGTTGGTCCAGAACAGAACACCATGGTTAACATTGATGGACACATCTTCCCAACATCAACAACAAACTGGTATGAAATGACTCTTCTTGATGAAACTAATGTTACCCTAGAGAATGTTTGTTGTGTTGCAGTCCCTGAGGAAAATGAGTTTGATCATCTCAAAGCCATTAGTGATCTTCGAGTTCTCTGTGATGACATTGATGCTCAATGTGAAGAGCAACGAAAGGACATCCTTGTGCTGTTGGAAGAAAATCAAACTTTGAAGGATCGTGTCATGAGGTTGGAAGTTCTCCTTACCAAAAAGGATGCTGAGCTTTTTGTCTTGAAAGGTAAAATTTACAAAGCTGAGAAAACCTTTGATAGGTTTAATAAAGGCACTGCTTCTCTTGATGAGGTGTTATCTCAGAAATCTGTTGGGATTCATGGTATTGGTTTTGATTCTGGTAACACTAACATGTTGAATGAGAACTGCAGTGCCCCTGTGTTTGTTAGAGAAGGAGATGCTAATGTGTTTGTGAGGTCAAATGGAGGAAAATTCCCAAAGTCTAAAAAGAGGAACAATTTGAAAGGGAAACCCTATGTGTGCCATTACTGTCAAGCACTAGGGCATATCAAACCTTACTGTGAGAAGTATTTGAATGATGTTGCTGTAACATCTGCAAATCAAATGTTTGAAGAATATCAGTCTGATGTTGGGAGTTCCTTAAAAAATATTTACATCATGGTCGACAACATTTTCTCCAACAAATGTAATGTTGTTTTCACTTCTCTTCATGCTAACATTTCCTGCAATTGGTACTTTGATAGTGGTTGTTCGAGGCATATGACAGCAACAAGGAGTTTCGATCGATTATGTTCCAACAAATGGTGGGAATGTTACCTTGGAGGAGGTGCAAAGCGAATTGTTGGCAAGGAACTTTGAATGTTAAAGACTTCCCAAAACTCAAGAATGTTCACCATGTTGAAGGATTGAAGGCTAATCTGATCAGTATCAGCCAATTATGTGATGACGGGATGTTTGACAAGAACATTTGTGAAGTGTTTAACACAACCAACAAATGTGTGATGGTAGGTAGCAGGTCCTCTGACAATTGCTACAACACTGACAATGACAACATCTATCATTCTGCCAAGATGTGTGAAGTGGATCTGTGGCACCAACGGATGGGGCATATTAACCTGAAGAATCTCCAGAAGCTTATAACAAATGATGTTGTTCGTGGACTCCCAAAGCTGGTGATCAAGAATGATGTTGTGTGTGGCCATGTCTAAAGGGGAAGCAGGTCAAAACTTAACATCCAATGTTATCAACATGCAGCACCACAAGATGTTTTGAAATCCTTCACATGGACTTGATGGGTCCCATTGAAGTTGAGAGCCTAGGTGGCGAAAGGTATGTCCTTGTGTGTGCTGATGACTACTCTCGGTATACTTGGGTTGAGTTCATGCGTGAAAAATCTAAGACCTTCTTTCGTTTCAAAAAACTCTATAAAAGGTTTCTTGCTCAATATGGTCGAATGTTATCCGAATCGAGGCGATCATGGGAGGAATTTGAGAATTTTGTATTCTCGATTTTGTGCTAACAATGGTATCTTTCATGAGTTTTACGCTCCCAAGACACCACAAGCAGAATGGAGTTCTTGAGAGGAAAAATCGCACTCTCAAGAGATGGTAAGAGCAATGTTGCACACCAAAACCTCTCCAAAAGGTGTGGGTGTGGCGGTTAACCTTGCATGTCACATCATCAATGTAGTCTACTGAGACACAGTGCGATGTTGACACCGTATGAGATCTTGAAGGGTAAAACCTAACCTCAAATATTTTCATATTTTTGGTTGTGTTTGTTATATCTTGAATGATAGGGATCATTTGACCAAACTTGACTCTAAAAGTGACAAAGGAATGTTCATTGGCTATTACGCCATGACCATGCCTATAGGGTGTACAACCTTGGACTAAGACCATTCAAGAAGCGATGAATGTGGTTTTGATGATATGGTGATGATAAACGCATTTTACACGTTTATAGTTGATATTTGAAGATGAATTTAGCTCGTTTAATGTGCGTTTACGTATCGATTCTTAATGTTTTATCTATTTCTAGAAGATCTGCTCTTGGGTGTTCTTTTGGTGTTGTGTAGGTCCATATGTTGAAAATCGAAGCAAGGAGCGGCGACGAGCCAATTATACAATCGACTGTTTCTAGCGACCGCCTAGCGGCCGCTTGGCTGGCCGCTAGAAACCATGCGAGAACCCAACAACATAGCGACCGCAACCTCGTGCCCATGAAGCGAAGCCCGGCGAGAAAGCTCTTGGGCGATTTCGCGCGACGGTTGAGTACTAGCGACCGCTAGCGGGTCGCGAGTACCATGCGAGTGCAAGAGGCGACCGCGGCGAGAGGAGGCCAGCGAGACTTACCTCGCGACGAGGAGTGCTCATGAGACCGGCGGAAAGCAAAATGGGGTTTGGGGTGTGCTATATATGGCAACACCCTCCTCAACTTGATAACTACGATTTGAGCCTCTTTTCTCGGTTTTCATAAGTTTTCCAGATTTTTAGCTTTAGGTTCCATATATTTTCATTCTAGAGTTGTTTTACGCATTGTTCTTCATTTGTTTTACGTTTAGTCACGATCGGAGCGTTTCGTCAGGACAATCTTCAATTTCCGTTTTATTTGAGGTTGGGATTCAAGCCCAGCGATTTTTCATCAACGCTTCATCACGGGTTTTATATATTTAATTTCGTTTTATGGTTAAATCGTATTTTATTCCGTTTATTATGTGCGGCTAGTTTTCGTTCTAATCATGGGGTTTGCATGATTCGATCCTATATGTTGTGATTCTGTTATCGCTATTTACCGTCGTGCATTGATTCATGATTCGATTGTGCTTATTTATATGTGTTGATTTCGATCAATCTTGATGCATATTTGGTTGTCGGTTAATTACGTAATTGTGTTAATTGTCGATCGATATCGAATGCATGATACGAATGAGCCTTGAGTCGTAGGCGGGATAGGATATTCGTAGGAAGCATATTCTTTGTGATCCGTTCGAGTTGCTTGTTTTCACCTAGAGGCGAATGATAATAGGGAAAACTATTAATCTCTGACCGCTTTTGTCGTAATAGAGAGTTATCGGTTATATAGGTGATCTTCCATCTTATGCGGATTAAAATTGGTTAATAGGAGCAGGATAAACATCGTTGTGGATATGATTAATGCAGCCCTAGGGTTAGTCGTCTTTATCTGTTTTTAAACATCCGAGTGTTTATTGCTTTATTTTACTTTCTGTTTTGTTACCCTTGCTTTGGATTGAATTCCGAAGCCCTAAAATCTTACCAAACCATATTTGTTGCTTGGATAATGATGAATCCTTGTTGAGTTAGCTTCGTGTTTTGCATTACAATCCACGTGGATCGATGCTTGCTTACCCTATACTTACACCTTTTCGTGTTAGAAAATTAAGCGATCAAATTTTGGCGCCGTTGCCGGGGATTGTTAAGATCATATAGGAATAACTTGACAATTTGGAATTATTAATTCAAGTTGTACTTTTATTTTTTATTTTTATTCCTTGCCAATCGATTCCTTATTTTTCTCTAGGTAGTTTATGTTCAAAAGGTCCCGGGACCCCCGAACTACACTTTGATCCGAAATCGAAAATTCACAAAGGAGAAGGAGGCGGGCAAGAAGAAAGGAAGCAATGGTGTCGGAATAGCAGGCGTTCCTAAAGTAGGCTGCCTTTGTTAGCGGATTTTACACAATGCGGCGCCAATTGGCGACTATGGGACTCGTTGTCCTGCTCGGGAGGTGTGAGACCGTTGAATTATATACGGACCTCCTACCGAGCAATTTCAAGGAGGCGGATGGGGCACAAAGTAGCGCTAACAATTTTGGTGAAACCGCCCTAATCGGCATGGTTCGAGGAGCAGTTCGGAGGAGGAGTCACGAGAGGATCTGACGCCCATCTCGAGACCTATCTCGACATTTGTGACACCATCAAAGCAGAATGGGGTGCCACAAGACACAATCCGGATGCGTATGTTCGGTTTTCTCTGCGAAATCAAGCAAAGGGGCGGTTGAAGACCTTAGATCGTACGGGCATCAACAATTGGGCAATTACGTGAAATTCCTCTCAAAGTACTTCCCCGGCTAAGGCACGAAGATCATGGCGAGATTTCCCTTCTCCCAGTTAGGAGATGAATCTTTATTCGAGTCGTGGGAAAGATTCGGGGCCTATTGAGAAGGTGCCCACAAAGATGGATTCGAGGAGCGGCCAGTTACGGTTTCTGATGGTGACACCTCACATGAGGAGTATTGTTGGCGCATCGGCGGGGTTGCTTATTGAGCAGGGCGTAGGCGAGGCCGGCCGCATCATAGAAGAGATGGCGGCCACGGTTATCGATGGCCGATGGAGAGGACACGGTGGTGAAGGTGCTACCGTTGAAGGTGATTGAGTATGATAATATTATGGAGCAATTCACCTTGTTGAGAAGCCAATTTGAGAAAGAAAGGAAAGGAAAAGGCGTGGCTCGGATAAATCTTTGAGTCGAGAGATGATCGGGCCGGGCGTGAATTACATAAATCGGAGGAACAACCGTCACAGGGGAATCCGGTACAATCCAAACAACGAAATCACCTAATTTCTCGTGACGCCAACCCCAATAATTTTCAACGACCTCGCAAAGTTTCTCGATTCGAGCGGGTGATTCAAGAGCGAAGAAGCCGAGCCAGAGGACATGATCAGCGATTGGTTGTAAACAACCAACAATTGGCAACGAATCGAATTCGTTTATAAGCAACAACAGGCAGAAGATTAATCATTTGGAGTCCTTTGTGGCTATGGGAAAGCACATGAAGATGATGGAGAATCAAATAAGTCGTAGAGAGCCGCAATGAGAATGGACAAAGACTGAAGTCGGGCCAATTTCCGAGTAATGTCGGAGGTAAACCCTAAACATCACCGTAATGCCATTCAATTGAGGTGGACGAGCTTATCAAAGTCACGAGGGACGAGCGGGTGGCGGGCAAGAGAGAATCGCGACCGAGCTCGCGATCGCGAGCCCGGCCGCGAGGAGTCTGATGGAGTTCGCGGCGGCTCGGTGAGGCGCAACAAGTCAAAGCGCCCGCGACAAGTCGGTCAGGGACCTGGCGGCGACCTAGCGGTCACTAGAAATTGCAGGCGGCAGAAATCGTCTGAAGCTTGACGCCGCACGCACCGCGCGCGCCAGCGCCTGCGAAGATGAAGGAAGGCGGTGTACATGTGCTAGCGACCGACACGCGGTCGCGAGGCTGATCGCATGAAGGCAAGCCGTGAAGAAATTTCCGGCGTCGTGCCTCAATTCCGTTTCAAGCCGTTTAGCCAAGCCCAATGCGATGAGAAGTTAACGATTCATGGAGATGTTTGAAAGGTGCACATCAATATTCCTTTACTTGATGCACTTCGAGATATGCGGGTTACGTTAAGTTTACGAAGGATGCGTTGCCAAAAAAAAAGCTTGGGAAATTCGAGGCGATAAATCTGTCTCAAGAGTGCGATCTTTGTCTTGCAAAAGAAGTTGCCGCTCAGCGAAAGATCGGCGCTTCACCTTAGCATGTGTCATCGGAGGACAGACATTCTCGAGGTTACGTGTGATTTGGGGCAAGCATCAATCGATGCCGTTGTCCATTTTAACAGATTGGAGATTGGGGAGATCAAGTCGACCACCATAGCTCTTCGGATAGCGGACACATCGACGACTTATCCGAAAGGGATAGTGGAGGGCGTGCTCGTGAAAGTTCGAGATTTCATCTTCCGGTGATTTCGTTGTTCTCGATATGCGGAGGATGGGAATACACCTCTTATTCTCGGGCGACCATTCCTAGCTACGGCGAGCATCGATAGGCGTGCAAGATGGAGATCTCACCTTGAGTCGGCGGCGAGGAGATGAAAATCTCTATATATGATGCTATGAAGCGGCTGACGAGAAGACCATGGAAGATTGTCGAGTTATAGGCATTGTCGCCCACTCACTTTCAATCGGTGATCGGTGGAGTTTGTATGCAGAACTCGATTTTCTCACCCATGAGACCTTGATGAGGCGTGTGATGAGATTTTAGAGTATCTTGAGTCCATCGATGAAGTCGAGGCCTCCCAGGAGTCGATTGCCTTATTTAGATGTGAGGAAGCCGATTGGAGGAGGGGCCGTGGTGAAGAAGGAAGAGACTACACCCAAGATTGAGTTGAAAGAGTTGCGGACCACCTTGGTGATGCATTCTTAGGCGGCGAGGCGTGCCGGTGATAATATCTTGGCTTTGGCGAGATGAGAGACACGGCGATGGTTGTCTTTGAGCGGTACAAGTCTGCGATTGGGTGGGCGATTTACGATATCAGGGTTGACCCTCGATTTGCATGCACCGGATCTGTTGGAGAATGAATACAAGCCAAGGTGCAACCTCAGCGCCGATTGAATCCGGCAATGCAAGAGGTCGTCGAGAAAGAGTCTTTGAAGCTCTTAGGCGGGCATGATCTATGCCATATCCGACGGTGAGTGGGTTAGCCCTACTCAAGTGGTATCAAGAAAGGGGTATCACGGTGATCGAGAGGCGAGACAAGCGAGCTTGTGGCAACAAGACTCGTAATAGGATGGCGAGTTTGCATCGACTATCGTGCTCGAACACGACCACGAGGAAAGACCATTTTCCGCCTTTATTGATCGGATGTTGGGACGGACTAGCGGGTATGAGTTCTACTATTTTCTCGATGGATATTGGGGTACAATCAGATTGCCATCGCCCGAAGATCGGCACAAGGCGGCGTTTACGTGTCCGTATGGAGTTTTCGCCTATGGCGAATGCCGTTTGATTGTGCAATGCCCGACCACGTTCAAAGGTGCATGATGTCCATCTTCCATGGGTTGATCGAGAATATTATGGAAGTCTTTATGGACGACTTTTCCGTGTTTGGCTCTTCATTCGACCATTGTCTCCATAATTTGTCACAAGTCTTTGCAAAGATGTGAGGAGGCGAATCTTGTTCTCAATTGGGAGAAGTGCCATTTCATGGTGAAGGAAGGTATCGTGCTTGGTCACAAAGTCTCGGCGAGGTTTGGAAGTGGATCGAGCAAAGATAGTAGCTATCGAAACTACCTCCGCCTACAAATGTCAAATCGGTGAGGTTTTCTCGGTCATGCGGGTTTTATAGGCGGTTCATCAAGGATTTCTCGCGATCACGAAGCCATTGTGTGGATTGCTCGAGAAAGATATGAGTTCGTGTTCACAAATGAGTGTTTGGGCGTCGAGAAATTGAAGTTAGCCCCGATCTCGACTCGGTTTTGGTCTCACTGATTGGAGTCAACCATTCGGTGATGTGTGATGCGGCGATTGGGCGATCGGTCTTTGTATTGGGCGAGAAAGCGAGACAAGCTTTTCCGAGTCATTTATTATGCAAGTAAGACTCGACTCTGCTCAAATGAATTACACCACCACGGAGAAGGATTTACTTGCGTGGTCTATGCTTTCGATAAGTTTAGACCTTATTTGGTGGGCACCACACCATCGTACCTGTGACCATGCCGCCATTCGTCATTTGTTAGCAAGAAAGATTCAAAGCCCAGACTTGTGAGATGGATCCTTCTTCTTCAAGAGTTCGACATGAAATTAAAGATAGAAAGGGCTGCGAAAATGTGGTTGCCGACCACATCGCGATTGAGAAGCCGATCGAAGAGAGGATAAGAAGATTGGGATCAGGAGAACTTTCTGAGCGAGCACATCTTGGCGTCATCGATCGCACACCATGGTATCTGATTTTGTAAATTACTTGGTGATTGGAGTTCTACCTCCATCGTGCAAAGGTCATTTGAAAAGAAGTTTCTCCACGATGTTAAGTTCTATTATTGGGACGATCCTCATCTCTACCGCCGATGTGCCGATGGTGCGTCGTCGTTGCGTTCCCAAGGCGAATGGGAGAACATAATCACGAGTGCCATAGTTCGTTGTTGGAGGCCATTTTGCGTGACCAAGCAAAGACAAAGATTTGCCACGATGGATTCTTTTGGCCTTGATCTTCAAAGATTGCCAATCTTTTATCAAGAGTTGTGATCGTTGTCAAAGAGTGGGGAATGTCACTAAGAAAGGCGAGATGCCACGAAAACCATCATGGAGGTGGAACTATTTGGCGTATGGGATCGACTTCATGTCCGTTCCCATGTCTTGTGGTTACGTATATTCTTCTTCTTTGTGGAATCGTTTCCCGTTGGGTAGGCGATTCCCAACATCACGAGCGACTCGAAGGTAGTGATCAAGTTCCTTCACAAGAACATTCGACTCGATTTGGAGTCGAGGGCTTTGATCGGTGATGGGGGTCGCATTTTAATAATAAGTGGCTAAGCGGCGTTCTAGCCAAATATGGTGTGAAGCATCAGTCACCTCCCCTACCATCCACAAGCAAGCGGCAAGGTGAGCTCGCCAACCGAGAGATCAGCGATTTTAGAGAAATCGGTTGTTCGCGCAAGGATTGGGCCAGCGGTTGGATGATGCTCTTTGGGCTTACCGGATGCGTACAAAGCTCCCATCGGCTATCTCCATATCAAATGGTATTTGGTAAATCCGCCATTACCGATTGAATTGGAGCACAAAGCATATTGGTGACGAGGAGAATCAACATGGTTCAAGGAGGCGGGTATGATGAGAAGTGACCAAGCTGTTGGAGCTTGGCGTGGAGGAATGAAGCTTTCGAGAATTCTCGGATATCTGAGGAAAGAGCTCGAAATTCCACGACCTCCACATTCGTGCCAAAGTTTTCGCCGGGTAATGAAGTCTTGCTTTACAATGCTCGACTCAGTCTATTCAGGAAAGCTCAAGTCAAGATGGTGGGGTAGTATACCGTTTACCGTCGCTTGCGATGGGAGTTCTGAGCTCCTAGACTCGGGGTAACATTTTAAAGTGAGCGGCCGGTGCCTCAAATCCTACTTCAAGTCACATTTTACCGAGAAGTCAAGGTGACCAAGCTCAACGAACCATGATACGAGTGCCGTCGAGCTAGCGACGATAATTCTAACTTGGTTGGGAGGTAACCCAGCGGTTTACATTTTTTGTTTTGTTGTTTTCATTTTGTTTTGGTTGTGTTTCTTTGTTTGTGTCGTGTCTCGTTGTTTTGTGAGATCCCAAAGTACCTAGCGACCACCCTAGCGACCAGCAGTCGCGTGTGTCGTGAGAATTTAAGGCGAGCGTTGTTTTCTCGGCGGCAGAGCTCCCGACCAAGCTCGATCGCGAGCTCGACCGCGAGATCCGTCGCGACCAGCGTCGACCGCGCCCGCCCGTGACCAGCGTTTAACACCTATTTTTACCCAAACTTCTAACCTACACACACACACACACGTTTTTCGAAAAAAAGCAAGCACCCATTCCCTCAGCACCCAAGCACCTCTCTTCCCAATTTTCTTGCATTTCTCCACAAAATCCACTCAAGGTTTACGGACATGGCTGCTCTCCATCGACTTCCTTAGGAATTCTTGAACAACGAGTTAGATTCATAGTTTTAATTCTTGCTTTCATTTCATTGAACAATCTTGTTTCTGATTTATGCTTTAGATTATCAGTTCTTTCGAGAATCAATTTCATAGTGTTTTGTTTGATGGTTTCTGCGGATTCAATTTCATAAGTGACAATGGATTTTCTCGTGTTTCTATCAATTTACATTGTTTAATGATTTCTGCTTTTGTTTAATTCATGTTCTTGTTGGTTGATTGATGTTATTGTTCATTTACGAGTAGACTTAGATTAGGGCAGCGAACCACAAGAATAGGTTTGCTCTCTGCTTTTGTTTACCGCTTTTGATTTATCGCCGTAGTTCAACTAGGGATTGACAACCCCTAGTTTAGATTTATCGCTTTATTAGTATAGCTGGGATTGACAACCCTAGCTTAGGTTCGTCGTTTATTTCTCGTATTTCAATTCTTGCATGTTCGACCTCGTTGATGTTAGAATGTTTAGGATTTAATCGCTTTACGTGTGTGACATGAACAATCGCCATTAAGTTTTCCTTGAGAGCGACTCGTGTTAACTTATCACGCTACGATTACCTCGTGCGATTGCAGTGAATTTGAGTGTGTTTTAGCTCGAACAAATTTTGGCGCCGTCGGGAAAACTTTAAGCGTATTGTTTGTGTTGTTTGTTTCTGTGTTTCTTTTCTTTCATTTTGTTATTTTCTCCCACAGTGCGTGTGATCTTGTTTTTGTTGTTGGTGTGCATTGATGCGGGGATACCGGCGATGCAATGTGGTCAGCGGTGGGGGAGGAAAGATTCGTCGTATTGGGCAAATTCTTCTTTGAAGAAGGAGCCCAGTCGATTTTTCCGAGGATGTCCGTTGGGTTACGAGCATCAGCGTATGATCCCTATCACGAGCAACAAGCTATAATCCATATTGGGATCAACCACCTCCACCGTACTATGAGGATCAAGCCTCCAATCCCTCTGGGATCAACCGCCATCGCGAGACGAGGATCAAGCCTACAATCAATCTTGGGATCAACCACCTCCCATTGCAGTATCCGTACTCACAACAACCACCTTCATCTCAATATTCATACTCGCATGACCCACCTCCACCTCAAATGCCGACTTGGGATGTGGATCTTGTGACACCAAAATCAGGCGCTTACTGGCGAAATTAGAAATGATGACCGAGAAGTTCGGACGAGTTGTTGCAACAAGATGCGATAGGGGCCTCAAGCTCACCCTATGAGGCTCAGCGACCACCGACCATCGAGTTCGCCATTGGATGATAGAGCGCAACTCTTGGCGTTTAGAGGCACAAATAGGTCGATTGTTGCTAAGTATGTTGAGTATCAACGACAACTTGCAATGAGGGAACTTCCAAACCAATCCGATCAAGTCGGCGGTCTTTGTTTAGAAAGTGACCCAATTATTGAAATTGGGTGGGAGAGACACCGTCGAGCACCGCAACGGATGAGGTGGAAATGGTGGAAGAATGAGTGCGTGAGGATGAGGTGCTAGATCGAGCCACGAGGAGTTGTTACCGGGATGATCGACGAGGAAGAGTGGGTGCATGAAACCGATGACACATGAAACCCACTCACGAAAGTGAAAGAGCTGCCTCGACATGTGAAATCGTGTCCACGAGGAGGACACGGTGATAACAAAAGTCGAGGTAACTTCTATAGTATGTCAACATTCTAATTCACCAAAGTATTGTGCTTTGGGAATTGATGTCATTTATTTTACTTTGGAAAATAGGATGTTTGATTTGAGCTTAATTGATGTATTACTTGCTTTCTTTACTGTCCTCTGCGTTTATACGGTTACTACTGATGCTCTGGTCGAGATGGTATTTCTACAGGTGAAGGACTTGTAGGGAAAACGTATGTTAACCCTCGCCCCGAGGATCCATCTTGGGTGTTTAATTCACCATACATTGATTATAAACCTAGCATGCGTCTATATAATTAAATCGCAACACGTAGGGGTTTTCACGTGTTTACCTTTGGATCTGTCGAGGTGGGTCGAGCAGGATGAGCGGTTGAGCGGTCGAGACTCGTGCTTTGACCTTACGGGTGTATCCGGATACCCAAACTCCAGCGTCGAGTGAGGGCGATCTATGGAGAATGCTGGGAAAATCACCGAGCTCTTCACAATTTTCGAGAATCTCAATATGTGATGGCCGAAAATTATGCTTGCAATATGTGAGCATTAACCTAGACATTATCTCATACCTTATATTTATAATGCACTACCTTAATCCTATATGGAATATTACCATAATCCTATATGGAATATTACCATACTCTTAGGATTATTTCCATACTCTTAGGATTATTTCCATACTCTCAAGATTATTACCATAATCTTATATGGAAAGGATCTATGCATATACCATAAATATAATTATATCCTTGTGGATAAAGAGAATAAAATCTTGCCAATTGAGCAATAGGGGGCGCCGATTTTCCTCGATGCTCTCACGAACTGGATGGGCGGCCAGGATCAAATGCGAGGAATAAAGATGGGCCTCAAATAAATTAATCATCTTATGTTCGGCCCGAACATAAATTAATTTATAAACATTCGATCATGCCACTAGAGAAAGAATGTTGACTTACCCTTTATTACGAAGTTGAGTCGGGCTTGCACTTGAACATTACGAATCCCGTATTTAAGATATCGAGCGTCCATTAATCATTTATAGCAATCATTGCTTAAAAGCGATTAATAACTTTATTTCCTTAAGTAGTACCACTCAACCTTATTATTGTACTTGAGCTAACTCAACTGCGGGGTTTAGTACAATAAACCTTTTGAGCTCTTTAAGGGGCGTCATCATCCTAGCGGATACGGTGACTCGTCTGAGATAACTAGCGTGACATACAAGATCGCCACCACCCAAGATGCGGAGAATCTTGGGTTAGAACATATAACCCTCACTCATAACAAGTCAAAGTGATGGTCGACAACTCATACTCACCTAATACCTTATCGAGGTTTAGATCATCGTAAGTCACCGAGATCTTGGTTCTTCACGACGGTCGGAAAGAAGAACACATCTCATCGTGATCCTTGATACGTCGAGGCGTACCGGCATAGACAAGTAACTAAGTCAGTCACTTCTTATCTATCTTTGCAGCCTCAAACCGACAACTCGTCCTTAAGTCGTCTCAATTTGTGAAACTTTTATATCTCATTAAGCTTGACCAATCATACGGACTTACGTGATCTTCTACACATTGTATGATCTAACTTATATATGAGATAAGGGGACACGGATATATGCAATCAAGTATTCAAATCGGATAGGAGATTGTAATAGTGGTAGCAGGAAACATTGTATACAAGCTCAACCAAAGCTGCTTTCGATTATACAAACCCGACAATCTCCCACTTATACTAAAGCAAACTTTTAGTATACAATGTGTCTTTCTACTAGCTATTACAAACAACCATCACTTTGCTTCTCCCACTTATACAAAAGTTTCCTTTCTAAGTGGGTGCCATCAAGCGCAATCCAAGTCCTTTAACGTGTTCATCGTAGACTTTTGCGGCGGTGCTCTTCGTGAATGGATCCGCTAGATTTTCCGTCGTATCAATCTTTTCAATCAAGACGTCACCTCGTCTAACGATTTCTCGTATGACATGGTATTTTCTCTCTATGTGTTTGGTCGCCTTGTGGGTCCGTGGTTCCTTCGAGTTTGCCACTGCACCTGAGTTATCACAGTAAACTATGATACTCTTGGGCAAACCGGTACCACATCTAGATCCATGAGGTAGTTCTTGAACCATACTGACCTCATAGAAGCCTCCGGCGGCTACATATTCGGCTTCCATGGTAGAGTCTGCAATGCATCGCCGCTAGCACTCCGCTTGAGGATACGGCTCCACCTCCCAAGGTAAACACATAGCCCGAGGTTGACTTTTTCTCATCACGGTCGACTTGGAAATCCAGTGCATGTAACCCAAAGGCATTAGACTATCTGCATGGTAAACTAGCCTATAATCTCGAGTCCTTTTCGGTGCTTGGTATATGCTTCTTTGCAGTCCAATGAGCTTGTCGAGGTTAGGCGATATCTAGCTACTATGCCTACCGCATAGCGGATATCGGGCCTCGTGCATAGCATTGCGTACATGAGACTTCCTACGGCGGGCGTAAGGAACTTGTCTCATTTCTCTATCTCCTGCGGTCATAGGTGATTGCGTCTTAGAATAAAGGAACGCCATGTGCGAAGGTAGCAATCCTTTCTTGGCGGTGCGCATACTAAAAGCAGTGAGTCACGGTATCAATGTAAGGCGCTGAGATAAGCTCAACATTTTCTTCTTGCGATCTCGGTAAACCTTGATCCCGAGAATGTCTGCTGCATCTCCTAGGTCTTTCATTTGAAGGCGATCGGACAACCAACTCTTTACGTCGATAATGACTTCACGTTGTTGCCCGACTAGAAGGATGTCATCTACATAAAGTGCAAGAAATACCACATCACCGTTGACGTCTAACCGATACACACAACTCTCGCTGCAGTGGGTGGGTAAATCCATAGGACTTTACTACCTCGTCAAAGCGTAAGTTCCATGATCGGGAGGCTGCTTAAGCCCATAAATGGACTTAGCTTCCATACTAGATGCTCTTCACCCTTTACCACATAACCTTGAGGTTTTGCATATAGATGTCTCTACCTTCCTCAAGGTAACCGTTTAGAAAAGCGGTTTAACATCCATTGCCAAACCTCTAGGTTCAAGTGGGCTGCTATGGCTAGAAGAATTACGATGGACTTGAGCATTTTCTGTGTGAAAAGGTCTCATCGAAATCGATGCCCTCAATCTGAGTGTACCCTTTCGCCACAAGCCCGGCTTTGAAAGCGAAACCTCTCCATCGGAATCTCTCTTCCTCTTGTATATCCACTTACTACCTATGGCTTCCTTGCCATCGGTAGAGGTGTCTTTCATATACATCCATAGCCGTTATGGACTCCATTTCTAAGTCCATAGCGGTGTGCCATGATCTTGCATCAATATCTTGTATCGCCTCCTTCTATGTCCATGGGTCGATTATTGCATGTTAAATCTGCTTTGGGACTAAATCCGAAGATTCACCCACGAACATAAATCGCTCGGGTTGACGAACAACCTCCCACTCTGACGAGGTTCTCACGAGGCACTATGGCGGCGGTGGGTGCAGATACTTGTGGTTCTCTAACTTGCACAACTTGCTGTGTAGAGTGCGACATGCGGTCGGTATCTCGATGGAACTCGACCCACTTCAATTTCTTGAAGTATCGGTGTCGATCCTCCCACTAGACTCGACATCTCGTACCTTTGGCCTGTCGGTGGTGGAATACGATCATCTTCTAATTCTTGAAGAATGATTTCAACTTTGGACTTATGATTTTCATATAATCCTCTTCCAAGAATCGGGCATTAGTGCTAATAATGACCTTCGATCCTTAGGACTATAGAATAAACCACCTTCGTTCCTCTAGGATAGCGATAAACAGCCTTGCGTCGGATCTAGCCTCCAACTTGTCGCCTTCTTGTTCAAAGACGTGTCCGGGCTGCCCATATCCTTATGTGGCTTAAAGCGGGCTTACGCCCAAACCACAACTTCGAAAGGGTCTTTTCGACTCACTTGGGCGGTACTAGATTTAGCAAGTATGCCGCCGTCTCTAAGGCATACCCCGAGCGAAATAAGCAATGTAGCATAACTCATCATAGATCTAACCATTTCAAAAGAGTCCTATTTCTTCGCTCGACACACCATTTCTTTGTGGTGTGCCCGGTGAAATCTTGTTGGGATGTAATCCCACACTTCACTAGATAGTCCATAAACTCGTTCTTGAGGTATTCGCCACCGCGATCGGACATGATGACTTGATACTCTTACTAGCTTCGTCTCCACTTCCGCCTTAAACTCTTTGAATTTCTCAAAGCATTGGACTTCGCGGTGAAGCGGTATACGTATCCGTACCTTGAGTGTCGTCGATGAAAGTGACAAAATACTGCGTACCTCCACGAGCTTGTGTGGACATCGGTCCACACAGTCGAATGGACTAACTCCGACATTTCTTTGGCTCTATAACCCCCGCTTTGAAGGGTGCAGTCGACATCTTACCTTCATACAGGATTCGCGACCGGGAGCGAGTAACCGTGAGATTACCCAACGCTCCATTCTTAGCCGGTCTTTGGATCCTATTTAGATTGATGTGACCTAATCTAAGATGCTGAGGAGAAAAGTAGAGTCATCTTCAAGAAAACTTTCTCTTTTTGGGGTTTGATGAAGATGCAACATAGTTATAGGTATTATGTTTTGCGAGAAATAGTATAAAGCGAATTATATAAAGTGCCAACACGAGATAACCGTCATTTCTTATGATAGAAACACCACTATCAAAAATAACGAATATCCATGAGTAAATAATTTGAAAGCGAGAAACAAGGTTCATGAAAATCGGTACATATAAAGCGTCTTTCAAAACTAAAGCATTGTCCCAAACACAAAGAAACATCTCCAAGCGCAGCGACCGACTTTAGCGCGTTGCCCATGGAATCGTTATCTCGCCATCAAACACTCCCTTGTCGCGGGAACCCACGCAGGTGTAACAAACATGATCGATTGCGCCGATCTACTACCCAGAATGGGTAGAACAAGTCGCTAAACATGTTTTCGTTACTAAAGCAAGCGGCGTACCTTGAGCCTTGAGCATAGGGCACTTGGCCTTCCAATGCCAGTCTTACCTGCTTGAAACACTTGCCTTTCTCCTTTGGCTTCTTCAAGCCTCCGTGGCAACCATGTTCTTGTTCCCATTACTCCCACTATTTCCCTTGCCTCTACCACCTTTGGCCCTTTTCTATTTCCATTTTGCGATGAAAATTTTGGGCCCTTAGATGTGCTAGCAAGAGCATGTGCTCCTTTTCCCATAACTCCTTCCATGACAACGAGATCATTAAGCAACCGACTAAGTGTAAACTCGGTCTTGCTCATGATCGCATTCACGCCGAAAGTTCTCAAAAGACTTGGGCGATGTATTGAGGATGATATCGACCTTGGCCGCCGTCAATACCTCCTCCCAAGCGATCAAGACTATCCATGAGATGAGTCATGTGGAGACATGTTCATGGACGAACTTCCTTCTTCCATCTTACATGCCAAGATTTCTCTCATTGTGTGGAAGCGGTCGTCGATCCGATCGCCCAAACTTACTCTCTAGACTTGACCAAATATCGATCGCGTCGCCATCGGTCGATCTTTGCAGTACCAAGCCTTTGGACATCGTAGTCATCATATAACATTTAGCCATATTGTTTGACTTATTCCAATGCCTTGACTCTCATTGCTCATTAGTCGATCGTCGATGAGGCGTCGGGTTTAGGAGTAGTGAGAACAAACATGTGTTCTTTAGCGATAAGAACATATTCCATGTTTCGTTTCCACTCGATGAAATTTGGACCGGATAGCAGTTTTGTGCGAGCATATTGATAATCGGCGTAAGAGACATATCTCGAAGCGATAATGTAAACACATAAGCATACGATCGCAAATAATTCGTAACAATAATATTGTAACCTTTTGATAAAACAATATTAATTGAAACCTCCAATCGCCCGAGGAATTCCACATGCAAGCCACGCGTGTGGGCGTTTACACATGAACCCTCGACCGGACTAAAATATACCTTTTAGTGGTTTAATTTCAATCCATGTCAACTTATCCTTATGACAAATGAAATTAATGATTGGACCTACTAGACCACATCACTATCGCAAGAAGGACTTGGCGGGAAGTTGTACTTGAGGTGATGTCTAGCAATGACCACAATTTTAACGTGAAAATGAATTCTTAGAATTGGTATACTCGCTCGGACCATACCGCCCAATTCAAATTCTTTTGTTATCTCATTTATATCTATCTCTAGAGAACTTATGAAAATCGCACATGCAAGCCAGCGTGTGGGCGTTTACATGAAACTCCCACTTCTCAATAGATTTAAAAGTTTTATTTAGAAATCTCATCTAACAAACTTATGATAAGCAGTGCAAGCAAGCCGCAGCGTGTGGGCGTTTACTCACGGTCGCGTCTCGCTTTGTTTAGAGATCAAAAGTGGAGGTCTTGACATTTTAATTTGAAAAATTAATTTGTCGGGTTGCTTGCTTAGTCTTTTTATTCAAAAGGTTTGTCCATGCGAGATCACGTAATCCTAGCATGCTTTTCTATAGAACTCGACATGTAAAACATGCTCGCAGTAATTCTAAAATATGCTTGATAAACGCGATAAACCTAGCATGCTTACTATGCGCATCAATTACGTAAAACACTTAAGGTTTGTCAACGTAATATAAACATACATAACATGCTCTTGCACAAATTAAACATCCACGACATGCATATGAGCGATAAAAATAAAATAAAGCGTTCATCGCGGCCAATCGTGAAACCCGCACATAAAATCTAATCTATTACATAGATTTACAAAGTGCAATTAAACTTGACGGGCCTCGCGTGCTCGGGCACGGACGGATTCAACAAATGGGCCTCGCGTGCGGGCACGGGCGGAAAATCTGAAAAGCGGTGCGGGCGGCTCCAAAGCGTCTTGGGGCAGCGCTAGGGCGAAAGCCCGACCGCCCGGCCACTGCGCAGCGCCGCCGCCGCGTGTTCTCGCGGGCTACCTGATCGCTAATGCGACCGTGACCCGTCGAGCGCGCGGCGCGGCCACGCCCGCGCCGAGCGTCCGCCGAGGCGTCGTCGCCCGGCAAGCTTCGCGACCGCGAGTCCGCCGCCAGCGCGGGTTTCGCGCGTGACGCGCCCGTCGCCCGCTAGCTCGCTCGCTCGCTTGCTTGCGACCGTATCTCGCGATCGCTCGATTGCTCGCGTGGCGCCGAGGATCTCGTCTTGTGACGCGACATACTGCCGCCGCCGCCCCGCGATCGCCCTCGCGACCGCGAGGCTCGCTTCGCGAATACCGTCGAGGGCTGCCGGTGACTGTTTTTCCGTCGTTTTCGTTCTTCGTTCTTTCGTCTTCGTTCTTCTTTTACGAGATAAGATTTACATAATAAAATCTAATCTAACCACGGATTTTTCGTGGTGTAAAAACAAAACCAACAAAACAACAAGCGAGCCACGATGAGCAGCGGATCCACAATTATTAAAGCGCGCGTAATAATCAAGCGTGAATTAATCCAGCGAGCCAAGATTCGATCGGGCTCGATACCAGTGTAGGAAAGCGTATGTTAACCCTCGCCCGAGGATCCGTCTTGGTGTTTAATTCACCATACATTGATTATAAACCTAGCATGCGTCTATATAATTAAATCGCAACACGTAGGGGTTTTCACGTGTTTACCTTTGGATGCATCGAGGTGGGTCGAGCGGGATGAGCAGTTGAGCGGTCGAGACTCGTGCTTTGACCTTACGGATCTGTATCCGGATACCCAAACTCCAGCGTCGGTGAGGGCGATCTATGGAGAATGCGGGAAAATCACCGAGCTCTTCACAATTTTCGAGAATCTCAATATGTGATGGCGAAAATTATGCTTGCAATATGTGAGCATTAACCTAGACATTATCTCATACCTTATATTTATAATGCACTACCTTAATCTATATGGAATATTACCATAATCCTATATGGAATATTACCATAATCTATATGGAATATTACCATACTCTTGGGATTATTTCCATACTCTTAGGATTATTTTCATACTCTCAAGATTATTACCATAATCTTATATGGAAAGGATCTATGCATATACCATAAATATAATTATATCCTTGTGGATAAAGAGAATAAAATCTTGCCAATTGAAGCGATAGGCGCGATTTTCCTCGATTACTACGGACTGGATGGGCGACCGAGGATCAAATCACGAGGAATAAAGATGGGCCTCAAATAAATTAATCATCTTATGTTCAGGAGAACATAAATTAATTTATAAACATTCGATCATGCCACTAGAGAAAGAATGTTGACTTACCCTTTATTACCGAAGTTGAGTCGGGCTTGCACTTAGACATTCTGAATCCCGTATTTAAGATATCGAGCGTCCATTAATCATTTATAGCAATCATTGCTTAAAGCGATTAATAACTTTATTTCTTAAGTAGTACCACTCGACCTTATTATTGTACTTGAGCTAACTCAACTGCGGGGTTTAGTACAATAAACCTTTGAGCTCCTTAAGGGGCGTCATCGTCCTAGCGGATACGGTGACTCGATATAGATAACTAGCGTGACATACAAGACGCCACCACCCAAGATGCGGAGAATCTTGGGTTAGAACTATATAACCCTCACTCATAACAAGTCAAAGTGATGGTCGCAACTCATACTCACTAATACCTTATCGAGGTTTAGATCATCGTAAGTCACCGAGATCTTGGTTCTTCACGGTCGAAAGAAGAACACATCTCACTGTGATCCTTGATACGTCGAGGCGTACCGGCATAGACAAGTAACTAAGTCAAGTCACTTCTTATCTATCTGCGGCTAAGCCGACAACTCGTCCTTAAGTGCGTCTCGGTGTGAAACTTTTATATCTCATTAAGCTTGACCAATCATACGGACACGTGATCTTCTACACCGTATGATCTAACTTGTATATGAGATAAGGGGACACGGATATATGCAATCAAGTATTCAAATCGGATAGGAGATTGTAATAGTGGTAACGAAACATTGTATACAAGCTCAACCAAAGCGCTTCGATATACAAATCCAGCGGGGACTATGGATAGTCCGTTGTTGGCTGGAACATGTCAGACTCACGACGTTAAGCGAGTACTACATTGGAGTTTACCCACAATTTTATTTTCTTTTTCTTTCTTTCTTTTATGCATCTTGTTTTGTTGTTCTTGTTGATCTATCATTGTTGTTGAGTTTATTTTGCTCGGATCTGGAAAGTTATCGGTGGTGAGATGAAGGATGGGATGCTCAACTCTACATCGCATTAAATCGATTATCGAAGTATCATCCTCTATGGTTATTTTGAGCTTTTAATGTTTTGAGCAGGGGCGATGCTTGATTTAAGTGTGGGGATGTTTGCTCAATTTTGTGTGCGTGATGTATTGTTTTGTATGCTTAATGACGTGCCCTTGTGCTTATTTTGATTGTTTGGACTTGAGTTTGTGTCTATGCGAGTAAGTTAGGATCTTGATTTGTGCAACTGAACTCTGTGGTATTGGTCAAATTGATTTTGAAGTTACGAAACTTTTGGTGATATATGATTTGAGTATAATGTGAATTGACGAGACTGTGATTGATAGAAAATGAATAGGGGGAAATTGATGTGATTTGTCCGGCTAATGTTAGGGGGAGTGTTAACATTGTGGTTGCCTATATACTTGTTTCATTTTATATATATAAAAAAAATGTGAAAAAGAAGAAGAAAATGAGGAGAATGAAAGCTCCAGTATTTTGTTGAGATTGTTGAAATGGAGGATGTGATTATGTCACTCTTTCTCGTAAATTGAGAAATGGACATGGGAAACCACGTTAGGAGACTCGAATTCATCGAGAGTTCACCTTCGAATATTGTTCCAAAATCTGTTAAAACATTCTTTGTGCTTTATAAAAGAAACTTGTTGCTAAAGGTTACCACGTTAGTTAGTTCACCCTAACGGAGAGTTGGAGTGCGGCGAGATTACCTTTTTATTTATTGGAAGTCAATTGCCGTTCTTGATTTATTTAGCATTATCTTTGAATTAAGTAAACACCAAGTTTGGGGGGTGCAAAGAGATTTGATTGATTAGAATAAGAGTTAAGTTGCATGAATTATCTTCCCTATTCTTATTAGTATAGACTTTGCTTGAGGACAAGCAAATGGATAAGTGTGGGGGAGTTGTTTGGTATGATTTTGTGATGATTCTTGGTATTGTTTTACGTGTCATTTTCTATGGTTTGTCCTATTTATGCCGTTGGTTTGATTAAGATTTATCGATTCGGACTTACTTCGTTCGTTTCGATGTTTTGTAGGAAAACGACAGAAAATAGGAAGAATTAGATCCACCAAGAATCAATTATATTGAAGAGCATCTCGATAGGGTTCATAAAAAGCGGATCGTAAATCGGAGTTGAGCGAAGGAGAGCGGGTCGAGCGACCAAAGTCGTGTACGCCCACTTGCGTCTGCAGCGCCCATGCCCGCAAGACGGCGCCCGCGCGCCGCACCTGCGCCCGCGCACCAGCGCCCGGTGCCTCCCGGCCAGCGCGCTAACCGAGCATGCGTTCATGAATTTTACTCGCGCGTTCAACTAAGCGGCGCTTCGCTTCGCCCGCCTCGTCACGCCTCGATGCCGCCCGCCTCCGTTGCCCCAGCGCCTCGCCCGGCCAGCGCGCAATCCCAGCGTTGGCCCACCGCATCGCCCGCCCGCCCGAGCACCCACGTCAGCGTCGCAATCCCAGTAGCGTCGCCTTCGCTTCGCGCCGCCCAGCGCCCGCCAAGAACCAGCGCCGTGACTTCACGCGGCTTCGCCTCCGGTAGCGCATCTCCGGTAGCGTTCAGCGCTCTTCTTCCGGCGCTGGGAACACAACGCCCAGCCAACCGGCGCCTGACCCCAAACCAGCGCCTGGCCTTCCGCGCGCTCGCTCGGCAGCCCAGCGCCCGCTCCGTGTCAACCGGCGCTGACCGTGCGCGTTCCCATTTTACTCGCGTTCCTCTAAACGGCGCTCATTTCAAAGCGAGAATGTTTTCCTCGGCCGGCGTTCACCCACGGTGGCGTTCATATTCAAGTCGAATGTATTACGAGCGTCGCTCACCTTGACGCCGGCTCACTTTCGATTAATATATATATCGCGCGTTTTAGGTCGAGAAATGGGGTCCGCAATTAGGTGTTCGATTTTGGTTCTGAGTTCTTATTTACGGACATGGCGCGTGCTCTCCATCGACTTCCTTCCGGAATTCTTGAGACAACGAGTTAGATTCATAGTTTTAATTCTTGCTTTCTGTTTCATTGAACAATCTTGTTTTACAATTTATGCTTTAGATTATCAGTTCTTTCAGAATCAATTTCATAATGTTTTGTTTGATGGTTTCTGTGGGATTCAATTTCATAAGTGATAATGGATTGTTCTCGTGTTTCTATCAATTTACATTGTTTAATGATTTCCTGCTTTCGTTTAATTCCTGTTCTTGTTGGTTGATTGATGTTATTGTTCATTTACGAGTAGACTTAGATTAGGGCTTGACGAACCCTAAGAATAGGTTTGCTCCTGCTTTTGTTTACCGCTTTTGATTTATCGCTTTCGTAGTTCAACTAGGGATTGACAACCCCTAGTTTAGATTTATCGCTTTATTAGTATAGCTCGGGATTGACAACCCCTAGCTTAGGTTCATCGTTTATTTCTCGTATTTCAATTCTTGCATGTTCAACCCTCGTTGATGTTAGAATGTTTAGGATTTAATCGCTTTCTGTGTGTGACATGAACAATCACCCTGTTAAGTTTTCCTTGAGAGACGACTCGTGTTAACTTATCACGCTACGATTACCTCGTACGATTGCGAGTGAATTTGAGTGTGTTTTTAGCTCGATCAGCGGGGTTTAGTACAATAAACCTTTGAGCTCCTTAAGGGGCGTCATCATCCCTAGCGGATACGGTGACTCGATCTGAGATAACTAGCATGACATACAAAAGATTGCCACCACCCAAGATGCGAGAGAATCTTGGGTTATCTCATTACCCTCACCCATAGCAAGTCAAAGTGATGGTCAAGAACTCATACTCACCTAATACCTTATCGAGGTTTAGATCAGCGTAAGTCTCCGAGATCTAGGTTCTTCACGACGATCAAATAGAAGAATTCATCTCTCGCGTGATCCATCAATACGTCCGAGACGTGCCGGTATAGACAAGCAACCAAGTCAAGTCACTTCTTATCTATACCGCAGCCTATACCGACAACTCGTCCTCAAGTTGTCTCGGTGTGATACTTTTATATCTCATTAAGCGACCAATCATACGGACTTACGTGATCTTCTACACACCGTATGATCTAACTTATATATGAGATAAGGGGACATAGATATATGCAATCAAGTAATCAATTCAGATAGGAGATTGTAATAGTGGTAACAGGAAACATTGTATACAAGCTCAACCAAAATTGCTTTCAGTATACAAATCCAACAATCTCCCACTTATACTAAAGCAAACTTTTAGTATACAATGTGTCTCTCTACTAGCTATTACAAAACAAAACCATCACTTTGCTTCTCCCACTTATAAAATAGTTTCCTTTCTAAGTGGGTGCCATCATGCGCAATCCAAGTCCTCGAATGTGAACTTCGTAGACTTTTTGCGGCAGGCTCTTCATGAATGGATCCGCTAGGTTATCCATCGTATCAATCTTTTCGATTAGCACGTCCCCTCATCTAACGATTTCTCGTATGACATGGTACTTTCTCTATATGTGTTTTGTTGCCTTGTGTGTCCGTGGTTCCTTCGAGTTTGCCACTGCACCTGAGTTATCATAGTAAACTATGATACTCTTGGGCAAACCAGGTACCACACCTAGATCCATGAGGTAGTTCTTGAACCATACAGCCTCCTTAGCAGGCTCCGAAGCGGCTACATATTCGGCTTCCATGGTAGAGTCCGCAATGCATCGCTGCTTTGCACTCCGCCAGGATACGGCTCCACCTCCCAAGGTAAACACATAGCTTGAGGTTGACTTTTTCTCATCACGGTCAGCTTGGAAATCCGAGTCTGAATAACCCAAAGGCATTAGACTATCCGCATGGTAAACCAGCCTATAATCTCGAGTCATTTTCGGTGCTTGAGTATATGCTTTCTTGCGAGTCCAATGAGCTTGTCGAGGTTAGGCGATATCTAGCTACTATGCCTACCGCATAGCGAGATATTGGGTCTCGTACATATTATTGCGTACATGAGACTTCCTACGGCGGAGCGTAAGGAACTTGTCTCATTCCTCTATCTCATTTGCGGTCATAGGTGATCGCTCCTTGAATAAAGGAACACCATGCGAAGATAGCAATCCTTTCTTGGCGGTGCGCATACTAAAGCGAGTAATCACGGTATCAATGTAAGGCGCTGAGATAAGCTCAACATTTTCCTCTTGCGATCTCGGTAAACCTTGATCCCAAGAATGAACGATGTATCTCCTAAGTCTTTCATTTGAAACTGATCGGATAACCAACTCTTTACGTCTGATAACAATTTCACATTGTTGCCAAGTAGAAGGATGTTATCTATGTAAAGTGCAAGAAATACCACATCACCGTTGATATCTAAACGATACACACAACTTTCGCTAGGCAACTGGGTAAATCTATAGGACTTTACCACCTCGTCAAAGTGTAAGTTCGAGGATCGTGAGGCTTGCTTAAGTCCATAAATGGACTTCTTAAGCTTCCAAACTAGATGCTCTTCACCCTTCACCACATAACCTTTGGGTTGTTGCATATAGATGTCTCTACCTTCTTCAAGGTAACCGTTTAGAAAAGCGGTTTTCACATCCATTTGCCAAACCTCAAGGTTTAAGTGGGCTGCTATGGCCAGAAGAATTCTGATGGACTTGAGCATTGCTACTGGCGAAAAGGTTTCATCGAAATCGATGCCCTCAATCGGAGTATACCCTTTCGCCACAAGCCTGGCTTTAAAAGCCGAAACCTCTCCATCTGAATCTCACTTCCTCTTGTATACCCACTTGCTACCTATGGCTTTCTTGCCATCTGGTAGAGGTGTCTTTTTGTATACATCCATAACTGTTATGGACTCAATTTCTAAGTCCATAGCGGTGTGCCATGATCTTGCATCAATGTCTTGTATCGCCTCACTGTATGTCCATGGGTCGATTATTGCCTGCTCGTTTCCTAGGACTAAATCAAATATTCACCCACGAACATAAATCGCTCGGGTTGACGAACAACCCTCCCACTACGACGAGGCGCTACTGGCACAATGGCAACGGTTGGTGCAATAACTTGTGGTTCTCTATCTTGCACAACTTGCTAAATATAAGCCACTTGTACGGCCGGTATCTCTAGTGGAACTCGACCCACTTCAATTTCTTGAAGTATCTGGTGTCGATCCCTCCCACTAGACAAGACATCTCGTACATTTGGCTTAATCGATGGTGGAATACGATCATCTTCTAATTCCTAAAGAATGATTTCAACTTTGGATTTATGGTTTTTCATATAATCCTCTTCTAAGAATCGGGCATTAGTGCTAATAATGACCTTCTGATCCTTAGGACTATAGAATAAACAACCTTTCGTCCCTCTAGGATAGCCAATAAACAGCCTTGCGTCGGATCTAGCCTCCAACTTGTCAGCCTTCTTGTTCAGCACATGTGTTGGACTGCCCCATATCCTTATGTGGCTTAAACCAGCTTCGCCCAAACCACAACTCGAAAGGGGTCTTTTCGACTGACTTGGATGTTACTAGATTTAGCAAGTATGCCGCCGTTTCTAAGGCATACCCCCAGAACGAAATAGGCAATGTTGCATAACTCATCATCGATCTAACCATTTCTAAAAGAGTCCTATTTCTTCGCTCTAACACACCATTTTGTTGTGGTGTGCCCGGTGTAGTGAGCTGGGAGGTAATCCCACACTGCACCAAATAGTCCATAAACTCGTTACTGAGGTATTCGCCACCGCGATCAGACCGCAGTGACTTGATACTTTTACCAAGCTTCGTCTCCACTTCCGCCTTAAATTCTTTGAATTTCTCAAAGCATTCAAACTTGCGGTGAAGCAGGTATATGTATTCCGTACCTTGAGTAATCGTCAATGAAAGTGACAAAATACTCGTACCCTCCACGAGCTTGTGTTGACATAGGTCCACACAGGTCAGAATGGACTAGCTCCAACACTTCTTTGGCTCTATAACCCTTCGCCTTGAAGGGTCTAGTCGACATCTTTCCTTCTATCTGAGATTCGCAGATCGAAGCAGATGGCTGTGAGATCACCCAACGCCCATTCTTAGCGGTCTTTGGATCCTATTTAGATTGATGTGACCTAATCTAAGATGCCAAAGAAATGTGGTGTCATCTTCTGAAGAAAACTTTCTCTTAAGGTTTGATGTAGATGCAATATAGTTAAAGGTATTATGTTTGGCGAAATAGTATAAAGCTTAATTATATAAAGTGCCACCACGATAACCGTTATTTCTAATGATAGAAACACCACTATAAAAACAATGAATATCCATGAATAAATAGTTTGAAAACGGAAATAAGTTTCCGCCGAAACTCCGGCACATATAAAACGTCTTTCAATACTAAAACTGTTCTATCAAAACATAAAGTAACATCTCCGACAACCATATAGTGGCTGCATCTTCCATCTCTTGATGCTGGAGTTGCAGGGACTCGCACATGGTGACCAAAAGAAGGCACTTTGCCATTCTATTTGATTTGTCCCATTTCTCGTGTTCCTTGCGCTCCTCATCAGTAGATGAATCGTCTAGAGGCTTGGGACGGGGTGTAGTGAGTACAAATAAATTTTCTTCGGCAGTAAGAACATTCTCAATGTTTCGTTTCCACTCGATAAAATTTGGACCGGATAGAGGATTTTGTGCGAGCATATTGATAATCGGTGTAAGAGACATATCTGAAAAGTAATGTAAACACATAAGCATACGATCGCACATAATTCGTAACAATAATATTGTAACCTTTTGATAAAACAATATTAATTGAAACCTCCAATCGCCCAAGGAATCCCACATGCAAGCCACGCGTGTGGACGTTTACACATGGACCCCTCGACTAGACAAAAATAAACCTTTTAGTCCCTTAATTTCAATCCATGTCAACTTGTCCTTATGACAAATGAAATTAATGATTGGACCTTACTAGACCACATCACTATCGCAAGAAGCGACTTCGCGGGAAGTTGTACTTGAGGTGATGTCTAAGCAATGACCACAATTTTAACAGAAGAAAATGAATTCTTAGAATTGGCATACTCACTAGGACCATACCGCTTCCAATCCAAATTCTTTTGTTATCTCATTTTAAATATATCTCCGGAGAACTTATGAAAATCCCATATGCAAGCCAGCGTGTGGGCGTTTACATGAAACTCCCACTTCTCAATAGATTAAAATGTTTTATTTAGAAATCTCATCTAACAAATTTATGACAAACAAGTGCAAGCAAGCCATGCGCGTGTGGGCGTTTACTCACGGATGCGTATCACTTTGTTTAGAGATCAAAAAGTGGAGGTCTTGACATTTTAATTTAAAATAAATATGTCGGGTTACTTGCTTAGTCTTTTGTTTCAAAAGGTTTGTCCATGCAGATCACGTAATCATAGCATGCTTTTCTATAGAACTCAACATGTAAAACATGATCGCAGAATTCTAAAATATGCTTGGAAAAACGCGATAAACCTAGCATTCTTACCATGTGCATCCAATCACGAAAACATATAACATGTTTATCTACGTAATTTAAACATACATAGCATGCTACTGCATAATATAAACATCCACGACATGCTTTGAACGATAAAAATAAAAAAAAATCGTTCATCGCGGCCCACTCGTGGATCACTCATTTCACCGCCTAATTTATTACATAAATTTGTAAAGTACAGATCTTCAAACTCAAAAACAGGCCTCGCGACACGGGCACGGACCGGATTCGTCAAACCGGATTTGGGCAAAATTTAAAACGGGCGGATCGGGCCAAAACTGAATCTGGAAAACGGGTTCGGGCCGAAAATCCGGGTTTGGGCGGTTGGGCCGGTCGGCCCAAAATGGTGGGGGCTGCGCAGGGCACCTGCCCATGAGCCGCCGCCGCACACGCCGCCGCCGCCCACTTGCAAGATCGTCCGTGCTCAATGAGCCTGGCCGAGAAAACCCGACGACCTTGAGGTTTCTCGCGAAATCGCCGAGGCCGCCAAGCGCCGCCGAGGCCTCGCGAGAGATCGCGCGCCCGCCGCCCGCGTGGCGAAGCCTCGTTGAGGTTTCCCCGCGTCGCTGGCCGTCGCCGAGCACGCCGCCGCGACACCGCCGAGAATCCCGCGCGCACGACACGCGACCCACGGCCGAGGGTGCTCGCGCTGCGTCTCACGTCGCCGAGCACGCCTCGAGGTTTCCACGTGCCGCGGCGGCGTGGCGCGCCGCGCGATCGAGCCTGCGACTGCCGCGAACATCGCCGAGCATGCCGAGGTATCCGCGCGGCGCGCGCCCCGTATCCGTGCGATAAGCCGCGCCTGCCGCCGACCTGCCGAGAAACCGTGCGCTGACCTCGCCGACCTACGCCGAAACGCGTGCAGCCGCCGGCACGCCAGGCGTCCGGTTTCGGCTTCGCTTTCCGCCTCGCGTTCTTCGTGCTTTCGTCTTCGTTCTTCTTTACGGATAAGATTTACAAGAAAAATCTAATCTAACCACGGATTTTCTCGTGGTGAAAAATAAAATCCGACAAAATAAAGCGAGTCACGATGAAGCGATGATTCACAATTAATTAATTGCGCGCGTTATAATCAAACGTGAATTAATCCAACAGAGCCAAGAATATCGATCCGTGCTCTAATACCAATTGTAGGGAAATCGATTTTAACCTCTCCCGAGGATCTATCTTGGATGTTTAATTCATCATACATTGATTATATGCCTAGCATGCGCCTATATAATTAATTGTAACACGTAGGGGTTTTCTCGTGTTTACCTGTGAATCTGTCGGGGATGAATAGATCGAGACTCGTGCTTTGATCTTATGGACTGTATCCCGGTTGCCTAATCTCCAATGTCGAGTGAGGACAATCTATTGAGAATGCTATAGAAAATCGTCTCTTCCTATGCTCAAAGTTTTCGAAAATTTCACCCTATTGGAATAGGAATTCTCGAAAATATTAGCTTAGCATTAGCCTTGATTTTCTCTCTCACCTTATATTTATAATGCAACCCTAAAACCCTATCAAGATAGGATTTATGCATATCTAATAAATATAATAATATCCTTTAGGATAGAGAAGATCAAGCAGAGTCCCAGTGGGACTCTAATAGGGAGAGGGACGATTTTCCCTTAGCTAAAAGGCCTGGATGGGCCAGCCCAGGGATCAAATGCAAGGAATAAAGATGGGCCTCAAATAAATTAATTATCTTATGTTCGACCTAGAACATAAATTAATTCATAAACATTCATTCATGCCACTAGAGAATAAATCTTGACTTACCCTTTATTCTTGAAGTTGAGTCGGGCTTGCACTTAAACTTCTGAATCCCGTATTTAAGATATCAGACGTCCATTAATTATTTATAGCTGATTACGATCGCTTAAAATAATTAATATCTTTAATTCTTAAGTAGTACCACTCAACCTTATTATTGTATTTGAGATAACTCAACTGCGGGGTTTAGTACAATAAACCTTTGAGCTCCTTAAGGGGCGTCATCATCCTAAGCGGATACGATGACTCGTCTGAGATAACTAGCATGACATACAAGACCGCCACCACCCAAGATGCAGAGAATCTTGGGTTATCTCATGTAACCCTCACCCATAGCAAGTCAAAGTGATGGTCAAGAACTCATACTCACCTAATACCTTATCGAGGTTTAGATCAACGTAAGTCTCACGAGATCTAGGTTCTTCACGACGGTTAGATAGAAGAATTCATCTCATCGTGATCCATCAATACGTCGAGACGCATCGGTATAGACAAGCAACCAAGTCAAGTCACTTCTTATCTATACGCACTCTATACCGACAACTCGTCCTCAAGTTGTCTCAGCTGTGATACTTTTTATATCTCATTAAGCTTGACCAATCATACAGACTTCTGTGATCTTCTACACAATGTATGATCTAACTTATATATGAGATAAGGGGACATAGATATATGCAATCAAGTAATGAATTCAGATAGGAGATTGTAATAGTGGTAACAGGAAACATTGTATACAAGCTCAACCAAAACTGCTTTCAGTATACAAATCCAACACACCTCCAAAGAGGAATTGGTGGAGGAAGTTAACACCTTGGAGTTTGTCAAGATTGTTCAAGCATCAGATAGGGTGAAGGATCTGCCTTAAAAACCAGCAAAGGACAAGCATGTTGCTCCAACATCTAATGTTGTCAAGAAGAAAAAGAAGATTGTTGCCTCTGAGAGCTCTGACTCTTTTGAGGCTCTGATGAAGAATGTTGAGCACGGGACGAAGTTGATTGTGGAGGAAGAAGACGTTGAAAATTCAGCCTCTGAAGCAGGCTCTTCTTCTCCTTCTTCCCAACATGTTGATGCAGGTACCTCCAAGAAGGCTGCTAAAGGCAAGGCTTCCATGGATGTTGATGAGGACGAAGTCCTTGACATCCTGGATCTTTCTGTGGATCCCCAAGAACTTCAGCATGCTATCAAGAAATTTCGTGGTGTGAAGACCAAGCTGGACCTGATGTTGGAAGCTAGTGAGAAGCTACACAACTACAACAAGGAGGTGGTCGGGATCATCAAGTCCCAAATTGATGCCTCGATCAAAATGCTGCATGATCAGCTCCCTTTCCTTTCTCCAACAAAAAAAGGGGAGTAGATATTTGCGCGCCCGCGCCAAGTTGCCCTTTGTTTTTCGATGTTACTTATTTCGGATATTCTTGTTTTTTTTAAGTGCTAGACATTTTGTTTTATTTAAATGCTGGACACATGTCTTTTTGGTTTTGTGATGCATGGACATCGTGGTTTTTATTTATGGGTGTATGGACACCTTTGGCTTGCTGCAATGATGCAATCGTTTTTGATTTATGGTTGTTGTTGGCTCGGTTACCATGTTGGTTGCATAGTTGTTGGATTGTGATTCTTGTTTGCAGGTTCTTCTCAAGGTCTTGGCCTTCGGCCGACCTTCTCATATTTAGGGGGAGTTTGATTCTCTTCCTTGTATGTTTTAGGTGGAGTGTTACTCTAACACTTTGTCTAATTGTTTAGAGGTTTTACCTCTTGTTTGATTGAGGGGGAGCTTTAACACTTTCCTTTGATCTGATCCTGTAACATAGAATTCTTTCCATGTAAATAGTTTTTCTTTTTGTTGTTTTTCTTGTTTTTGTTGCAGGAAGGTTTTTGTCGCTTTCTTGCAGGAAGGCAAAGATTAAGGGGAGATTGTTAGAGTCAATGTTGACTCCAGTCCAATGTTGAATGAGATGTTGGTAACATTCGATGTTAGTAACATCCTGGGTACAGTCAACATTCCTGGAGTTAGCCTTGAAGCTGAACTTCGACTCTCCAGTCGTAAATGTATATAAGTAATTTTTCCCTTACTTTACGTTTTTATGTTTTATTTTTTCTCTAATAAACGTGGATTGCAGTTGGAACAAGTTTGAATAAGTGGAGGTTAGTTAGATCATGGTTACAAGATCATTGGAAGTTAGTTCATATTTTCAAGGGAGCATGATCTCCACTAACATCTGCAGCAGTTTACAACGGAGTGGATTGCAGCTGTTATAGGAGGTTTATGGATGTGAGATTTGAAGCTTGAAGACCACGAAACACTCCTCTATAAAAGCTGCAAGATAGCTCTCTCACACGCACATTTCGAAAGGCTGAATTCAGAGAGAAATCCTACACTCCGATCAACTCGTCATTTTACCTGAAACGCAGAAGAAGAAGCGCACCTTCAACCACGCTTAAACTGAGGCGGTGTTAGGTAGTCAATCTGTAAACATCGACCACGGTATTGCTAGGCGAGCAAAGGTGGGGTTGAAGATCGAGTCGTCTTTTTCTGTTCAGGTTGTTTGTCCATTTTTTGTATCAGCTGTTTGCTTGTTATTAACATTCAGTTTGCTGTGTTAGACTAGGTAACTTATCTTAGGCGGTAGTGCATCCCGCAGATAGGTTTTGAGTGTAACACTTGTAATCTGTTCTAAGTTGTCAAGAGAGCTAGTTGTCGCAAGACAACACGGGTTATTTTCATAACCCACAAATTATCCTGTGTGTTATTTATTTTTCCGCTACGTGTTACTTGGAATGTTATTAATATTGCTAGTAATATTACTCTACTAACATTTACACAGTGTTAATAAATAGTAATTCAGGCACTGAATTCTTTCACGACCCACCCCTACAAACACCATTCGAGTTGTTCACTCCACCAGAGGTTGCCACCCAAACCCACGTAAGAGAGATCATCAAGCACATGATTGATTGATTTATTTAATTATTTAATTATTTATTTATATAGCATGGATTAGCGGACGATATTAACATCAAATTAAACTTGAACTTCTATATATATATATATATATATATATGAGTTGGTTATGGTGAGAAAGCTCCTTAATGTACGAAAATATAAATAGTAGCACATCTTTCAGATTTGTATAGCACAATCAGAATTATTATATTGCACATGTTAGTTTAGCACATATTTCATCCATTCGTAGCACAAATGCTAAATATATTAGTTTAGCACATCTTTTATTGCAACGTAACACAAGAAGAGTTATAGTGCTGCACAATAATCCGTGTAGCACACAAAATACAAAACTGCAGCACACTCGAAAATTAAATCTCAACCATTAATATAGCAAATCAAAGGCCCAGATTCATTCCTATTTCTTACCAAATTATCATTTCCTACATGATCAATCTCCTATATATATATATATATATATATATTATATTTCATTCAAATTAATTATGTTAAAAGAATTCAAACTTACTTATGTTAGGCGAGATCATGGTTTCCGGGGACAAATAAAATGGGTCAAACTTATCCCGTAAAATGGACATTGATGCGAGCAAATTTTTGAAAGTTTTGCGGGTATCGAAGCAAAGAAGTGAAAATAGTTGGAAACTCGTCGTTTCTAAACCACGAAAAAAAAAGAATTTAATTGCACTATTTTTGTTCTAAAAGGGGAAGCTCTCCTCCGAGAGATCTCATATCCCAATCACATGAGAATATGATGGGTAAATCACGGTGACTCATCGGTTAAGAAATTAGGAGGAAAATTGCACTATTTTTAAATGTATTTAGGGTGGATCTAATATTATACTTCCATGCATTGCATACCTTCATTATTTATAGATATTTATTGATGATGATCAAACTTAATTAGATCTCAAAAATACTTAATCAAATCTTCATCGATATAATTCTAATTAAACTTAGGGTAGTGCTAAATGTACATAATATGTATATATATAATACCCCTAAAATTTTGACCAAATTAGTAAGATTTTTTTGGGGTGGTTCTTGTATTAATTATTATATTGCATGACTAACCCCTCTTACAATTTAGGGGTTGAAATTGGTATGAGTTGACTTGTGATTTTATTTCTTTTACAAAATAAAATTAATTAATTTAACAAATAATTATTGCTTTCATTCCATAAAGAAAGGCATTAAATTTCATTCTAAAAATTAATTCATTAATATTTTTGTCTGATTAATCCCCTCATTATCCCCAAAAAAAAAGAACACTCCTAGAGAGGCACTCGATTTCTTAGTTCTAGTCAAATTATATTTTAAAATAAAATAAAAATACACATCATACATATATAAATTTTCTTTTTTCACATATAATTCATCGAAACTCATGTTCTAAACAAGAGTTATATCTTATACTACTATTGCTAATATAGATTAATATTAAACTAGAAAATAAATTGAAATGTATTTATGTAGCAATAGTTTTCAGTTTTTAATATATTAATATGATTATTTAACATAGATGGATATTACATTTGAAAATAGATTTATATGTATTTATGTAGGGATGTTTTTTTGAATATTAATATATTTTAATATGATTGTTTAATATTTTATATGTATATTGTAATATGTTTTGAATCTTAATGATCAAATAGTGTGACATGTGCATTCAAATTTTAATTTAAGTACTTTTAATGAATATTTATTGATTTATGTCATATAGTTCTGTTTTCTTATTGCAACATTACGAACTAAAATATTTGATTATATGGATATATATTTTAATTTTAAATTGTCTAACATATTTATATTTTTAATGGCAATACCACACGATTTGGGCACTATTAGATAAGATGGCGAAGGACTACGATAGTTGTTGCTAGGTATTAGGGTCAAGTCCATTCTAGACTAAAAAATACCTTTTTGTTTATTTGCCATATTTTCTTTTAGTTCTTTATTTATTTAGTTTAGTTTCATCTTCAAAAAAATTAATCTCAAAATTATAGTGATTTATAATTTCTAAAAAATGAAGATGAAATACTATTTAACCTAATCGTTATATCCATCTTAAACTGTCGAATAAAATAAAATACTAGTATAATTTTCAAATTTTCTTATCCTTTTTTCAAATAAAATATCTTATTTTAAGTTTATTTTATTTTAATCTCTTAACTTGATTCTTTTTTCTTTTTGGGTCAAATATTCAAAAAAGGAACACAAAAATAGAAATTAGAGATCTGCAATAGTCATAATTAATGCACTAATGAGTTGAAATTTTTTTAAGGAAATGCTAAGCATCTTCCTTCTTTAAAATGGAAAAGAAAATGCATCATTTCCTTAATTATCGGGAGTAATTATATAAAATAAAATTCAATATAAATGGAATACTCTTAATTTTCGAAAATGATGAAAATTATCAAAAAGTCCAATTATATACATACATATTATGTACATTTAACATTTTCCTTAATCTTCGTGAATAGGAATCTATATAATGCCACATGTCAGCGTTGTGATAAAGTTATGTAATATATAGAAGTGTAACATCTAATATGCCATAAAATTAACGATGATATTGCAGCTTTTCCCTGGATCACGTTGAGTGCTTCGTGTTTCTTATGTTTCAATTAATGTTTCTATTCATCAAACATAACTCGCTATTTTTACAGAAAAGAGAAGGAAGAAGATAAACTAAGAGGGTGTTTGGCTGAGTTTATAAGCTCGCCAAAACAGCTTATAAACTGTTTTTTAAGTTTAAAAAACAACTTATAAACTGTTTTTGGGAGCTTAGCTAAGCCAAACACCCTCTAAGTAGTATATGATGGGAAAGATAAGTCTGACATAACTAGGAGATATGGATGGGTAGATGCCAAAACAAGGGCGTAAGACCCGTCCATTCCTCACTCTTCACCGCCGTCTCACATTTCACCGTCTTCTGTTGTCTGAGCTCCACCTCCGCCGCTTCCCTCCGCCGGCAGCAGCCGCCTCGCGTTCCCGCTGAATCTCCAGCGGGAAGTTGAGGATGGCCTTTCTACCCCGCATCCTGAACGCGGCCCTATCGTAAGCCTTGGCCGCCTCCACCGCCGTTTCGAACGTCCCTAGCCACACCCTCGACCCGTGCCGCTTTGGGTCTCGTATCTCCGCCGCATACTTACCCCACGGCCGCCGCCTCACCCCTCTGTAGTGCTGCTGCTCCTCCGCCACCTGATCATCACTCCGACCACTCCCAAACTCGATCCAATCGAGCTTCTTCACCGCCGACAGCTCCGACTCGCGCGTTGAGCCCGATTCGTAAGTCGAAACCGGCGAACCTAAGGTGGAATCACTCTCGAACTCTCCCAAGAGATGCATTCGGATTCTTTCAATGGCCGAAACTTCATCAGGGAACGCCATGACAACGAATTTATATACTATATATCAAATCCAGATCCCTTAGATATATAACTAAAGAATTAAAAAGAGAGAGGAATCGAAGAGGTTAGATATGTGATAGAAACGAAGCTTTGGTTGATTATTGAGTGCGGAAGAGAGTGGAGATTGTGTGTGTTATATATGTGCGATGAATGATCCTTCACGGGGTGTTTCGCGATGGTCTGGTCAAATCATTTGCGAAAGTTTGAGCTAGTCTTTGAGAGATATTGGCCGTCGATTAAGATGATTTTGTTGACCCGATGATGCATTGACTGTTGAAATGTCAACTCCTTTCATGATCGTATTGTTCCTTTTCGTAAATATATATAAAATATAGGTAGAAAATTATTATGAAATCAATTTCGCCGAAATTTCCATGGCCCAATCTAACAAAAATAATACTCTTATGGTCGATCGATCCACGATAAGTATATTATAATTATCTTATTTGACATCCATAATAAATATATCACTTTCATTTTTAGAATATTACCGATTATTCAACCTCACATTTACTCATTATTTATCAAAAAACAATTCCCCCTACTTACAAACTAACACATGATGGAATCATTTCTCAACTCAGATAACACACATCAATAATTTATTAAAACTCATGTCGTCCACAAGTGATACACTTATTTGTGAACGGAGAAAGTATCGTATATGTATATCTTGCTATCTTCTTATTATTCCTTTAGTTTGTTTGAAGAAGATTTGGCAAGTATTTAGTGTTTGGGAATAGGGATGAATGTAATTTTAGCCACATTATTATTTTAGATAGTAATTTTAGTTCGGCAATTAAAGATGATAAAATTTGTCATTTCTTGTTTGAGGAAAAATAGTCAAATAATTTAAGAAACATGGAGGTTGAGTTTTTGTTATGCCACTTCCGTTGGAAATTTAGGGCATTTCGTTGACACATAAGGTTTCTAAATATCTTTCAAGAATCTTGAGAAATAAAGTTTCGGAAAAACCATAATTGTTTTTTTTATTCTCAACTTCTTCAAAATGGTGTAACAAAAAAAAAAAAGGACTTGGTAGTTTGTACCCACAGCCGCACCCTGCGGCTGGACCCCACCTACTTCCTTTTTATTTAATTAATTTTAATTAATCTCCCTATATTATAAGTTTGCATTTAATTCATTTCGGTTCGTCCACCAAAAAATTGTATTTGCTTTTTTTTAGACATGGTTTCACATAAATTCCACAGTTTTTACCCTAAATATACCCATTTATTTACACAAAAAAACCCACCACTTCATATTTACAATGTGAGACTTATTCTTCACTCACTTTATACTTACTATAATTTACTAAAAATCGTGCCACCAATAACGATGCAAGATTTTGGTGGACAAATAGAGTATAATTTATTGTTAATAAGTTCTAATTATACATTATTAAATTGTAATTAAATATGAGTAAATTTTAATTAGAATTAATAATTAATCATTGATTAAAAACTAATAAATTCTATTTAAAAATTACTAAATTCTAGTTATTGAATAATTTGAATTAACTATCGTCACATGCTGTGGACATCTCTTCGCCAAGACAAAAACATCAAAATAGTGTAGAATTGTCGTCCTTGACTAAAGCTATCCCAAAATGCTAAGAGCATCTTCAACGATTCACTCTATTGTAGAGTGTTACAGGAAATAAAGAATATCACTTTATATTTAAAGTGATATTATTCTCTCTAATTTTTCTGTACTCAATAATAGAAGATATAGAATTAGATTATTTCATAGTAGAGTTAATTATAAAGTTTATTGTCCAAGATGAATATATGATTATTCTATATTTTATTTAAACGATCAGATATGCTCTAAGAACCCCAGCAAAAATGGGACGGAAAATTCTAAAATGTTGCAATTTTGGAAGTTTATAAACTATATTTATCCCTTTATATATTTGAATTGTTTCTTTACTGGTTATTATACACCATTTATTAACAAAGGGTCTATTTTTGTCTCTTTTTCTTTAATTTTTGTATATAGTCAACGTTGAGCAAATGGGGGTAATATTATTTTATTATTTGAAATCGCCTAGTAATAATTTCGAATCGAATCTTATTGTCATTAGACTCATTACTAGCCTTTTCTTTCAAGGCAGCTGGCTCTTCTAGAAAGCAAAAAAAGAGCTGCAATATCACACTTTTTTGTAGATTACAAGAATGAGTTCTTTGCATAGTCAGATGAAGAATGGGTGTAGAAGGAATATCGTAACTTACGCACATTATTATGTCACAACTTATAAGTTCATCAGATTTTTTTCCCCTTTTTGAGTTTGGGTGAGGGAATGAGAATTGAATTCCAATCTCTCACCCTTAAATAGTACCATTAGACTATATATTTGTGGTAATTCTATAGAATACTCAATCATGTAATCCTTAAATTTGTAACAATTGAATGAGCTTTTCAGTTTACATGTAAATAACTTGTGAACAAATTAATAAATTTGCAATGTATGGAGGCATTCATAATCTTGTATACAATTTTTCACTCAGTTGTTTCTTCCTCTCTCTTTTTTACACTTAAAGCGTCAGCTGGCATTGTGTACATTATTCCACAAGGGGAAACTCTCCTCTTGGGAGCATCAACACCACAATCCCATGAGAATATGAGAGGGTAATTCACGATGACTCAGCGGTTAAAAAACTAGGAAAATTTTACCAAGTGGCCAAAAGAAACTATCATAAAGAGGGTGAAACTCCCACACTGCAGCTGCTAAGATTATATCATTGGGCCTTATTCCAAATCTACTATATCTTAATCAACTGGACTAAGCACATGGAAACGGCATTGCATACATTAATTTTTTGAAGAATGGATAAATTTTTACTAATTGGACTTTGACAATTCTTTTGTTACTTTTTCTTTCTAGATCAGGGAACATTTTGCGAAATTTTTCCCCACTCAAAGGGGTCAAGCACGACAGCCAATTAGTTGACATATATTTTAGCACAAGATTTCGGTACGCAAGAGATGAACTGAATTAAATTACGAATATAATTGATTAAATCAATCTTTCAATGTTTATCCATATTCAAAGAGGACCTACTAAACATGATTGTTCAATTCAATTTGAAGCTAAGAGTGTGAAATATCAAATTGTAATTAAAATTTGTAAGAATTGATGCGAAATTCATAACTTAAAACAAATCGAAGGAGCTTGCGGCGAAGAACAGGAATAATACTTTAGAGCGGAAGAAAAAATGAACAAGAAAGAGTTACGTGGTTCAGCCAGAAGGCCTACGTCCACAGAGAAGAAATTGGGATGTTTATTATTGGAAGAATTACAAAAGCCCCCAAGAAATGATGAAGAAGATGACTGCACAAACCACAACTCTTGAACACAACTCTTGAACACTAACTGTATGCAGAAACAAGAACACTTCTCCACCTAAAGGACGTGATAGGATACGGCCCAACTCTCAGGCCCAAGCATCAGGCCCAATATAAATAAGTCTGACATGAAGCTCGGCCCAAACGAGTCCAGCCCAAGAAGGCCCCTAAATCAGTGGGAACGCAGAAGATTCGGTCATATCTAAGAAAATCCTAATTAGAGAAGAGATAGGATTCAAATCCTATCTTAGAATAGATCTCGGATTCGAGATCTAGGTCATGATAATTGTGTATAAATAGAGGCTAGATTAAATGAAAAGGATCATCTACACTTCTTGTAATCACACCTCATATTATCAATACACTAATACTCTCTCTCCCGTGGACGAGATCTTATTCATAGATCGAACCACGTAAACTTGGTGTTCTTCGTATTTAATTCCCTTACGAAATTAAGATCGATCACTGGCGCCGTTTGTGGGAACCGAAATTCTGTGTTTTCGATCAAAATTTGTTTACAGGGAATCAATCACGACAATGAGAACAAGAAGTCTCAGATCCGGGGCACGCCGGCAACAACAAAGAACAACGGTGACGAGAGACACCAAGCTCACTCGGAAAGACCCGGTCGAGAATCGACCCCGAAGCGGCATATCCGAGCTCGACGAGCGAGGCAATCCCATCTTGCATGAAGAAGCAGGATACCAAAGCGATGGAGATCGCAACAGTAACCAAGGAGAACCTCAAGCCCAGCAGTTGAACCTTGACGACGCCGTCAAGGGGTTTCTTGAGAAGAATAAGGAGAGTTTTCTCTAATACCTCAGCGAAGCACAAGGTCGGCCGCATCCCGAAGAAAGGAAGACCAAAGCCTCGTCTAAACACGAGGCACCGCAGCGAGGTGGATCCCCCAGCATCCAGGTCATGGGCGCTCATGCCTCTGCACGTGTTGGGGCCCAAACCAATCGCGCAAGGGACGAACAGCGCGGGAAAGGATGTCGCGATCGCCGCGAGGCCGGTCCTGGTTACCAAAACGAGTTCGGTCGACGAACTCCGCCCCACTCTCCAGAGGGTGGCTTCGACGGGTACGGGAAGATAGTCACCCCGTTTTCAAACGAAATACTCGACACCCCACTCCCAGACAAATACCGAGTGCCGAGCATAGCCCCCTATGACGGACTAAGGGACCCGAGAACTTTCTCTCGCAGTTCCAATACAATATGATCAACCAACGCCTCGACACAATTCACATGTGCAAGCTCTTCCCGGAGCTACTAGTCGACAACGCCCGTCGGTGGTTCGACAGTCTGCCTCCCGGAATCATTGGTTCCTACCGCGACCTGATGGCGGCCTTCCATCGAGGTTCTTCCAGAAGGCTGAATCAAAGACATCGTCGGCACACCTCCTCACTGTGAGGCAAAGCCGAGACGAGTCCGTTAGCGACTTTATGACCAGGTTCAACAAGGAGTGCTTGAAAGTCGAAGACGTGAATGATCTCCTCATCATCTCGGCCTTCCAAAACGACATCCTGCCTGGTGCCCTATACAAAGAGATCGTCAAGTACAAACCTCGTACTGCGACAGAACTGTGGCGCATAGCCGATCGGTTCGCCAAAGCGGACGAGGCTGATAGAAAGAAGCGCGAAGCAGAAATGGCAGAACCCTCTGATAAAGGGAGAAGAGACGAGGGACGAAGCCAAGGACGACGAAGTGCTCTGGAAAGAATACGTCGCCCAATAGAGTCTATGCTCGGACTGCGTAATACCTCGGAGTGACCTCAATATACTCCTTTGACGAAGCCGAGGGCAGAAATATACGAACTCCACATGGACAAGTTCGAGAAGCCTCGACCAATGACAGGGGGGTCAAAACGACGAACTAAGGACAAGTACTGTTCTTTCCATGAGGATTATGGGCATGACAAAGAGGAGTGCCGAGACCTCATGGGAGATATCGAGATGCTAGTATAAGACGGAGTCCTGAAAAAATACAAAGGGCAGGACCGACGAGCTGGCCAATACGAGGCCCCTCATCGAGGTCAGAAAAAGAGGAAACAGGCGAGAAGGGGGAATTGTGCCCCTCACAAGAAGACAAAGCGCGGCGAAGACGAGGAGGGAGATGACGAATCCCAGTATGAAGGGGTCATCTCCACCATCATGGGTCTCCCACACGGAGTTACGAAGTCCTCCCTGAAGGCCGAGGCCCGAAGTCCACATACCAGCGAGCCTGTCAACAAGAGGTTCAGGAGGGACGAGGTAATTACCTTCTCCGAGGAAGACCCCGTACCTACGGTGATGCCCCACCAGGACGCTACCGGTGATCTAGCGATGATCGCCAACAAGTTGGTAAGACGCGTATATATCGGCGGTGGGCGTCGGTGAGCATCCTCTTCAAAGAATGCTTTGACAAGTTAGGAGTAGAGGCGCGCCTCGCAGCCCCGCCTACCACCCGCAGCTTCAGACATGAAGAGACACGCCCAGCACGGTGTGATCGACCGCCCGTCACAAGATGGGAAGCGGCACCGACGAGCTCTACCAAAGTGGTACGTTCTTCGTGGTCGCGCCCATTCGCCATACAACGTTATACTGGGCGAGATCAAGCAACGCAGAAGGGCGGTGTGCTCAACCTACCACCGACAATGAAAATCCCCACAAAAGGAGGGATAGCCGTGATCCGGGAGACGAAAGCTAAAGAATGCATGCAGGTCGCCCTGAGAGGTGCAGGGACTTCGGTCCAGCAACCGCAAGCATAGCAATCAAAGAAACCCAAGGACTTGGAACCGGAGAGGACGTCGCCGGCCCCAGAGAACTCGATTGAGGAGGTCGATTGATGAAGACGAACCATTCAAGGTCGTAAAAGTTGGCTCTACCGGTGTACCTCAACTAAGGAAACAGATCATCCAACTCCTAAGGGAATTCAGAGACGTGTTCGCTTGGTCGCCCCTTGATATGACCGGGGTCTCACCATCTATCTTCACACATCGCCTCAACATCGACAACAAGAAACCGGTTCGGCAAAAGCAACGGATTTTTGTAGCCGAACGGAATCAAGTCATCCACGACGAGGTGAAGCAATTATTAAAGCACGCATCTTCGCTCAAGTCAAGTATCCGACCGGATAGCCAACCGGTAATGGTGAAGAAAGGCGGAGGAGGATGGCGAATGTGCATCGATTATACCGATCTCAACAAACATTGCCCTAAAGATCATACCCCTCCCAACATCGACAAAAAGGTTGACGCTTTGGTCGGCACAAAGTCTTGACTTTACGGACCAGATAAAGGATATCACCGTGTCTTGATGGACGACGAAGACGCAGCCAAAACAGCCTTCATTACGAGACTTGAGTCTTCGTGATACAAGAAGATGCCATTCGACTCAAGAATGCAGGGCTATCGATCGCCCCTTTTCACACGTAAAGGCGTATATAGAAGGTAGGTAGAGTATCGTATCCTGTGGATTGTAATATGAAAACACAGAAGCTAGCTCAACGATAATTCATCATTATTCAAGCACAGAAAATGGGTGAAAGGTTTAAGGGCTTTGGAATTTAATCCAAAGCAGATGTAACCAAGCAGAAAATAAAATAACGTAAACAAACACTCGGATGGTAAAAACAGATAAGGACGACTAACCCTAGGGATGCATTAATCCTATCCACAACGTATGTTTATCCTGCTCCTATTAACCAATTTTAATCCGCATAAGATGGAAGATCACATATATAACCGACAACTTCATTACGACAATTGCGGTCAGAGATTACTAGTTTTCCCTATTATCATACGCCTCTAGGTGAAAACAAGCAACCCAAACAGATCACAAAGAATATGCTTTCTATGAATATCCTATCTCACCACGACTCAAGCGCTTATTCGTATCATGCATTCAAGATCGATTAACAATTAATACAGTTACGTAATTAACCGGCAACTAGATATGCATCAAGATTGATCAGAAATTAACACATATAAATAAGCACCAAGAATCATGAATCAATGCCTGGAAGGTAAATAGCGATAACATGAGTCACAACATATAGGATCGGATCATGCAAACCCTAGGATTAGAACGGAAATCTAGCCAGACATAATAAACGGAATAAAATACGATTTAACCATAAAAATAGAAATTAAATGCATAAAACCCGTGATGAAGCGTTGGATGAACAATGGTTGGTCTTGAATCCAATCTCAAGCGAAAGAACGGAAAACAACGGAAAACGATCGGTCAAAACATTCCGATCAATAACAATGCGATAAACTAAACTAGAACAATGCAAGAATTAAATCTAGAACTAAACGGAAGCTAAAGAAAAGCAACCGAGAAAAACCGAATAAACTGCTCGGGCGTGGTTCGGGTCTTGCTCGCAGGCACGAGGTCGCGGTCGATCTGGTCAAGGCACGCTGGCTGGCTTAGCTGGCCAGCCCAGCGACCGCCAGGATGGTCGCTAAGTAGGCGGTTGTGCATTTTGGCTCGTGCTTCATTCCTTGCTTCGATTTTCAACATATGGACCTACACAACACAAAAAGAATACCCAAGAGCAGTATCTTCTAGAAATAGATAAAACATTAAGAATCGATACATAAACGCACATTAAATGATCTAAACTCATCTTTAAATATCAACAATAAACGTGAAAAATGCGCGTTTATCAAACCCCCCAAACTTAAATCTTTGTTTGTCCTCAAACAAAACCAAAACAGAAAGACACAACGAAAAGATCAATGAGCGTAGAAAAGATGATAACCATTCTAAACCTCAGAAACATATTAACGCTAAAAAACATTAGCGCACATGACGACGTTAGCCAACTCAACACAAACAACCATCGAGGGCAAAAACTCATTTAATTCAACCCTCTCAACGGCATGTGTGTAAAATATAGGACACACTCAACTCATAAAGAAATGTAGGACGTGTATACACTTAATGATCAATGCAATGTAGCATCTTACCATAGGCTTGCCGTTTCTCTAATATCTCCACCGCGTCATTGTGTTCAAATTAGGATCAAAGAGGTCTTTTCTTAGGTTGTAATGTGGGCACATTGGTTAAGGTAGGATAATATATGGCTAAGTGACTCAAGAATAATCCAAGCACCCCCATTTATACTTTTCGACACATATGGACTTTGTCCATTTTTCTCTTCTTTCCCAACGTGCTAAATCAACGTTTTATGCCACCGAAGGTACCTATACTTTGATTAAAGACCCTTTATGCTCAACACACATAGTGAATTTATCATTGCTTTTTTTTTTCTTTTCTTTTCTAGAGCTTATATGGTTTATCATTGACAACAAAGGTACTAATCTTCACCATAGATGTATTTCTCCAATAATAATTTTTCCTCATCATAACTACATCAAAATTTCAACCGTTTTTTATTCCCATATCCATCCTCACCTCCTATCATCCGGTTAATCGAAAGAATAAGTCTAATAAAGGCTCAAAGAAGGCGACAAATGGTATATATCATCGGGTTAGTGTTTGGGTGAATATGTGGTTAACAAAGATGGCCTTTATCCTTTCCAAATTGAAACACATATTGCGCCTCGATACGAGAAAAACGGCAAGTTCTAGAAGATAATCACATGCATGATATCACACAATTAATGTAAATCAGATCAAGATATGTATACAGTGAAGCTCAAGTCTCACAGGATAAGCAAATGGTGAAAATCAACAAGCCTAAGCAATCTCAAGTCGTTCATGCGTCATTTTCTAACATATCATGTGCACTATCATTAAATAACACGAAAAATTTTATCGTCATTGGCCACATGGATTAAAACACTTCACTTAACTCGTTGATCGACAGACACAACACGAAAAGAAAGACAAAAGACCCGACAAAAGTCCCAACATATAATAACATAACAAAACAATGCAAAACATAACAAGGACTCTCAATCACATCACACTCGACCACTCCCCCCCAAACTTATTGTCAACAGTGTGCAATGGAGGCAATAATGTTTGCAAAAGAGAGTGATTGGGAGAGACCGTACCTCATATGTTGCGCTACTCCGGCGGTCGATAGAATCCTCACCATTGATGATATACATTGGGACTTAAAAACAAACAAACAAGACACAAGAAATCAACGAAAACAAGAAAACAAAACAAAAGACATAAAGCACGAAATGTCGGGTTACCTCCCAACCAAGATCGGATTTATCATCGCTAGCTCGACGTTACCTCTTATCAATCAGCGATTTGAAACCGTGGTCTTTCCAAACTTCAATTGCCCTTGTATTGGCATCGACAATGCACCACCAATTTGCACAACAATTGCTTCCACAAAGCTCGAACGAATCACTCGGATTTTTATGCCGAGTCCACTTCTTCCTTGCATCATGCCCGCCGATTGGGTAAGTACCCTCACGCCGACGCGCGCGGCGGCAGTCGTGATCGAGTAGCACTCTTTCCGGCTTTTCACCGTCGTGTTGCTTGATGGCGTCATATGGAAATCTTGAGCTCCTCTTTGTTAACACGAAACGTGAGATTACCTTCCACATCAATCAAAGCACGACCGGTTGCTAGAAAAGGTCGCCCAGATTAGCGGTTGTTGTTTGATTTCGGGAATATCTAAAATCACAAAATCGGCGGGAAAACAAAGTCCCGAATTCTTACCAACACATCTTCGACGATACCTTTAGGATATGTGGTGACCTATCGCCCATCATCGCGAGATCTTAGTCGGCTTCATCTTTCCTAGGTGCAGCCGGTTGAATACGTTCAAAGGCATCAGATTGATGCTCGCCCCCAAGTCGCACAACACATTTGGAAAAGTATGCTCGACGATCTCGCATTCTAATGTAAACCGCGGGATCCTTCTACTTTAGAGGAGCTTCCTTTGCAAGACGGATCAAGATTCTTCGGATAGGAAATTTTTTAAATTTCCCCAATTTCTTCTTTCTGCAAGCTGCCTTTAAAAATTTCATGTATCCCACACATGTTTCGCAGCTCAAAGAGAGGTAAATTGATCTCAACTTTTGAAAAATCTGAACGAGCAAACTCCTCGTCATATTTCGACTGACTAGTCGACTCGGAAATGGGACCGGAGGAGTGTGCGTGCGAAGATTGACCGTGGAGACTCTTCATGGTCAACCTCGCGATCACGTGGGCGGTCGCGAGGCGTCTGATGGTACTGGAATCCTTCTTCGCAGACGAGCTATGCGCGCGAGTTCGCAGACCGACTCTTCGATAGAATACTTGCGGTCGCGCGGTACGGGTCGCCACGAACAAATGGGGCGCGATGGCTCGATGGCTCGCGGGGCGTGCTCGGTCGTGAGCTTCTGTGGGAAAACTCGGGACTCGCGATCGGGCTCATGGTCGCAAGCTTCGGTCGCGAGTTTCGCTCCGCCACTTTCTTGCTCTATATGGCTCGGGTAAGCTTGTCCACCTCGTGCGGATGGGAAACATTGATTTTTGGGTTCACCTCCAGACATTACTGAAATTGGCCCGTCTTTTGTAGTGCATTCAACTGCACGACTACTTGACCAATCTGATTTTCCAACATCTTCATATGCTTTCCCATAGCCGTCACAAAGGACTCCAAATATTAATCTTCCGCGGTGTTGCTTATAAACGAACTCGTTCGTTGCCAATTGTTGGTTGCTTACAACCAATCGCCGCATCATGTCCTCTGACTCGGCTTCTTCTCTCGAATCACTCTATTCGAATCGAGAAACCGCGAGGTTGTTGAAAATTATTGGGGTTGGCATACGAGAAATTTGGGTGATTTCTGTTGTTTGGGTTGTACGCCGGATTGTCCCCAGGACGGTTCTTTTGATTGATGAAATTGACGTCCTCTGTTTTGATCTGACTCTTCAAGAGGGTGATTTGCTTCATTAGTTCATCATATCTCGAGTCAACCTCTACGGCCACTGCCTTAACCACTGGCGTCCTCTCCGTCGGCCATTGATAGCTGTTGGCGACCATCTCTCTAAAATGCGGCTCGCCTCGTCTACTTGTCAATTCAAGAACAGCCCCCTGCCAATGCATCCACTATGCTCCTTGTCTGAAACGCGGTCCCATCAGAAGCTGTGTGATCTGCTGCTCCTTGGAGAATCCATGTTGTGGGCATCGCCTCAATAGACCTCTGAATCTCTCCCATGCCTCGAATAGAGATTCGTCGTGGTTTTGGCAAAATGGGAGATTTCGCGATGATCTTCTGCGCTTTCGCGGCGGAAAATATTTCGAGAGAAACTTCGCAAAGTTTCCCCAAGTGTCAATGCCGATTCGGTCCAAACTTTGAACCAATCCTTCACTTTGTCAGCAATGAGAAACCGAACATGCGATCCGGATCGTGTCTTGTGGCACCCCATTCATTTGATGGTGTCACAAATATCGAGAAAGGTCTCGAGATGCGATTCGGTCTTGATGACTCCTCCCGAACCGCTCTCCTTCGACCATACCGATCGTGGCGGCTTTAGCTCAAAATTGTTTGCATCCACGTCGGGCCCCATCCGCCTCCTTGAACTGCTCGGTGGGAGGTCGGTACATAAAATTCAGCGGTCGCGTCTCGGGGTAGGGACAAGGAGTCCCATATTCGCCATCCGGCGATGCATCTCGCAAAGTCGCCTAACATGCATGCCGCTTGCTGGGAGGAATGCCCTGATTCGTGGATTAGCCGTCATTGCGGCCCGCTCTTCTCTCGTCCTCTTCTCCTTTGAGAGCTTTCGATCTCGGGATCTAGTAATATTCGGGAGGTCCCCGAGATCTTGACGCATAAACTACCGAGAGAGAGAGAATTTAGCTCTCGTAAAATAAATAAATAATATAATATATAACTTGAATTAATAAATAAAATCGTCAAATTATTCCTATGCAATCTTAAAATCCTAAGAACGGCGCCAAAATTTGATCGCTCTCTTTTCTCACGTAAAAGGCGTATAGAGAAGGTAAGAGTATCGTATCCACGTGGATTGTAATCTGAAACACGTAAGCTAGCTCAACGATAATTCATCATTATTCAAGCACAGAAAATGGGTGAAAGGTTTAAGGGCTTCGGAATTTAATCCAAAGCAGATGTAACCAAGCAGAAAATAAAATAACCTAAACAAACACACGAATGGTAAAAACAGATAAGGAAGACTAACCCTAGGTATGCATTAATCCTATCCACAACGTATGTTTATCCTGTTCCTATTAACCAATTTTAATCCGCATAAGATGGAAGATCACATATATAACCGACAACTTCATTACGACAATTGCGGTCACAGATTACTAGTTTTCCCTATTATCATACGCCTCTAGGTGAAAACAAACAACCCAAACAGATCACAAAGAATATGCTTCCTACAAATATCCTATCTCGCCACGACTCAAGGCTTATTCGTATCATGCATTCAAGATAGATCGACAATTAATACGATTACGTAATTAACCGCAACTAGATATGCATCAAGATTGATCGAAATTAACACATATAAATAAGCACCAAGAATCATGAATCAATGCCTCGAAGGTAAATAGCGATAACAGGAATCACAACATATAGGATCGGATCATGCAAACCACCAGATTAGAACGAAATCTCAGCCGGACATAATAAACGGAAGAAAATACGATTTAACCATAAAAATAGAAATTAAATGCATAAAACCCGTGATGAAGCGTTGGATGAACAATGGTTGGTCTTGAATCCAATCCCAAGTGAAAGAATGGAAAACAACGAAAAACGATCGATCAAAACGTTCCGATCGATAACAATGCGATAAACTAAACTAGAACAATGCAAGAATTAAATCTAGAACTAAACGGAAGCTAAAGAAAAGCAAAAACTGAGGAAAAACTGAATAAATCTGTTCTGGGGCGTGTCTGGGTCTTGCTCGCGTGCACGAGGTCGCGGTCGCATCTGGTCTTGGCGCTCGCTGGCTTGCCTAGCGGCCAGCCTAGCGACCGCTAGGATGGTCGCTAGAAGTAGGGCAGTTGTGCATTTTTGGCTCGTGCTTCGTTCCTTGCTTCGATTTTCAACATATGGACCTGCACAACACCAAAAGAATACCCAAGAACAGTATCTTCTAGAAATAGATAAAACATTAAGAATCGATACATAAACGCACATTAAATGGTCTAAACTCATCTTTAAATATCAACAATAAACGTGTAAAATGCGCGTTTATCAAACCCCGCAAACTTAAATCTTTGTTTGTCCTCAAACAAAACCAAAACAGAAAGACACAACGAAAAATCAACGAGCGTAGCAAAGATGATAACCATTCTAAACCTCAGAAACATATTAACGCTCAAAGACATTAGCGCACAAGACGACGTTAGCCAACTCAACACAAACAACCATCGAGGGCAAAAACTCATTTAATTCAACCCTCTCAACGGCATATGTGTAAAATAAAGGACACACTCAACTCATAAAGAAATGTAGGACGTGTATACACTCAATGATTAATGCAATGTAACATCTTACCATAGGCTTGCCGTTTCTCTAATATCTCCACCGCGTCATTGTGTTCAAATTAGGATCAAAGAGTTCTTTTCTTAGGTTGTAATGTAGGCACATTGGTTAAGGTAGGATAATATATGGCTAAGTGACTCAAGAATATTCCAAGCACCCCCATTTATACTTTTCGACACATATGGACTTTGTCCATTTTCCTCTTCTTTCCCAAAGTGCTAAATCAACGTTTTATGCCACAGAAGGTACCTATACTTCGATTAAAGACCCTTTATGCTCAACACACATAGTAAATTTATCATTGCTTTTTTTTTTCTTTTCTTTTCTAGAGCTTATAGGGTTTATCATTGACAACAAAGGTACTAATCTTCACCATAGATGTATTTCTCCAATAATAATTTTTCCTCGTCATAACTACATCAAAATTTCAACCCCTTTTGATTCCCATATCCATCCTCACCTCCTATCATCCGGTTAATCGAAAGAATAAGTCTAATAAAGGCTCAAAGAAGGCGACAAATGGTATATATCATCGGGTTAGTGTTTGGGTGAATATGTGGTTAACAAAGATGACCTTTATCCTTTCCAAATTGAAACACATATTGCGGTCTCGACACGTAAAAACGGCAAGTTCTAGAAGATAATCAAATGCATGATATCACACAATTAATGTAAATCAGATCAAGATATGTATACAAGTGAAGCTCAAGTCTCACAGATAAGCAAATGGTGAAAATCAACAAGCTAAGCAATCTCAAGTCGCTCATGCGTCATTTTCTAACATATCATGTGCACTATCATTAAATAACACGAAAAATTTCTATTGTCATTGGCCACATGGATTAAAACACTTCACTTAACTCGTTGATCGATTGCACACAACACTAAAAGAAAGACAAAGACCGACAAAAGCCCCAACATATAATAACATAACAAAACAACGCAAAACATAACAAGGACTCTCAATCACATCACACTCGACCACTCACCCCAAACTTATTGTCAGCGATTGTGTAATGGAGGCAATAATGTTTGCGTAAGAAAGTGATTGGGAGAGACCGCACCTCATATGTTGCGCTACTACGCGGTCGATAGAATCCTCACCATTGATGATATACATTGGGACTTAAAACAAACAAACAAGACACAAGAAATCAACGAAAACAAGAAAACAAAACAAAAGACATAAAGCACGTAAAATGTTGGGTTACCTCCCAACCAAGATCGGATTTATCATCGCTAGCTCGACGTTACCTCTTATCAATCAGCGATTTGGCAAGCGTGGTCTTTCCAAACTTCAATTTGCCTCAGACTTGGCATTGACAACAGACCACCAATTTGCACAACAATTGCTTCCACAAAGCTTGAACGAATCACTCGGATTTTTATGCCGAGTCCACTTCTTCCTTGCATCATGCCCGTCGATTGGGTAAGTACCCTCTAAGCGCGACGACGCGCGGGCAAAGAAGCGGCGATCGTGATCGAGTAGCACTCTTCTGGCTTTTCACTGTCGTGTTGCTTGATGGCGTCATATATGGAAATCTTGAGCTCCTCATCGTTAACACGAAACGTGAGATTACCTTCCTGCACATCAATCAAAGCACGACCAGTTGCTAGAAAAGGTCTGCCCAGGATTAGCGGTTGTTGTTTGAATTCGGGAATATCTAAAATCACAAAATCGGCAGGAAAAACAAAGTCCCGAATTCTTACCAACACATCTTCGACGATACCTTTAGGATATGTTACTGACCTATCAGCCATCATCAGTGAGATCTTCGTCGGCTTCATCTTTCCTAGGTGCAGCCGGTTGAATACGTTCAAAGGCATCAGATTGATGCTCGCCCCCAAGTCGTACAAAACATTTGGAAAAGTATGCTCGGCGATCTCGCATTCTAACGTAAAACTGCCGGGATCCTTGTGCTTTAGAGGGAGCTTCCTCTGCAAGACGGCACTGCATTCTTCGGATAGGGTAATTTTTTCAAATTTCCCCAATTTCTTCTTTCTTGCAAGCACGTCTTTAAAAATTTCATGTATCCCGGCATGTTTGTGGCTCAAAGAGAGGTAAATTGATCTCAACTTTTGAAAATCTCTTTGAAGCGAGCAAACTCCCGTCATATTTCGACTTGACTAGTCGACTCGAAATGGGACCGGAGGAGTGTGCGTGCAAGATTGGACTCGAGACTCTTGGCGGTCAACCTCGCGACACCGGGCGGTCGCAAGGCGTCTGGTAGCGGAATCCTTCTTCGCAGACGAGCTTGCGCGCGAGTTCACGCCGACTCTTCGACGAGAATACTTGCGATCTCGCGCTTTCGGGCGTTGGGTCGCTCGCGAACAAATCTGGCGCGCACAACTGTCGATGGCTCGAGGTCATGCTCGCGGGCACGTGCTCGATCACGAGCCACGGGGAAAACTCGGGACTCTCACGATCGGGCTCATGATCGCGAGCTCGATCACAGTTTCTGCTCGGTTTACTTTCTTGCTCTGTATGGCTCGGGTAAGCTTGTCCACTCCCGTGCGGATGGCGAAACATTGATTTTCGGGTTCACCTCCAGATTACTCGGAAATTAGCCCGTCTTTTGTAGTGCATTCAAGCTGACGGCTACTGACCAACTGATTTTCCAACATCTTCATATGCTTTCCATAGCCGTCACGGTGGACTCAAATGATTAATCTTACGCGGTGTTGCTTATAAGCGAATTCGGTTCGTTGCCAATTGTTGGTTGCTTACAACCAACCGCGCATCATGTCCTCTGACTCGGCTGACTTCTTCTCTTGAATCACTCCATTTCGAATCGAGAAACCCTGGCGGAGGTTGTTGTAAATTATTGGGGTTGGCGTCGAGAAATTTGGGTGATTTACATTGTTTGGGTTGTCGCGGATTATCCCGTGGACGGTTCTTTTGATTGATGAAATTGAAGTCCTCTGTTTCGATCGACTCTTCAAGAGGGTGATTTGCTTCATTAGTTCATCATATCTCGAGTCAACCTCACGGCCTTTGCCTTAACCATTGACGTCATCTCAATCGACCATTGATAGTCATTGGCGACCATCTCCTCTAAAATCGGCTCGCCTCGTCTACTTGTCGGTTCAGCAAACAGCCCCCTGCCGATGCATCCACTATGCTCCTTGTCTGAAATGTCAGTCTACTGTAGAACTGCGTGATCTGCTGCTCCTTGGAGAATCCATGTTGTGGGCATCGCCTCAATAGACCTCTGAATCTCTCCCATGCCTCGAATAGAGATTCGTCGTGGTTTTGGCAAAATGGGAGATTTGGCGATGATCTTCTCGCTTTCGCGGCGGAAAATATTTCGAGAGAAACTTCGCATAAAGTTTCCCCAAGTGTCGATGCCGATTCGTCCAAACTCTTGAACCAATCCTTTGCTGGTGTGCGAGAAACCGAACAAGCGCATCCGGATCGTGTCTTGTGGCACCCCATTACATTTGATGGCGTCACAAATATCGAAAGGTCTCGAGATACGATTGGTCTTTGATGACTCCTCCCAAACTTCTCTTCTTGGACCATACCGATCATGGCGGCCACCAAAATTGTTTGCATCCACGCAGCGGCCCCATCGCCTCCTTGAACTGCTCGGTGGGAGGTCAAGTACATAAAATTCAGCGGTCGGCGTCTGCGGGGTAGGGACAAGGAGTCCCATATTCGCCATCTGGCGTTGCATCTCACTGAAGTCGGCTAACATGCGTGTCGCTTGCTCGGGAGGAATGCCCCTGATTACGTGGATTAGCCGCCATTGCAGCGTCTCTCTCTCTCGTCCTCTTCTCCTTTGAGAGCTTTCGATCTCGGGATCTAGTAATATTTCAGGAGGTCCACGAGATCTTACGCATAAACTACCTGAGAGAAGAGAGAATTTAGCTCTGGTAAAAATAAATAAATAATATAATATATAACTTGAATTAATAAATCCAAATCGTCAAATTATTCCTATGCAATCTTAACAATCCCCGGCAACGGCGCCAAAAATTTGATCGCTCTCTTTTTCACACGTAAAAGGCGTATATAGAAGGTAAGCAGAGTATCGTATCCACAGGGATTGTAATACGAAAACACAGAAGCTAGCTCAACGATAATTCATCATTATTGAAACCTGAGAAAATGGGTGAAAGGTTTAAGGGCTTTGGAATTTGATCCAGCGAGATGTAACCAGCGAGAAAATAAAATAACGTAAACAAACACTCGGATGGTAAAAGCAGATGGGGCGACTAACCCTAGGGATGCATTAATCCTATCCACAACGTATGTTTATCCTGTTCCTATTAACGATTTTAATCCGCACAAGATGGAAGATCACATATATAACCGCAACTTCGTTATGATAATTGCGGTGTCAGAGATTACTAGTTTTCCCTATTCACTGTTACGTCTCTAGGTGAAAACAAGCAACTCCAAACAGATCACAAAGAATATGCTTCCTACGAATATCCTATCTCAGCTACGACTCAAGGCTTATTCGTATCATGCATTCAAGATCGATTGACAATTAATACAGTTACGTAATTAACCGGCAACTAGATATGCATCAAGATTGATCAGAAATTAACACATATAAATAAGCACCAAGAATCATGAATCAATGCCTGGAAGGTAAATAGCGATAACAGGAATCACAACATATAAGATCGGATCATGTAAACCCAGGATTAGAGCGAAATCTAGCGAGACATAATAAGCGGAATAAAATACGATTTAACCATAAAATAGAAATTAAATGCATAAAACCCGTGATGAAGAGTTGGATGAACAATGGTTGGTCTTGAATCCAATCCCAGCTTAAAGAACGGAAAACAACGGAAAACGATCGGTCAAAACGTTCCGATCGATAACAATGCGATAAACTAAACTAGAACAATACAAGAATTAAATCTAGAAATAAACGGAATCTAAAGAAAAGCAAAAGCGAGGAAAACTGAATAAATGCTTGGGCGGTATGCGGGTCTTGCTCAGGCACGCAGGTCGTGATCGCATCTGGTCTTGGCTCACTGCTTGCACTAGCGGCCGACTAGCGACCGCTAGGATGGTCGCTAAGTAGGCGGTTGTGCATTTTGGCTCGTGCTTCGTTCCTTGCTTCGATTTTCAACATATGGACCTACACAACACCAAAAGAATACCCAAGAGCATATCTTCTAGAAATAGAAAAACATTAAGAATCGATACATAAGCGCACATTAAATGATCTAAACTCATCTTTAAATATCAACAATAAGCGTGTAAAATGCGCGTTTATCAACTACCTATCAAGGATGGTAGACAAAATATTCCGACCCTACATAGGACGGAATGTGGAAGTGTCGTAGATGACATCGTCGTCGAGAGCATTGAGGAAGCCGTATGTGTTGCCGACCTCGGGATGGTCCTCGACCTACTCGGAAAGGTCAACCTAAAGTGAACCCCGAAATGCACATTCGTAGTTCGATTAGGAAAGTTTACGGGGTGTTGGGTTTCACAAGAGGGTTTAAAAGCCAATCCGTCCAAGGTTCAAACCATTGTGGAGATGAAGATGCCAAAGAAAATCCACGACGTACACAAGTTGACAGGCTGCATCGCCGCACTCAGCCGTTTTCTTTCGAAAGCCGCGGATAAGCAGCTCCCCTTCTTTAAAATACTCAAAAAGGCTCCGAAGTTCTCCTGGAATGACATACACAAGTCCGCCTTCGAGGATCTCAAAAACTACCTCGCCAAACTCCCCACTCTATCCGTCCCGAAAGAAGGAGAGGTCCTCTCCTTATACCTCGCCGTCTAGGACGAAACCATAAGTGCAGTTTTTGTCACGACCCGACTACCTAATCAGGTAATTAGGCCGTGACTTGGGGTTTAGAAAGCAATTTCTGATAATCAATGACGACAATTGGGATCAAAATTCGTATTAACAACCATGGTGAATGATTTAAAGTGAAGCATAGATTACCAAAGGTTGGTTCTAGGTCCTTAAACCATAATAAAAGATCGAACAAAGAAAACAACGGTTGAGGATGGAAAATCACTGTGAATAACCAACAAAGAATATAGTTTCTAAGTATGCTTCAACAACCATAAGAATTTTCAAAGGTTGAAGCATAGTTGGACAATGATTTCAAGGCATAATATTGAATCAACGAAAAACCATTTTGAGCATTCGAGAAATCCTTGTTTTGAGCATTGAACATGATCATTTATCATAGCGAATATATAACCAACAAAGACCAAATTTTGGCAACGAACGTGGTTGAGAATTATGTATGAGGACATAATTCTCGGGCAACAAACATAACTATAACAATTGAGCGACCTCAATACGACTTAATGTTGGAGAAGCTTCCTTGCACTGACATTCGATTCGAATATCCTCTCGAGCTCAACACGCATATTTGGAAACATATGCGGGCGTGAGTCTAAAATGCACTCGATGGGTGTCGCCAAAACATAAAGTAAACTTTGCCCTTTAAATATATATATGACTCGCCATAACATATGCTTTCATAAAAATACTTACTTGCTCATAATATCATAACATATGCATATGCATGTTTCATGTCTGCATGCAACTTTCTTCTCTCCTTCCCATATCCACGGATTCTTCATGCGTGTTGAGAAGTAGGCCTCCTTCTCAAACACCTTATCATCACATACCGAGTTGGACAGAAGGTTCTCAACTCTGGTCATACCCGACGTCGGTAAATTCTTTCTTTCTTTTTCTTTCTTTCTTTCTTTCCCGTGGATAGGTAGTGCATCATGCTTATGTTCATGTTTATGCTCAAACTTTGGCAAGTCAATCACTTTTCAAATAAATGCATATCATGAAATCTCATATTATTTTTATGCATAAGCATATCATAACATTTGAAAACATATAAAAGCATAAGCATATTATTATAGAAAATACTTATACCACTGGATGTTCCTTAGAGCTAAGGAACTAATTCTCAATTCATTCTCTCTTTTCCATATTTTATCCTCCTAGATGACAATAAAGCCTATCAAGAGCCAAAGCAGGAACATTACTCGTCTTAGTCGTCGACACGACTATAGCTTATCGATATCAAAACACCATGGTCTATCAACACTTGGGTCATTGCATCCTTTAACATCTTAGACATATGCGACTTTTAACTAAACTCTACATGGTCCGAACAAGCAAGGAAAACTAACAATACGCATAACTCGTCTAATCTTATCCAAAACATACAATTCTAACGAAATTTCGGCAGAGTAACGTTTGTAAACGCATCGCCATATCAATACCAAACCATCCAAACATAGCCCAACTCCATCAATCCATCACCATATGTCTCAATGAGTATATAAAACTAAACAACAAGCTTGAACATATCATCTTAGCCATAAATTCAACGGCCCTTAAGACGTCACTTTAGGTCTAACGTCAAAATTCACGTGAGACGTCATCTAACACCAACGAACCTATATACATGCTCAATTATCATTAAAGATCATCATTTTATCAACAAAACATAAATATCAAAGCTTTGGCTTTGACCGACAAACTAAAATTTTACCGTTTTTGAATACGTCGGCGGAAAAATCCGAATAAATCATTTTAGGCTTTATTTATATCATAGAATTCAAATATGAAGTCAATATGATCAAATAAAATCAAAAATTCAACATTATGATACTTAGGGTTTTCGGCTATTTTGGCTTTTTCGTATACTTTCGATTTCAAACGTTTTCTTGCTCAATCATGTTTATATCAATCCAATAACACATATATGAAGACAATTCAATCATATTAACATCATAAATTCAAAATCAAGGCATGCCCTTTTCAAAAATTACATGAATTTACAAACAATAAACATATACTTTACAAATTCAACGTTAAACAATACGTGAGCGTCGAATCTATCATAATAACTTGAAATAATTAAACAAAACATCATCCTTCAAATTTTCAGCATGTGACCGAAAATTTGATATGTTCATAAAACATATTTTCAAAATTTAAAACCGTAGATGTGTTCTCGATGCGAGATTATACCTTTATTAGAAGACCGATCGAAAATTCAACGGCCGGATTTTCCTATTTTGGCCCAATTTTTCAAAATTTACTGTGTGTTTTAGTGTGTGTATCGTGGGTTTGGGGGCTGAAATGGAGAAGAACATGGTTTGAAAAGTCTAAAGTATAAACTTTATATTATGTAATAAATTATTTAATTTTCATTTTCTTTATTTAAGGTGATTAATCACCATATTCTAGAAACATTTTCTTTCCTTTTATTTTCTCATTTTATTTAATATAAAATAATCACTTTTGTTGTAGAAAATAATTATAAATATTGTAGAATAAAACATAACGTTTTTATCGCAAGAAATCAACGCTAATTATCCGATAAAATAACCTCTTTTGAATCTCTACTTTTAACCTCAATATTTACTCATAAATATCAAAATATACTTATTAAACATATTTTGACCTTAAAATCATTTTAAATATTTTGCTCTTCATCCGAGCTTAATCGGCAAACGCCGACGTCATAAAAGCGTAAATTTTGAAATTCTCAATTTTAGAAATCAAGACTTCGTTGAGCATGTATCTATCATATCAAGACTATTTAAATCTAGGTCTTCTTATGTTCGACTAGATTTAAGGATCTTATCTCGATTCTATCTCAAATCTGCGAAATTCTATCGTCTCGACTCGAAGCTTAATGCAAAAGCTTCTAACTTAACCAACTCTTTCTTAAGGATGCAATTCCTTCTTAATGAGATCTTAATTATGGGTTAATCTACATTGCAATACGGGTATTACATTCTCACCCCTTACAAAAATTTAGTCCTCGAAATTTGTACGTCGACAAAAGCTCGAGCACTTCTTTATCATCGATCTTTAACTTCCATGTCGTCTCTTCTAAATCATCATACTTCCATATCGATTTAAGGCGCATTCGGCTTTCTCTCATAGCTTAAATCTTGTTCACGAACATTTGCTCTCTTAATGTGTCATGTGTTTTGAATTAAACACATAGCTTTATATCTGTAGCATATAGAATACATCATGAATATTTTCAAACTCGGAGAAAATGCTTATCTGTGAGCGACTTGCCAATCTTTCTTGAATCTAAATGCAGATTCGATACATCTCGATAACATCTTGGATTCTTGTCTTAACGTAAATGCGACACGACCATTTCTTTAATTGCTTGGTCAAGCACTTTCTTCTTCAAATCGTTTTAAATAAAACGACGATCTACACTTGCTATCGTAAAAGACTTCATGGGCGTCATATAAATCGTCGTTTGATCTTGTCTTCTAACATCCGGATGGTCCATTTAGATTGATCATCTATTGTAGATAAAAGTTGTCTTGCAATTCGATCTTGTATCCACTTTATTATAACTCGTCCAAAATGAGATGTAAACTTGAAGTCTCGATTTAAGATAATTGAGGCGGCATTCTATGTAAGCGTATTATCTTTCGGTATACTTGAGCTAACTTGTCACTCCATACGTGATAAAGTCGAATAACATAATCGTATTTAGGTGAGTCGATCGATTGTCACCTACGCTCGATTTGGTAACCAACACGTATGTCTTCTCATCTTTTCAACTTTATAAAGAGCATCACGAATTGATCTGCGAATTCACGACCTTATAATGCGACAATCTTCTTTCTGCTTCATACTCGTAAACTAAATCTCGATTACATTTGCGAATTCCGAGGTATACACTTTTAAGTAAAATTCTTCTTTGAATTGCTCTCGTAAAATTCTTTAAGTACTCGGAGGAAAGAACTTTCGACGTACTCTTCATCAAAGCGTCGATCCTTTAACACTAACGATATACATAGGAGATATTCACGATCGAGTTCTCCAAAACTTGAAAACTTTTCAGCGAAGTGAACTCGTTCTTTAATATCAATGGGTTATCCACTTCATTAAAGGATAAAGATTTTGACACGAAAGATACGCAATTCTATAATCGGTTTAAGAAGAAGGTACAAGTAAGTTTTGAAAAGAGCGTGCTTTCTTATTCCTCCTCTTCAGAATAATGAATGAGAATTTCTTTTTCTGGGTGATGTCCTGCATTGCAAACGAATGCCAAAATGCAGCATATTTTTCTTATCCTGAATCAGGAAAAAGGTTTTCAATTGAAAACAGACTCAGATCGCAAAGATCTTCAAAATTGCTTATCACAAAGTTATGATGTGAAATGAAATAGTTGGATAGCAAAATGATCGTATAGATCTCAAGGAAAGGAATTTGTCTCTCTGAGGACTTCCACAAACAAAGAATAACTTTGTCATCTGAGTTTTGTATATGGATGCTTGGATATCTCCGACAAACACATCTGATACAATCTATGACTATTAGCTTCCATTCTATCCCCAAAAGGTTGTCTTCGAAGAGTACTTGGCCAATATTCAGGGTTATGGCTGTGCTGTGCCCACAATTGGTACCACTCGAGTTCATACTCAAAAATTTTGAGATACTTGGGTCTCGATGAATTAGCATGAATCTTTTCTCAAGTCTCCAAAGGAGAAGTCTTGGAAACATAAGTAAATAGAATGAATGAATCGATGTAGGAATTTCAAGAGATCTGAAAAGGCGATCGCATTAATCTAAATCGATAAGGGCAATTTCAATATCGATTTAAGAATAATCAATTTGTACAAGATCTACATCGATTTAGACATAACTAGTGAGCATTTGATAAGGAAGACTCTAGTTTTAGAATAAGGTGCTAGTATTATGCTCGGGCATAAAAGATTTAACATCTTTGGTTTCAAGATTTTCACCATCATCATCCTCCATTGGAAGAAATTTTCAACCAATGAAGTTGATGAACAAGCGAAATAGATTTAGCAATAGGGAAAAATGAATCAAAAGGAGGGCTCGAATGAACCAAATATTGAAATTTTATGGTAACTAGAGTCAGAGAATCAATTTGCTCAAAACAATAAAGCGGACCTAACATAATCAATGGCAATGACAACAACTCAATCTTGTCACTCTTTAGGCAATAAAGAGATCAAGCGAAATTTTCCATCAAATCTCGATCGTCTTACTCAAGCGTCTCTTTCCATGATCGATAGAATCAAGCGAGAAATTAAATCAGGTATCTTGCTCATCGATGCGTATGGATAGAAATTCTCTTTGATCTTTCTTGACGAATATAAGCGAAAGCGGTTACAACGTAGCGTCGACAATGAGATAACAACAACGAGACGACGACAAACAAGTCGTACTCTTCTAAAATTGTCAAATGATCTTCGTCATCATAGATAAAACAATACTCGAACTCTTGCGAGAAAACTTATTCATATTGTTACGCCATCTTTTCTTTCTCATGATTTCCTTCCAACTTTAGCTCAATAAGCAATATTCATTTTAAACATATACATATTCAATAAATCAACTATGATAACCATAATCATAAGCATAAGCTTTTACTGTTGAGCTAGAGATGACGGAATCGAATCTTGAGCTTCTCTCGAGAACAATTATCTCATTAACTCATTTTCTCAAATCGAGAATCAAACAAGCGATTTCATACTTCATTTTCTCAAGCAGTCATTTCGAAAAATTTACATACTCAAGGTGCACAAACCGCACAAATCTCACAAGAATTCTTGAATTTAAAATTCAAGTCAACACCAAACCTGTACAAGGATTCGCAAGGATTTACATGCTAGATTTCAAGGCGTGCACAAAGCGCACAATTTACAAAGGCTCACGGGTTCGAACTCAAAATCGCTCGATACCATTCTATCACGACCGACTACCTAATCGGTAATTAGGCCGTGACTTGGGGTTTAAGCAATTTCGATAATCAATGGCGACAATTGGGATCAAAATTAGTATTAACAACCATGGTGAATGATTTAAAAAGTGAAACATAGATTACCAAAGGTTGGTTCTAGGTCCTCAAACCATAATAAAAGATCGAACAAAGAAAACAACGGTTGAGGACGAGAAAATCACAATGAATAACCAACAAAGAATATAGTTTCTAAGTATGCTTCAACAACCATAAGAATTTTTCAAAGGTTGAAAGCATAGTTGGACAATGATTTCAAGGCATAATATTGAATCGGCGAAAAACCATTTTGAGCATTAGAAATCCTTGTTTTGAGCATTGAACATGATCATTTATCATAGCGAGAATATATAACCAACAAAGACCAAATTTGGGCAGCGTGGTTGAGAATTATGTATGAGGACATAATTCTCGGGCAACAAACATAACTATAACAATTGAGCGACCTCAATACGACTTAATGTTCGGAGAAGCTTCCTTACCTGACATTCGATTCAAAGATCCTCTCGAGCTCAACACTGCATATTTGGAAACATATGCGGGCGTGATCTAAAATGCACTCGATGGGTGTCCTTGAAACATAAAGTAAACTTTGCCCTTAGGGCTATATATGACTTCGCCATAACATATGCTTTCATAAAAATAATTACTTGCTCATAATATCATAACATATGCATATGCATGTTTCATGTCTGCATGCAACTTTCTTCTCCTTCCCATATCCACGGATTCTTCATGCGTGTTGAGAAGTAGGCCTCCTTCTCAAACACCTTATCATCACATACCGAGTTGGACAGAAGGTTCTCAACTACGGTCATACCGACGTTGGTAAATTCTTTCTTTCTTTTTCTTTCTTTCTTTCTTTCCCGTGGATAGGTAGTGCATCATGCTTATGTTCATGTTTATGCTCAAACTTTGGCAAGTCAATCACTTTTCAAATAAATGCATATCATGAAATCTCATATTATTTTTATGCATAAGCATATCATAACATTTGAAAACATATAAAAGCATAAGCATATTATTATAGAAAATACTTATACCCACCTGGATGTTCCTTAGAGCTAAGGAACTAATTCTCAATTCCATTTTCTCTTTTTCCATATTTTATCCTCCTAGGGCGACAATAAAACTGTCAAGAGCCAAACAGGAACATTACTCGTCTTAGTCGTAGAAACACGACTATAGCTTATCGATATCAAAACACCATGGTCTATCAACACTTGGGTCATTGCATCCTTTAACATCTTAGACATATGCCAACTTTTAACTAAACTCTACATGGTCCAAACAAACAAGGAAAACTAACAATACGCATAACTCGTCTAATCTTATCCAAAACATCTGAATTCTAACGAAATTTCGTGAGTAACGTTTGTAAGCGCATCGCCATATCAATACCAAACCATCCAAACATAGCCCAACTCCATCAATCCATCACCATATGTCTCAATGAGTATATAAAACTAAACAACAAGCTTGAAACATCTCATCTTAGCCATAAATTCAACGGCCACCAAGGCGTCACTTTGGGTCTAACGTCAAAATTCACGTGAGGCGTCATCTAACACCAACGAACCTATATACATGCTCAATTATCATTAAAGATCATCATTTTATCAAAAAAACATAAAGATCAAAGCTTTGGCTTTGAAAACTAATTTACCAGACAAACTAAAATTTTACCATTTTGAATCGTCGTCGGAAAAATCCGAATAAATCATTTTAGGCTTTATTTATATCATAGAATTCAAATATGAAGTCAAAATGATCAAATAAAATCAAAAATTCAACATTATGATACTTAGGGTTTTCGGCCATTTTGGCTTTTTCGTATACTTTCGATTTCAAACGTTTTTCTTGCTCCAATCATGTTTATATCAATCCAATAACACATATATGAAGACAATTCAATCATATTAACATCATAAATTCAAAATCAAGGCATGCCCTTTTTCAAAAATTACATGAATTTACAAACAATAAACATATGCTTTACAAATTCAACGTTAAACAATACGTAAACGTCGAATCTATCATAATAACTTGAAATAATTAAACAAAACATCATCCTTCAAATTTTCAGCATGTGACGAAAATTTGATATGTTCATAAGAGCATATTTTCAAAATTTAAAACCGTAGATGTGTTCTCGATGCGAGATTATACCTTTATTGAAGACCGATCGAAAATTCAACGGTCGGATCTTCCTATTTTGGCCCAATTTTTCAAAATTTACTGTGTGTTTTAGTGTGTGTATCGTGGGTTTGGGGGCTGAAATGGAGAAGAACATGGTTTGAAAAGTCTAAAGTATAAACTTTATATTATGTAATAAATTATTTAATTTTCATTTTCTTTATTTAAGGTGATTAATCACCATATTCTAGAAACATTTTCTTTCCTTTTCTTTTCTCATTTTATTTAATATAAAATAATCACTTTTGTTGTAGAAAATAATTATAAATATTGTAGAATAAAACATAACGTTTTATCGCAAGAAATCGACGCTAATTATCCGATAAAATAACCTCTTTTGAATCTCTACTTTTAACCTCAATATTTACTCATAAATATCAAAATATACTTATTAAACATATTTTTGACCTTAAAACCATTTTAAATATTTTGCTCTTCATCCGAGCTTAATCGAGCACGCAGACGTCATAAAAGCGTAAATTTTGAAATTCTCAATTTTACGAAATCAAGACTTCGTTGAGCATGTATCTATCATATCAAGACTATTTAAATCTAGGTCTTCTTATTTTCGACTAGATTTAAGGATCTTATCTCGATTCTATCTCTAATGCAGAAATTATATCGTCTCGACTCGAAGCTTAATGCAAAAGCTTCTAACAACCAACTCTTTCTTAAGGATGCAATTCCCTTCTTAATGAGATCTTAATTATGGGTTAATCTACATTGCAATACGGGTATTACGGTTTTGATACGAGAGGAAGGGCCTTGACTCGTGTATTTCATCGGTAGAGCATTGAAAGGACCGAAACAAGGTATCGACCTTGGAGAAGCTTCATGTTGGCATTAATAAATCTGCAAGAAGATTACGCCATACTTACATGCACATCCCATACAAGTCCTCATCGATCACCCACTTGCAAGTATTGATGCCGTAAGAGCTTGGGAGAATCACGAGTGGGCAATTGAATTAGGCGAACACGACATATCTTTTTGCCCCCATCAAGCCATCAAGGGTCAAGCCTTAGCAGACTTCCTTATCGAGGCTAACTTCACCGAGAAACCGAAGCCCAACGAGTCCGTATCAGACGATGCCGAAGCCGAACCTATAGATAAAACTCCAGAGGATTGCTGGCAAGTCTACGTTGACGGGGCTTCGGGGAAAGCAGGTAGCGGAGCAGGTATCCTACTTTTAGGACCAGATGGCCAAGAGATCACATATGCACTTCGGTTCGCGTTTAAAAATACGAACAACGAAGTGGAATACGAAGCCTTAATTGCGGGACTTCGCCAGCTCAAAGCCCAGTGCAGAGCCGTGCGAAGTTCGCAAATGACTCTCAGTCGTAGTGAGTCACATGTTGGGAAAATACGAGGCAAAGGCAACGGGATGAAGAAATACCTAGAAAAAGCCAAAGGCTACAACAAGTTTTCTCACACTTCCAGTTAGTTCGCATCCCAAGGGAGCAAAATATTTGGTGACGATAAGCAAACTAGCCTCGTCGTCGGCGAACTCGCCAAGATGAAGAAGTCAAAGCGAAGCATAAGCAATGGCGACATTGGAACCGAGGTCAACATAGTATCTGACGACGAACCTAATTGGATGACTCCCATTCAAGAATACCTAGAAAAGGGTGAGCTACCCCATGACAAGCTCGAGGGTAGGAAGATCTTGAGCAAATCTCTGCGATATACGGCTGAGCGAAATTCTCATAGAAAATCATACCTCCGACCTCTCCTAAGGTGCGGGTCCGAACCGAGGCTAACTACGTACTACGAGAAGTACATGAAGGATCATGTGGAAGTCACATCGGACCCCGTGCCCTATCGAAGAAAGTCATGCGATGGGGATACTATTGGCCGACAATGTTCGAGGACTCGTCGATCTCGTGAAGAAATGTCGAAGTGTCGAATCCATGGAAGCGTGCGAGGCTACCTCAAACCGACCTCGCCAAACATGCAAAGCCCTTGGCCATTTATGCAATGGGGATCGACGCCGTAGACCCTTTACGCAAAGCTCCGGGGCGGTTTCAATTCACGATTGTCGCGATCGACTATTTTACGAAGTGGGTGGAAGCGAACCCTTGGTAAAGATCACGAGCAACGCCCTCAACACGTGCGGAAGAGCGTCGTGTGTTAACCCGGCATCCCTCATGTCCTTATTTCGAGATAATGGGACACAGTTCACGGATAAAGTATTCAAAGAATGGTGTCGAGCTTGGATCGATGAAGTTCACTTGGTAGCTCATCCTCAAGCAAATGGTCAAACCAAGTCACCAACCGGACAATCGTGAAAAGGACTTAAGACTCGCCTTGACCAAGTAAAAGCGATTGGGTGGAAAATTTACCGCAAGTCCTATGGTGCGTGATCGTACTACACCCGGACATCAAGCGGAGAAACACCCTACGACTTGGTATATGGAACCGAGCGGTGATCCCTGCGAGAGATCGGTATGCCGAGCCCCGTACCATTCACTTCTCCACTGAAGCCAATGATGACAATCTCACGATCTGCTCTAGATCTACTCGAAGAAAAAGAGACCTCGCCACATCGGAGAAGCTCGGTATAAGCAACAAGTAGCTCGGTATTACAACCGCGTGTCAAATACCGACAATTTCAAGTGGCGATGATAAGCGCGCATTTACGTTTATAGTTGATATTTGAAGATGAGTTTAGCTCGTTTAATGTGCGTTTACGTATCGATTCTAATGTTTTATCTATTTTTAGAATCTTGCTCTTGGGTGTTCTTTTGGTGTTGTGTAGGTACATATGTTGAAAATCGAAGCAAGGAACCACGCATACGAGCTAAAACACACAATCTGGCGTGTTTCTAGCGACCAACCTAGCGATCGCTAGGTCGGCCGCTAGGAAATGTGCGAGAACCCAAGCATACAGCGACCGCGAGAATGTGCCCATGGCGAAGCCAGTAGCGAGAAAGCAGCTGGGCGATTTCGCGACGGATCGAACTTCTAGCGACCGCTGACACGGTCATGAACCAACCAAGCGGGCGCAAGAGGCGTCGCGGGCGAGAAAAACGCGGATTACTCGCGACCACACCTAGCGACCGAAGGGTGGTCGCGAGACGGCCGCGAAGGAAAATTAGGGTTTTGGGGTGTGCTATATATGGCACACCCGCGCCCCAAGTTGAACCTACGATTCGAGCCTCTTTCTCGGTTTTCCATAAGTTTTTCAGAGTTTTAGCTTTAGGTTCCATATAAATTCATTCTAGAGTTGTTTTACTGGTTGTTCTCCGTTAGTTTACGTTTGTTTACGATCGGAGCGTTTCGTCCGGACGATCTCGCAATTTTCCGTTTTTATTTGAGGTTGGGATTCAAGCCCAACGTGTTCATCAACGCTACATCACGGGTTTTATATATTTAAATTCCGTCTTTATGATTAAATCGTATTTCATTTCGTTTATTATATGCGGCTAGTTTTTCGTTCTAATCTAGGGTTTGCATGATTCGATCCTATATGTTGTGATTCTGTTATCATTATTTACCGTCCATACATTGATTCATGATTCGATTGTGCTTATTTATATGTGTTGGTTTACGATCAATCTCGATGCATATTTAGTTGTCGGTTAATTACGTAATTGTGTTAATTGTCGATCGATATCGAATGCATGATATGAATGAGCGCGAGTCGTGGCGAGATAGGATATTCGTAGGAAGCATAATCTTTGTGATCCGTTTGGAGTTACTTGTTTTCACCTAGAGGCGAATGATAATAGGGAAAACTAGTAATCTCTGACGCTTTTGTAATAATGTAAATTGTCGGTTATTTATGTGATCTTCCATTTTATGCGGATTAAAATTGGTTAATAAAACGGGATAAACATACGTTGTGGATTGGATTAATGCAGCCCTAGGGTTGAGTCGTCTTTCTCTGTTTTAAACATCCAGTGTTTATTGCTTTAATTTTCTTCTGTTTTGTTACCCTTTGCTTTGGATTGAGTCCGAAGCCCTAAAATCTCACAAAACCATATTTGTTACTTGGATAATGATGAATCCTTGTTGAGTTAGCTTCTGTATTTTCGTATTACAATCCCTGTGGATACGATGCTTAACACCTATATTTACACCTTTTCGTGTTAGAAAAATAGCGATCAAATTTTGGCGCCGTTCGGGATTATTAAGATCATATAGGAATAACTTGACAATTTGGAATTATTAATTCAAGTTGTACTTTTAATTTTATTTTTATTCCTTGCCAATCGATTTCCTTCTTTTCTCCGGGTAGTTTATGTTCACAAGGTCCCAAGGACCTCTGAACTACACTTTGATCCGAAAATCGAGAATTCACAAGGAGAAGGAGAAGGCGAAGAAGAAAAGAAGCAATGGCAAATCGAATAGCAGGCGTTCTCCAAGTAGCCGCACCTGTTGGCAGATTTCACTGAATCGGCCTTGATTGGCGACTATGGGACTCGTTGTCCCACTGCCGGGCGGCAAGGCCATTTGAATTACATGTCTGAGACCTCCTACCGAGCAATTTCAAGGAGGCGGATGGGGCCGAGTAAATGCTAACAATTTTGGTGGCCGCCCTAATCGGCATGGTTCAAGGGAGCAGATTCGGAGGAGAGTCACGAGAGGATCGAGCGCCCATCTCGAGACCTATCTCGACATTTGTGACACCATCAAGCGAATGGGGTGCCACAAGACACAATCGGATGCGTATGTTCGGATTCTCTGCGAAATCAAGCGAAGGGCGGTTCAAGACCTTAGATCGCACAGGCATCAACGAGTTGGGCGATTACGTGTGAGAAATTCCTTTGAAGTACTTTCCTCCGGCTAAAACGAGAAGATCATAGCTGAGATTTCCACTTCTCCCGTTAGGAGATGAATCTTTGTTGAGTCGTGGGAAAGATTCGAGGCCTATTGAGAGGTGCCTGACATGGATTTTCGAGAGAGCGCAGATTACCCGTTTCTGTTGGTGACACCTCACACGAGGAGTATTGTTGGCGATCAGCGGGGGTTGCCTTTTGAGCAGGCGTGTAGGCGAGGGCCACCGCATCATAGAAGAGATGGCGCCAGCGGTTATCGATGGCCGATGGAGAGAACACCGGTGGTGAAGGGCAACGAGTTGAAGGTGACTCGAAATGCGACAATATTATGGGCGGTTCACCTTGTTAAAGCCAATTTGAGAAAGAAAGGAAAGGAAAAGGCGTGGCTCGGATAAATCTTTGCGAGTCGAGAGATGATCGAGTGAGGGCGTGAATTACATCAATCGGAGGAACAACCGTCACAGGGGAATCCGGTACAATCCGAACAATGAAATCACCCAAATTTCTCGACGCCAACCCAATAATTTTCAGCGACCTCCAGTTTCTCGATTGAGCAGGCGTGATTCAAGAGGCGAAGAAGCCGAGTACAGAGGATATGATCGGTGATTGGTTGTAAGCAACCAACAATTGGCAACAGTCGAGTCGTTTATAAGCAACACAGGCGGAAGATCAATCATTTGGAGTCCCTTGTGGCTATGGGAAAGCACATGAAGATGATGGAGAATCAAATAAGTCGAGATAACCGCTGTGAATGGGCGGCACAAGTCGGGCCAATTTCCAAAGTGTCTGGAGGTAAACCCTAAAATCCTTGTAATGCCATTCATTTGAGGTGGACGAGCTTATCAAAGTCACGAGGAGGCGAGCACGGGCAAGCGGGCAAAGAGAGAATCTCGCGACCGAGCTCGCGACCCGACCCGGCCGCTGAGAAAATGGCAGCGGAGTTCGCGGCGGCTCGTGAGCGCAACAAGTCAAGCGCCCGCGACATCCGAGGACCTAGCGGCGACCTAGCGGTCGCAGTAATTAAAGCGACGCGAAATCATCTGAAGCTTGAGGCGCACCTGGCGCGAAGCCGCAGCAGCGTCCGCATGAGCGAAGAAGACATCAGTATGTACCTAGCGACCGACGCGCGATCGCGAGTCGAAATCATGAGCCGACTTTGAAGAGATTTCGGCGTCGTGCCTCAATTCCGTTTCCAAGCCGTTTAGCCGAAGCCAATGCGACGAGAAGTTGACGATTCATGGAGATGTTCAAAGGTGCACATCAATATTCCTTTACTTGATGCGCCGAGATATGCCGGGTTATGTGAAGTTTTTGAAGGATGCCGTTGCGATAAGAAGAAGCTTGGGAAATTCGAGGCGATAAATCTGTCTCAAGAGTGCGATCTTTGTCTTTGCAAAAAAGTTGCCGCTCAAGCAGAAAGATCCGGGCAGCTTCACCATAGCATGTGTCATCGGAGGACAGACATTCTCCAAGGTTCTATGTGATTTGGGGGCAAGCATCAATCTGATGCCGTTGTCCATTTTTAACCGATTGGAGATTGGGGAGATCAAGCCGACCACCATAGCTCTTCAGATGGCAGACACCTCGGTGACTTATCCGAAGGGGATAGTGGAGGGCGTGCTCGTGAAAGTTCGAATTTCATCTTCGGTGATTTCGTTGTTCTCGACATGCGGAGGATGGGAATACACCTCTTATTCTCGGGCGACCATTCCTAGCTACGGCGAGCATTGATAGAGCGTGCAAGATGGAGATCTCACCTTCGAGTCAGCGATTTAAGAGATGAAAATCTATATATGATCTGCCAAGCGGCTGACGAAGACCATGGAAGATTGTCGAGTTATAAGCGGTGTCGCCCACTCACTTTCAATCGGTGATCGGTGGGTTTGTATCGAACTCGATTTTCTCATCCAGCAGACCTTGATGAGGCGTGTGGCGAGATTTTAGAGTATCTTGAGTCCATCGATGAAGTCGAGGCCCTCCCAGAGTCGGTGCCTTATTTGGATGTGAGGAAGCCGATTGGAGGAAGGGCGCGTGGTGAAGAAGGAAGAGACTACACGAAGATGGAATTGAAAGAGTTGCGGACCACTGCGGTATGCCTTCTTAGGCGGCGATGAGGCGTGCCCGGTGATAATATCTTGGCTTTGGTGATGAGGACACGAAATGATGGCGTCTTGAAGCGGTACAAATCTGCGATTGGGTGGACGATTTACGATATCAGGGTCAGCCCTCGATTTGCATGCACGGATCTGTTGGAGAATGAATACAAGCGAAAGGTGCAACCTCAGCGCCGATTGAATCCGGCGATGCAAGAGGTCGTCGGAAAGGAAGTGTTGAAGCTCTTAGGCGGGCATGATCTATGCCATATCCGACGAGTGGGTTAGCCCTACTCAAGTGGTATCCAAGAAAGGGGTATCACGGTGATCGAGAGGCGAGGCGAGCGAGCTTGTGGCAACAAGACTCGTAACGAGGATGGCGGTTTGCATCGACTATCGTGCTCGAACACGTACCCGAGGAAAGACAATTTTCCACGCCTTTATTGATCGGATGTTGGACGGACTAGCGGGGTATGGTTCTCTTGTTTTCTCGATGGATATTCGGGTACAATCAGTTGCCATCGCCCGAAGATCGCACAAGGCGGCGTTCACTTGTCCAGTATGGGTTTTCGCCTATAGGCGAATGCGTTTGGATTGTGCAATGCTCGACCACGTTCGAAAGGTGCATGATGTCCATCTTCCATGGGTTGATCGAGAATATTATGGAAGTCTTTATGGGCGACTTTTCCGTGTTTGGCTCTTCGTTCGACCATTGTCTCCATAACTTGTCACAAGTCTTTGCAAAGATGTGAGGAGCGAATCTTGTTCTCAATTGGGAGAAGTGCCATTTCATGGTGAAGGAAGGTATAGTGCTTGGTCACAAAGTCTCGGCCAAGGTATGGAAGTGGATCGAGCAAAGATTGTCGCTATCGGCGCCTCCGCCTACAAATGTCGAATCGGTGAGGAGTTTTTCGGTCGCAGCGGGTTTTATAGGCGGTTCATCAAGGATTTCTCGGCGATCACGAAACCATTGTGTGGATTGCTCGAGAAAGATATGAAGTTCGTGTTCACGAAGGTGTTTGGGCGTTCGAGAATTGAAGTTGGCCGATCTCGACTCCGTTTGATCTCACCCGATTGGAGTCAACCGTTCGGTGATGTGTGATGCGGTGATTGGGCGGTTAGTCTTTGTTTTGGGCGAGAAAGAGACAAGCTTTTCGAGTCATCTATTATGCAAGTAAGACTCTAGACTACGCTCAAATGAATTACACCACCGGAGAAGGAATTACTTGCGTGTGTGCATGCTTTCGATAAGTTTAGACCTTATTTGGTGGGCACCACACCATCGTGCCTGCTGACCATGCCGCCATTCGCCATCATTGGCCAAGAAGATTCGAGCCGAGATTGGTGAGATGGATCCTCCTTCTTCAAGAGTTCGACATGGAGATCAAAGATAGAAAGGGCTGCGAAAATGTGGTGGCCGACCACATCGCGATTGGAGAAAGCTTATCGAAGGAGAGGATAGGAAGATTGGCATCAAGGAGAACTTCCGAGCGAGCACATCTTGGCGTCGTCGATCACACACCATGGTACGCTGATTTTGTCAATTACTTGGTGATTGGGTTTACCTCCAGCGTCTGGTCTTGAAAAAGAAGTTTCTCCACGATGTTAAGTTCTATTATTGGGACGATCCTCGTCTCTACCGCCCGATGTGCCGATGGTTTGATCGTCGTTGCGTTCCCCAAGGAGAATGGGAGAACATAATCCACGAGTGCCATAGTTCGTTGATTGGAGGCCATTTTTGCAGCGAAGGCAGTGCAAAGATTTGCCACGATGGATTCTTTTGGCCTTGATCTTCAAAGATTGCCAATCCTTTATCAAAGTTGTGATCGTTGTCGAAGAGTGGGAATGTCACTAAGAAAGGCGAGATACCACGAGAAAACCATCATGGAGGTGGAACTATTTGGCGTATGGGATCGACTTCATGGGTCCGTTCTAATGTCTTGTGGCTACGTATATCCTTCTTCTTTGTGGAGTCGTCTCCCGTTGGGTAGAGGCCATTCCATTGTCGCGAAACGACTCAGGTAGTAATCAAGTTCCTTCACAAGAACATTCGACTCGATTTGGAGTCAGGGCGTTGATCGGTGATGGGGATCGCACTTCATCGAGTCACATCCCCACCATCCACAAGCAAGCGGGCGGCTGAGCTGCGCCAATGAGAGATCAGCGATTCTAGAAATCGGTTGTTCGGTGCAAAGATTGGGCTAGCGGTTGGATGGCGCTCTTTGGGCTTCTGGGACTGCGTACAAAGCTCCCATCGGGCTATCTCCATATCAAATGGTATTTGGTAAATCACGCCATTTACCGGTTGAATTGGAGCACAAAGCGTATTGGGCGACTGGGAGGATCAACATGGACTTGAGGAGGCGGTATGATGAGGTGACCAAGCTGTTAGAGCTCGGCGGTGGAGGAATGAAGCGTTCGAGAATTCTCGGATATCTGAGGAAAGAGCCGAAATTTCACGACCTCCACATTCGTGCCAAAGTTTTAGCGGGTAATGAAGTCTACTTTACAATGCTCGACTCCGTCTATTCAGGAAAGCTAAAGTCGAAGATGGTGGGGCCGTACTTTGTTTACCGTCGTTTGCCAATGGGAGTTCTGAGCTCCTAGACTCGGGGCAACATTTTTAAAGTGAGCGGCTAGTACCTCAAATCTACTTCAAGTCACACTTGACCGAAGTCGGGTGACCAGCTAAGCGAGCCATGATCACGAGTGCCGTCGAGCTAGCGGCGATAATTCTAACCTTGGTTGGGAGGTAACCAGCAGTTTTCTTCTTCTGTTTTGTTGTTTCGTTTTGTTTTGGTTGTGTTTCTTTGTGTGTGTAGGTGTTTGGTTGTCTTGTTAGATCCCAGTTTAATAGCTTTCTTAAAAAAAAAAAAAAAAAAAAAATAAGTACTAGCGACCCTGCTTGCGACCCGAGGGCGCGAGGTGGCATGAAATGAAGCGACGTTGTTTTACGGCGGCGAACTTCGGACAAGCTTCGCGATCATGAGCTCGACCCGCGAATCCGTCGCGACCAGCGCTCGACCAGCGCAGCGCCGTGACCAGCGTTTTATCCTTTTTCCCAAAATTCTAACCTACACACACACACGTTTTGCAACAAGAAGCGGCCCTTTCCCTCTCAAGCACACAAACACCTCTCTCCCTCAATTTTCTTGCATTTCTCCGTCAAATCCACCCAGGTACAAATATGCAGCGTACTCACGGTCGCGGCGAAAAAGCGAGCATTGTCTCCACCTCACGACGAGGCACAAGATGATTTCAAGATGTGCATCATGATGAGCATCACGACGAGCCACGCATGGCACCACGGATGAATCGATCCGAAAATTTTGGGGTCGAGCGCAGTGACTCGTCGAAGGGTTGGGATAGATTGGTGAGACTACGGCATAGGCACTCACGTTTCATGTGCCTCAAACCGTGTCGAAGATGGGCATCACCAATGATGTGGCGTGGTTGGCGAGAGGTCGGGGCGTACTCGGTTATCACGACCGAATTATCTCACATACGGATCCTCACTCTCGAATTCTTGTCGGCGACTCCATGTTCGCAAGACAAGCGGCATGCGGACTACATCATGTTTCAGCTCGACAATGAGCCCGTCAACTCTCCGTGAGCGAACTTAATGGAATCATCAATGGAATCCGGACGGAAATTACATAGGGGCGTCGAGTACACGGTCAAGCGTATGGCGAAGTTCATGGGCGCTTGAGACTCGAGGCACACTCCATATTACGATGCCTCGAGATCGAGGCTAGCTCGTCACGAATCCGTGATCCGTTACTTCCACCGGCTCTCGCATTCACCTTGCATGGCCGTTCGAGCGCGGCCTTGTCCTTTCTCAAGATATGAGCATATTGATTGGAGCCGTGTTCGACGGAAGATGCGTGCGGCATGTTCTTAGCTCGGCATTTCCATATCGATCCAGTTTCGGGTAATTCGAGGTTTGTATAGGGGATTCGTTACCGATTGCTGATTTCTTTGGGATTACGATTCGAGAGAGTCCGATCTCTCCGACATCTTCTGGACAAGGCGTGCCTATCGTCGAGCGTTCTGAAGAGCACCCAGGCGTTACTTGTGGGTACATTATATGATCAAAGCGGCCAATCAATCTTCCTTTTGCCCAATCCGAGCTCACAAGCATAGCGATACTTTACTCGGATGTAAGCGGAATATGGTAACTGCACATTATGCATGGATGGCGGCGTAAGCGCGCAAGGCGGCGGCGAACAGCGACATGAAGATCAAGCCGGCGGGGGGCGGCAAGCCGAGCAAGCCGGGCAGTGGCTCACGAAGCAGGTGACATACTACACCGCCACCCGTTCGAGGCGACCGGGATTTATGATCGATTAGATCACATAGATGGTCGTCTCGACCATATTGGCGGGAACTTGACATCGATTATGGAGCGTGACAAACCGTCGCGTAACAACAAGCACATAGTATAAATGGGTGTGCTTGGAATATTCTTGAGTCACTTAGCCATATTTTATCCTACCTTAACCAATGTGCCTACATTCTGACCTATGAAAAGACCTCTTTGATCCTAATTTGAACACAATGGCGTGGTGGAGATATTAGAAAGCGGCATTGATCGTTGAGTGTATAGGCGTCTATATTTCTTTATGAGTTGAGTGTATCCTATATTTTACACATGCCGTTGTGAGAGTTGAATTAAATAAGTTTTTACCGTCGATTGTTGTTTGTGTTGGGTTGGCTAGCGATCGTCATGTGCACTAATGTTTTTGGCGTTGATATGTTTACGAGGGGCTAAAATGGTTATCATCTTTGCTCACGCTCGTTGATCGTTTCGTTATGTCTTTCTGTTTTGGTTTTGTTTGAGGACAAACAATGATTTAAGTTTGGGGGTTTGATAAGCGTTTTACGTTTATAGTTGATATTTGAAGATGAGTTTAGCTTCGTTTAATGTGCGTTACGTATCGATTCTAATGTTTTATCTATTTTTAGAATCTTTGCTCTTGGGTGTTCTTTTGGTGTTGTGTAGGTCTATATGTTGAAAATCGAAGCAAGGAGCGGCCTTGCGAGCAAAACACCACATCTGGCGTGTTTCTAGCGACCGACTAGCGGTCGCTGGGTGGCCCTTAAAAAGCGAGAACCCGGCATACGCGACCGCGAGAATGTGCCATGCGAAGCCCGGCGAGAAAGCAGCTGGGCGATTTCTCGCGACGGATCGAACTTCCTAGCGACCGCTGAACACGGATCATGAACCAATAGCGGGAGCGAGGCGTCGCGGGCGAAAAGCAGCAGCGGATTACCTCGCGACCACACCTAGCGACCGCGAAGGGTGGTCGCGAGGCAGCGGCGAGAAGGAAAATTAGGGTTTTGGGGTGTGCCTATATATGGCAGCACCCCTCGCCAAGTTGAACCTACGATTCGAGCCTCTTTTCTCGGTTTTCCATAAGTTTTTGAGTTTTAGCTTTAGGTTCCATATAAATTCATTCTAGAGTTGTTTCTGGTTGTTCTCCGTTAGTTTACGTTTGTTTACGATCGGAGCGTTTCGTCGGACGATCTCTGCAATTTTCCGTTTTTTGAGGTTGGGATTGAGCCAACGTGTTCATCAACGCTACATCACGGGTTTTATATATTTAAATTCGTCTTTATGATTAATCGTATTTCATTTCGTTTATTATATGCGGCTAGTTTTCGTTTCTAATCCTAGGGTTTGCATGATTCGATCCTATATGTTGTGATTCTGTTATCGTTATTTACCGTCCATACATTGATTCGTGATTCGATTGTGCTTATTTATATGTGTTGGTTTGATCAATCTCGATGCATATTTGGTTGTCGGTTAATTACGTAATGTGTTAATTGTCGATCGATATCGAATGCATGATATGAATGAGCCTTGAGTCGTGGCGAGATAGGATATTCGTAGGAAGCATAATCTTTGTGATCCGTTTGGGTTACTTGTTTTCACTAGAGGCGTAACGATAATAGGAAAACTAGTAATCTCTGACCCTTTTAATAAATAACGAAATTATCGGTTATTTATGTGATCTTCCATTTTTATGCGGATTAAAAATTGGTTAATAAACGGGATAAACATCGTTGTGGATTGGATTAATGCACCCCACAGGGTTAGTCGTCTTTCTGTTTTAAACATCCAGTGTTTATTGCTTTAATTTTCTTTCTGTTTTGTTACCCTTTGCTTTGGATTGAGTCGAAGCCTAAAATCTCACAAAACCATATTTGTTACTTGGATAATGATGAATTCTTGTTGAGTTAGCTTACGTATTTCGTATTACAATCACAGTGGATACGATACTTAACTTACCTATATTTACACCTTTTCGTGTTAGAAAATTAAGCGATCGAGGCGACCTCGTGCTTGAAACAATGATATCGATAAAGCATAAGCTTCGAAATTTGGAAGCCACATAGGAAGGACCATACGGGTTGAAGAAGTCCTCGGAAAAGGCTCGTATAAGCTCGCCCATATATCCGGACAGCAAATACCGATCGTGTACATCGTTCATACGAAGAAATATTTTGCATAAGTGTCGAAAGTTGAGTCTGTTCGATCGTGTTATCGAGTCTGTTGATTCGTCTGTGAGTCTTGTTTTGTTATTACGTCGGTCTCTATCAATAAAATCTTTTTCTTGCATGTTTTTGTCTTATGCATACTATATCTTCTCCATTATACTATACCCTCTTGGAGACGAACTATACCCTCGACGGAGGACAAACTACCTTCGTTTGTCTGAGGAAGAACTCAAGCAGCGTGAGGGGACCACCTCTAGCGATAAAACTTGCCAAATAAAGGAACCAATACCTCCGTTTATTTGGGGAAGGGGACCACCCGGCGATAAAACTTGCCAAAAGGAACCTATACCTCCGTTCACTTGGGGAAGAGGACCACCCGAGCAATACTTCTTGCCAAAATAAGGAACCACCTTCGTACGAGGATGAAATACCTTCGTTTATTTGAGGATGAATACCTTGTCGAGGATGAAATACCTTCATTTATTTCGAGGATGACTACGCCCGTCGAAGGCGAACTACCTTCGTTATTTAGAGACGGACTACCTTCGTGCGAAGATGAACTACATTCGTTTATTTAGAGGATGACTACCGCCCGTGCGAGGCGAACTACCTTCGTTATTTGAGGACGGACTACTCCGTGCGAAGGCGAACTACGCCGTTTATTTAGGATGAATACGCCCGTGAAAGCGAGGGGCGACCGACGACCTACCTTCTTATTGGTTACGGTAATAAAAAGGCGGTGTTCTTAAAGAGTGACGAAGCGAAGAAAATAATTCTTATTTCAAAGTATACAATTAATACATTACGAAGGCGAAAGGCCACGGAGGCGGGAGAAGCTGAGCGATCCTAGAAAAATCGGGATTCAGCGGGCGTCATGCTAATCCTACCTCTACCTCGTCCTCGATCTCGCTAAGAGCCTGCGGATCGACCTCTAGGGCCAGCGAGGCGACCTCGGCTTCTCGATGGCCCGACCTCGGCTCCTTGAGGCCACGTCTCTCATGGGCAATGAGCGTCTCTCGGGCTTGCCGCTCAGGAGAAGAAAGATCGGGACAAAAGCGAAGCCTAGCGAGGCGAACAAGTCGCTGCTGAGTAGAAGGCTCGGTTTCGAGCGAAGCACCACGTTCGAGGAAGGAATGATGACTCGACGATCTTGTACAGACCGCCGACCTTCTTAAGGTCGGCATCACTCTTGATATTGCCAAGAATCTGGCCGTACTGGTTCCTATACCTCCACAGGCGGGCTGCGGTGTTCGACTTTTGCTTGACCTCGGAGATGGTCATCCCTCCACCTCGGCGTGCAATTTCTTCATTCTGCGTGTTCCTCGACAACCGGCTTAGCCGTCGCCTCGGCGATCTCGAGCTTATCCTCCGATTCAAAAGCGAGCTTGAAGCTCGTCGGCTCTCTGGGTAGCCTAAGCAACTTGACCTCGCTCACGCATGGCCGAGCTTGTCTTTGGCGAAGGACTTGACCTCCTTGACCCGAGGCCAGCGTCAAAGCTTCGATTTGACCCACCAGGAAGCATCGGGCATATCGGGAGAAGGCGAACACAAAGACAAACTCGCTCCTTGATGAGCGGCGGTTTATTAAAGCACTTTAAAGCAAATCAGCGACATCTAATGATGACATATTTAAAGTTGATCTAAAAAAAGCGGATCAATGGCCCTCCGAAGCTACGCCTTGGCTAGCTTCGACGCGTCTTGGGATGCGTCGACCTCGATTGGCGACCATCTCGGGACCCGTCTTTGTTTGACCTCCTCTTCCTCGAGGATTCCACGAGCCCCGGTGCCTCCGCCGCCTTTGCTCCCGTCTCTGGATCGCCCGTGGGTCGGCCATCAAGGCGATCATGGGATCACGATCCACGGGCAAGCGCGGACGGACTCGCGATCGGCAAAGCGGGGCGAGTCGAGCTCTGCGGACGCAGGCAAGTCCTTCAAACGCGACCCGGGACATCGGCATACGCTAGCACCAGGCGTCATCCTCGTCGCCGCCGTACCCATACTTGGACTTATCGACTCGGGTAGTCTCGGCGACTTCATCGATGGCGTCGAGACCGGCGCTTGTTCGACACCCGCCGCGCGGCGGCCATCGAAGCCCCGAAAGGAATAGCCTCTCCGCAAAGGCATGAAGCATCTTCCCAGGAGTTAGCCATCTCGGCCTCGATGGCGAGCCCCTCCTCCCGACCAACCCGGCCTCCCGCCTTGGCCTCGCCGCCTCGGATACCTCTGCTTGCCTTGGCCTCGCCGCCTCATTGCCTCTGCCGCCATGGCTGCCGCTCTCTCGGGCCCACATCCGAGCCGGACCTCGGCCTCGGACACCTCACAGGGCGAAGAGTCTTCTCTCCTCCATTTCCCGCTGTCTGAAACCCCATCGAGCTGAGGCGGTGCCTTTCAAGTACTCCGTCACAGGCGGATGCTCCCGTCACAAAGCGGGCGCTTTGCTTGATTCGGACCGACACGACCTCGACCCCACGTGCGATGACCAACCAAGTTACAAGATACACTAACCACTATATAATGTATACAAGCGGATCGCTACCTCGGGGAAAGTGCGAGGTGCGGGTTGAGAACCAATGATCTCGACCTCGGGATCGGGCGGTAGGGACTCGGTGATTGCGTGCTTCGCCTCTTGAGCGTTTCAAAGGCTGAGGAGAGGGACTTTCGTCGTCTCCACCCTCTCGAGTTTTCCTCGTGACATCCTTCAGCGTCAGGAGGAATCGGCTTGAGCTCGGCCCTTATCGCTTCTTCTTCTATGCGATCAAATTCACTACAGCGAGGAAAACAACACATAAGTACATCGACGGACAACATCGAGCAACAAAGAGAGGAGAAAGAGGCCTCTGCCTGCCAACTCCCTGCTGCGGTGGGGTCATAAGGGCTCGGCCCCCATGCATAGCTCGGCCTCGGAAAAGACTTAGTCTACCGGGCGATCTGTCTAAGATTGCTCAAAGCTGCCGAAGTCATAATCCGTGGCCACGTCAAATGACTTCTCACGGTTCGAGTGAGCAGGAGAGACCGGGAAAGCAGCGGAAGAAAAATTTACGGTGCCGATTGAAAATTTTGACCGTCTTTAATTTAAAATTGCGACGGTGTCGAGCAATACCACCCCATTGGTTGGTGAAAGAACCTGGGGCGGAGTCCTAAGGTCGGAGGAAATTATGGCGGTGAGCAAACACACTAGGCCCGTCGAATGCGGAAGGAGTTCGGCGTCGATTGGAATTTAAGGAATGGCAAACAATTCTTGTAACTCGACAAAAATGGAAGGGTAAGGAAGGCGAAGGCCATTTTTGGGCTATCCTCATACACCGTGACATAACCGTCCGGAGGGCTAGCCTATCCTCCGGCCGGGGGCAATAAACCAAAGTTGATAGATAAAATTATCTTATCACACATTTAATCCATCAAATAGTCAATCCTTCAAAATCTAATAATGCAAGTAAACACCACCAAAGAAAAGCGTATATATAAGCGCCCATGTTATTTGATGTGTACATATATTATTGATATTTTAATCTTACGTGATAATAAAGGAGAGTAAAATACTCAAATTTATGGGATTCATGTATGTTGTAGAATACTATCCCACATTGGCTATGTATCAATCTACCTTAGTATCTTGTATTATATATAGGTCTTTATGCAGTGATAAATATATAACTATTACTTTTCTCCTACATGTCTCTATACTTTTCTAACATATCTTTATATTTTATTGTTCTACATGGTATCAGAGCTGAATCCGTCTTTGACTTTGACTTTTCAAAAAAAAAATAAATAGGGCATTTGGTTTCTGCCGCTGCCTCTTTTCTGCTAATTTGCTCTGCCTGTTCTAGGAATCCATCTATTGCTTTGCTTAGGCGATGTCTGTTCGCGGTCGGGGTTCGTATGGTGGACGTGGCCGAGGCTGAGGCCGTGGGTTTAATGATGACACTGTGATCATTTTGGTCGTTCGAATCATGAGTCTGATAAATGTTGGGAGAAGTTTGGCAAACCTGATTGGGCCAACACGGCCTCTCTTGCATGAGTTCTTCATCTGCTCCTATTATGGTCTCAGTCCCACAAGTCAATTATGAAACTTCGTTGCAGTCTGTCATCACTTCCTCTACTACTGCTATCTCTACCTCTGTAAGTGCGTTTGCCATGTCTCCTGGTAAGTCTTGGATGTTGGATTCGGGTCCCTCTGCCCATATTACTAGTACAAAATCATTTTTTACGTCTTTTTCTCCATCATCTCTCTCTTCTATTCGTCTTACCGATGGCACCTACTCCTCGATAACCGACACCGGTGTTGTCAAACCCACTATTCATATCACCCTTGATGATGTTTTATTTTCCCCAAAATTCCCGTCAATTTATTATCCATTAGTCAGCTAACAAAAACTCATAACTGTTCTGTCACCTTTGATCCTTCCTATTGTATCATTCAGGACACGATTGGTGGAGGACATGAGCGTGGCAGTCTGTACTACTTGGATCCTATTTCATCCATCTCTTCTCGTGCTCTCTCCGTCGTTGTGTCTCCATATCAGTGGCATTGTCCTCTTGGTTACCCGTCTTCTGCCAGTCTTTGAAGTTTAGTTCTGGTTCCGTCTGTTGATTTTAACTATGAGTCTTGTGAGTTGGGCAAGCACCATCGCACTACTTTTTCCTCTCGAGTCGATAATCGTAGTTCTTCTGCTTTTAATCTAGTTTATTGTGATGTTTGGGGGTCTAGTAGGATTGAGTCTAGAGGGGTTTCAAGTACTTTTTATTCTTGTTGATGATTATTCACGCATGACATGGTTGTATTTACTTAAACAAAATGAAGTCCTCTATATTCAAATCTTTTATCATGAAATAAAGACTCAATATTTTGTTGATTTGCGTATTCTTCACGATAATGCTCTTGAGTTTACGGTAGTCTATTTCATTTTTGTGAATCTCATGGTATAATTCATCAAACTTCTTGCTCTCGCGCCGTCATCCAACTAGATTGCTGATATCTTCACAAAACCACTAGCGGAGCAGCTTTTGAACTTTGTACCAAGCTAGACATGATCGATATATATGCTCGACTTGATGGGGAGTGTTGTAGAATCTATTCTACATTGGTTATGTACCAATCTACCTTAATATCTTGTATTATATATAAGTGCTTTATGCGATGATAAATATATAACTACTATTTTCTCCTACATGTGTCTATACTTTTTCCCATATCTTTATATTTTATTGTTCTAGCGTGGAATCCTCTTTAAGTGGGTTATGGAAGCAGCTATTATGGCTATTGCTATTCCTCATGGAAAGGTAAACGCATATCAACAACCAACATGTAATATGCACTATCATATGTAAGTAAATCAAATATTTATAGGTAATGAACCTCTTTTGATTGCAGAATAATAATGTTGATTATAGCGATTTCGTTGGCATTCTGGCTCTTTATTGTCAATTCAACCATTAGTTTTATAGAGGAAAATAATGCTGGAAATGCAGCTGCAACTCTCATGGCGCGCATGGCCCCCAAAGCTAAGGTTATCTAGCCTAAGTTAAAAACTTGCGATTATACTACTTTTTTTAAATTATTTCTTGCAGTATTTTTTATTGAGATTCTTTAATATACGAACAGGTTTTACGTGACGAGAAATGGAATGAGGAAGATGCAACAGTTTTGGCTCCGGGAGATATTATTAGCATATAACTTGGAGATATAATTCCTGCTGATGCAAGATTACTACAGGTAGATCCGCTGAAAATTGACCAGGCTAGTAGTCTTTTCTTGTTCAACTAGTTACATTTAGGGGTGAGTATTCAGGCGGTTCGGTTCAAAATCGAACGAACCGAAAAACCGAAAACCAATTTTTTAAAACTCAAATCGAACGAATCATATATATATCAAACCAAACGAAATATTGGTTCGGTTTGGATATAACGAATTAAATTATAACTTTAAATTATAACTAATATAAATATTATAATATTTATAATATATATATACTATATATATAATTATATATATATATATATGTATATAAAATATTAACCAACTTAAATATTAATAATATAAATAACATATAATATATATATATATATATATGTATAAAATATATAACAAAATATTTAGACGGTTCGATTAAAACCGATTTTTTTCCCCAGACAGAAATCGAACCGAATTAATTTCGGTTTCAAAATTTTAAACCGAACCGAACCGTTTTATTGTACAAACCGAACCAAAACGCTAATTTTAGTTCGATTCGGTTCTATTTTTGGGTTTGGTTTGGTTTTGCTACTCTAATTACATTTTAAAATCTATCAACTATTTAAAAAATCTCGAATATATAAATCATTTAAACAAAAATTTAGTTAGAATGGTGTGTAAATGAAACAAGAAATGTTGAGCATGTTGATCATTTATTTTCCACCAAATAAATGATAGTAAGCGCAAGCATATATATCGTATCATGAGGATGAAACTGAAAACTCGACAAATAATTAACACAAAATCTTTATTATTATTGGGCAACAATATTAAGAAGGTATTGATAATTAAAGTAGACTCAAAATATAAATAAGAATGAACTCGAGAATAAAAGCGAGACCTATGGATGTCTTAACCTAACGATTCACACAATTAATCTATTAATCATTTACCAATTTAATCGCATTTATATGAAGGATCACTAATGTAACTCTGGTCTTCCTTGGGACAACCTATATTAGTAGGTTAGCCTAAACTCTATCTCCGTCGGGTCTCGAGAAGTAAGCTAATTACGAAAAGCACGAAAGAATAACCTCCTCAGTTCACTTATCTCACTTGGTCTCAAGGTAAAATCGTATTATGTATTCGAGATATCGATTATGCAATTAATTCCGTCGGGACATCAATCAAATAACTAGCATTCATCAATATTGATCGGTACCAACATATGAGAATTAAAGCGAGAATCATAAATCATGAATGGGATGATAAAATAGTATCGATAGATAAATCACGGGAATCTAGTTAGACATACAAACCCTAGGATCAATCTGATTTAGCTACTCATAATTAAAATACTAAAGCAAAATTAAATAAATAAAACATAAACTGAATTGAATAGATTAAGCCGTAGGAATCCGATGAATAATATAGCAACTTGAATACGTAAATATTACGAACTCTCAAATATAATCTAAAACAAATGAAATCAAAATAAACTAAAACTAAAAAGTGTTCTAAAACAATGTAAAGCTCTCTATAAAAGGGGTGTCAAGCCTCGTGCAAAGTCTCTCGTCATTCTCTCTCGGCTGCACGCTATATGGAACCTAGGCGGGTTGGTTCACGAGCTAGTCGCGATGGTATCGCGGCGATTGTCGTCTTACTCACGAGTTTGGCTCGCGACCAATGGTCGCGAATTAATGTCGCGAGACTCTTGAGTGTTACTCGCGTGTTGTTCTCTCGCGATAGTTCGCCGCGATCAAATGTCTCGATGCGAGACACGCCTGATATTTGTCATTTCTTGAGCTTTGCTCATGAGACTTCTTCGCGCGACCACGTCATTGACTATCATGAAGACAGCGGTTCCTCTTTATCGTGATCCACCTTTTGACATCAAAAATGACCACGAAATACACACGTCGTAATATCTTTCAAGGTAAACATAAACATATCAAATAATGACTCAAATGATCACTTATCAATTATAAACTAAACAAATATGGCCTTATAAATTAAGCGAAAATAGGGTTTATCAACTCCCAAACATAATGTAATACCGAAAATTTTCTTAAAAAGTATGATATATATATATATATATAAATGTGAATTATTTTCTTTAAATTGTGAACTAATAAAAATTTAGTTTTGAATGTTTTCTGAGGTTGTTCGGCTAAGGCGAGGATCGCCCTAGCGAAAAATGTAAAGTTGCTATTATAAGTTTTAAAATTTTAGTAAATTATAAATATAATTTTAGAATGAAAGTTTAATTTTTATATGCATTAATTATTAATTAATGATATTAGTGATTTGGATATAAAATTGATTAGAACATTTATTTGTTATGCATTAGGTAAAAATTTGTGAAGAAAATAATAAATGGATATATATATATATATATATAGGCTTTAAATGTGTGAAAATTGTGAAATTCTCTAGATATAGTGAATAATCACCATATTAAAGAAAAGGAAAAATAAAAAGAAAAATGTGTGGATGTTTATAAATACACTATTATTCATTTTCTTCAATTTTCTCCTAAAATTTATCAAAAACACACTACACATAAAAATATTGAAAATTTTGAGCTCAAATATTTGAGATCAATAGTTAAATTTTCGATCCGTCTTGAATTCGGTATAATTCAATCTCTATAACATATCTATGGTTTGAAAATTTAAAAACATGAACTTTGGAGCATGTTAAATTTTGGACATATTAATTTGTGAAGGAATATGTTGTTGTTTGATTATTTCTTGCTATTATGTTAGGTTAATCGTTGATGAGTTGTTTAACGTTGAAATTTTGAGCATATGTTCATTCTTGGAATTCTTGTGAATTTCAAAATTTAGAGCATTGATCTTGAATTTATGATGTTTTAAATATGTTTTGAGCGAAAAAGCGTTTGAAATCGAACTTGTCTGAAACCGCTACGGCGAAAACCCTGAACCGTATAATGTTCTATTTTTCATTTTATTTGATAATTTTGACTTCATATTTGGATTCTATGATATGAATAAAGCTTAAAATGATTTATTCGGATTTTTCGGCCGACGTATTCAAAAATTGGAAAATTTTAGTTTGACGTCAAGTTTGGGTTTTCAATGCTAAAGCTTTGATATTTAAGTTTTGATGGTTGATAAATGATCTTTGATGATAGTTGAGCATATATAGAGGTTCTTCTACGATAGATGACGTCTTACGCGATTTTTCACGTTGGACATACGTCATATTTGATGGTTATTGTCGGTTTTTGGTTAAGATTCACTGCTACAAAAATCAATATAGACTACGCGTTTTATGTGTAGTGTATGTGCATTTCGTAGTGTAGAGAAAAGTGATGTGAGAAAAATAGGCGGCGCATCACTCTGCTTTTTGTCGTAGTCTATACCTTATAGACTACAGCTTTTCTGGCGTAATCTATCTGGCGGACTACAAAATTTCGCACATACACTCGCTTTTTATCGTAGTCTATACCTATAGACTACGCACCGCGCATAAGTCTGCTTTTCTGGCGTGGTCTATCAAACAGAACTACAAAATTTGCACATACACTCTGCTTTTTATCGTAGTCTATACTGTTATAGACTACGCTTTTCGCACATAGACTACGCTTTTACGCGTAGTCTATGCCGAACAGAACTACACAAAATTTACATACACTACATTTTTATCGTAGTCTATATGTATTAACTACGGTTTTGAGTTTATTTACTACGGTTTAATGCCGAATTTACTCAGCTTTTCTATTCTGACCCGTAGTCGATTTAATAACAACTACGGTTTTCAATTTCAATAGTAGTTAATTTCTTTATTTAAACACTGTACAATTAATAACGCACAAGCAAATGAGATTAAAATATACTTGCGACTACGTTGAAATCTTTATTGAAATATCTGATCTGTTTTCATTACGACTACAAAATCACTATACAAAATATACAATCATTTTCATTCTGACTACAAAATCACTATACAAAATACTATACATCACATAACAAAACAATAAGACCGTATCCCCATATCACGATCTTGAATAATTGAAAGATCGATAACTTCTGACTAAAATATCACAAGACTATATGTGAAGAAGCGTGAAATTTGCCCGTTCAGCGCGAACTTCATCAATGTCCTCTTGAGAGTAAGACCGATTTTGAAACTATTAACAATTCGAAAATAGAATATTAGCACTCTTGTATGAAAAAATGATTATATTAAAGAAATGAAATGTTTATCTTACATGTGAGCGTAAAGAAATGGAACCACTCTTCATAACTTCTTCAATTATATCTTTCGTGAGCGTAGTACAAAGAACCGCATTGCTTGGAATCGGGTTGTCTTGAACACTTTTAAAATATCAAATATTAGCAACATGTGAGCGTATATGAAATCGACATAAAACAAATGTGATTTGATAAATGAAATTTACAATTACCTTTTGGAATTTAGTATTCAAACTATGTACATATGTATGGAATCGTACGCACGAGAATATTGCAACACAAACTCTCAAAAGCAGGTCATGGTTGATACCGTTGCCCTAACCTTAAAAAATACTATGTGAGGATGAGGTTTGGTGGGCCCCAGATATTTTCTAATTAGTGAGGTTGGGGAGCTTGTATTTTGTAGGGTCGAGGTTCGGGGTAAGGTGTCGAAATGACTTCCATTAATTGCCAAAATCTGAAAAAATAGTACACCATAAAACAAATTAAATTTAAACATCACACTAATTGAAAATAAAGAACAAGAATGAGGCGATAATGATTATTATTTTACTTTATACGAAGCGGTGTTTGTGCCACTTTTCAGAGCTCTAGGTAATGAAGTCCCGGTATAAGTAAACATCAAAATCTTACAGAGCTCAGCTATATGGAAAACATTCAGGATAACAAACTAAAAGCACTCTGGTGACAATACAACATAGAAATTTTATGTTATAATAATAGCAAGATTATTACGATTATATCATCATCATAATAGCGAAAATTTTATAATGCATGTATTATAAAAAAAAAGCATGGAACATTGAGCATCTGATTGAACACCTTTGCGAGAGAACGCCATTCATTAGTGAAATTTCATTACATTTGCATTAACCTAGCGGTGTTTCTAAGATAAGGTTAGCTTTTTCTTTCACGGAGGTTATAAAAGTGATGGCGAAAATACACTAAGTTCCATGTTTAGTTTTCCATACATTATAGAAATCACTGCACAAGTAGATACTGAGGAAATGGTGGTTATTCAATTTGGCCAGTATAAAGTGCGACATAAGTCAAATCTGAGATGGTTGAAACTTCGCGCGTGAGGGAGCAACCAAACATAGATGACTTGATGTGTGCCGACATGTCATCGGACTGCGACATCACACAAGGTTAACTACCTATCGGTTGTTATCGAATCGAGATTCTAGTTTTAGGTTCTTCATGCTTATGCTTAACATCTAACTACTATGATTTTCGTGTTGGTCTAATACTACATTTCAAATCATTCACGAAATAAAAAGTAGCTCGGTTATGACTTATTTTACTATGTTCCACAATATAGAAAGCGCTTTAAACAAATAAAGACATTATATTGTCTAAAAAGTTCGAGTCATTCACATGAATACTGATATGATCATATGGTTGACATTTTATTACATAATCCGATCAATTACGCTATAAAGAAAGCAGGATGAAGAAGCGTGTCTTTAAAAGACATGTTAAGCAACTCGAGCCTCATTTCAATCTAAGGTTCTTGTGTTGGTTAATAAATTTCATTAATTTGCCACTTTCAACTTTCAAACTTATTGTAACTCGATTTAAAGCGACTCGACTTTTTCGACTAAAGCTTATTGTGGTTTCGATCATTATTTCGACTAAATTGATTACTTCACTTAAGCAGAAAACAAATACAAAATCAGCCGAACCTTGACTATTTTCGCGTGAAGATAGAAGCAAACTCGAAAACAACTTGCGGTAAAGCGTATGCATATCATTGGTATATTAGAGGTTAAAAAGGATAATTATAAAATAATATATCATAAAAATGCGATAAACTAAGAGTAGTAGCGTATGTGGCTTCTAACCTTAAATGAAGTAGTTGCGGTGAATCTGAAGCGATGGCGGATGCAAAATTAGGAAGAAGGTAAAGAATATAGATAAAGCGACAAAAGTGGCGAGCTCGAGGCAAGGTGAACAACAAAATAATTCAGAATCGAGAACTATGGAAATTTTACATCTTATTCACGATCCTGCATGCGGAGTCACTGCTTCTGGTGGTTCCTCAATCGTCGCCTTCCATACCCGTGAACGCTTGCTTGGCGTCGATGACTGACAGCATCGAACTGCCACTTGCGATCCATGATTGTTGCTATCCATCTCCGGCCGCCTAAAACAACCACAAATTATCGGACTAATTCAAACACAGCCACTATCATCTCTCCAAACAAAAGAAAAAGCGATTCTTATTAAATTGAGATTTTGGTACAATTTTGACCTTGGAGGATTTAGCGAGGCGATAGAGATCATGATGAAATTGCGAAATCTGGTTGTGAAATACTGATAAATTGGAAATGAAATCAAAAATTGATGATTTATAGAAAGTGGCATGGGAGGTGAGTGGGTTTGGGGTAGGGTGTCTATCGACTGACGAGGAAGAGAAGAAGAAGTATGTATGTTGGAACAATTGTAACTCAGAAGACAACTTTTCTTGCTTTTAAATCGAAGGAATTTCTAATTGAAAAATCTTGTAATTTAGTGTTTTTTAAATTTATGACATAGACTACGCTTTTTATTAAAACACGCACATAGACTCGCTTTTTGTCGTAGTCTATACCCTATAGACTACGCACATAGACTACGCTTTTGTTAGCGTAGTCTATATTAAAAAAATTAGCACATAGACTACGCTTTTGATAAAAGCGTAGTCTATCTATGAACTCGCTTTTCTGAAAAGCGTAGTATATAAGGTGTGAAAAGTGATATTTGTAGTAGTGATTGAGCGATTTATACACGTTGATGTATACAATATACTTGTTTGGACATATGAAACATAGTTAAAAGTAATTTTAAAGTGCTGGGTGGCGTGACATCCGAGCTCGAGACGAACAACCAAGCAAGAACTTTATTTTGAAACATCTACGAGGTGGGGTTCTGATATCTTTAAGTCGTTATATGGTTATAATCATTGTTGTGTTTTGTGCGTGCATGTGGTGACTATGTGACCCGCAAGGGTCGGTGTGTGCCGTAAAAAGTACCTTGAGGAGGCCCAGGGGCTTAATATTAATAAAGTACCTCGAGAAGGCCCGGGGCTCAATATTAAAAAGTACACTCGAGGAGGCCCGAGGGGCTGCCGATGAGTTAAATAATGAGTACCATAAGGTAACTACTAATGAAGTAGTTCATTATGTTGTAGGCATTACACAATTGGTTATAGCTGCTTGCGATGTATTCCCCAGTATGTTTACATACTCCATCCTATTTTGATATATGTTTTGCGGTGAGAAGTTGACGGTTGATCTTGTGAGAATGAGCTCCACATACATTCTCTCGGGATAACGTTTTATATAAATATGTATAAATTATGTTAGTACTCAAGTGTGTTTAGAACAAACTTAACTAGTTTTGATGAAAAACTAAGTATGAGCTAATGACTTTTAGTGAGTATATATATATTTGATGAGGGTTGTGTCCCTAGTTGTTGTTGCTATGTTCTTTGTTGTTTTTATCTCGGGGTTGGCATATACATATTTCTGGGGTATATGCAGTCCATTCGTCAATTTTATAACCTCCGTTGCTTAAATATTATTATTATTATCGTTCTTATTCTATAATTGTTAAGATATAAAGATTTTAGTAATGTCTACATTACAAGAATGGGCGTTACATAACCTTTGTTTGTCCCAAACAAAGCGGAACAAAGAGAGGCAGCGAAAGAGCAGGCGATGGGTTGAGCGACAACGACAAAAGCCTAAAGCGATGATCAACAAAGATTGAACAAATGAATCAAATTACAACATCTTCGTTAAACTCCACATATCATAATAATCATAAGCACAAGTATTCTCAAACTTAAATCCTCACGACATGGATATATATATATAAACTCTCAAACACTCAAGTGTATCAAAGAGGATATGTATACTCTCAATGTTTAAAACACACGGAATCTACCATAAACACAAATTGTCTAATTCTCAATTGCTCAATTATGTGCTCAAGAACTAAGATAAAAAATGTCTTATAAAGGTTATAATGTAGGCTCTTTGGTAAGGTAGGATATATTTAGGCTAAGTGACTTATAATCCCATAGTGAAAAACCTGATAAGTATCATGAGAGACAAATCCAAAGTTTCATAATTCATTTCAATTCTCCATACCAAGAAGTCGTTTGTTTCTAAAAACTCACAATTTTTATCTAAGTGATATACTCATCCTGAGCTTTAGCTCTTACCCATTATATTCTTTTACTTTACTTGTGTCGACCTTTTTTTGAACTTATATGGGTAAGCAACTATTTTTATTATCACTTTCTCATAATTTATTTTCTTTTATTTCTTTTCTCAACCTTTCAATCTAACAACCAAACATCATACTAACTAACAACTGACCAACGGCTTTATGAAAGAATAAGGTAGGCTCAAGCAGGCTCGTCAAAGATAAAATGATTAACGAGGTTAGTGTTTGGATAGTATATAGGCTAATAAAAGAATGCTAATATCATCTCCTAATTCTTAAGCACGTCGATGCAACCTCGAAGCGGATCCGGCAAGTTCAGAGAAACACATGCTATTTGAACCATTAAGCGTTCAGCTCAAGTCTCACGGGTTTCGAACATGTGATCAAGTTCTCAAGGCTCAATACTCACAATAATCATAACATGCTTCATCTCACAAAATCGGTTGCAATCAAATTTTCTAAGAAAAATAATTCTCATCATTGGTGCTAAATCATTCACTCGACCTAAGCAGACACAAAGCAAAGCAAGAAAAAAAGCAGACAAAACCAAACCAAACAAAATGAAAACAAAACAAAAAAAACATTGGGTTACCTCCCAACAAGTGCTTAATTTAATGTCTTTAGCTAGACCGGATGCCTCGATCAATCGGTGTTTTGTGGCCGACTTCTTCCCAAACTTCGTTTGTCCCTATATTTAGCATTCACTGCGAGCACCACGGAGTAAAGAGTGGCTCACAAACATGAGCAGAACATTGAGGGTTCCATGCAGAGTCAACTCTTCTTTGTAGCATCATCATCAAGCGGTGGGTTGACGTCAAGTGCGAGATTGGGCTAGCGGTGCAGATGGTGATTAAACAACAATCCTCATAATCAGAACTATCATGTCTCTTGATAGCATCATAGATCAAAATTTTTAGCTCCACTTTGTTCACTCGGAATGTGAGATCACCATCCTGCACATCAATTAAAGCTAGACCGGTGGCTAAAGCAGTCGACCAAGATTAATAGTTGATTTTTCATCATGTATATCAAATATAACAAAATCGGCGGGAAAAATAAAATCTTGAATTTTTACCAACACATCTTGACTCTCCCATAGGATCGACAACGACACATGCTGCCATCATCAATGGAATGGTAGTCGGTTTCATCTCCCGATCTTGAGATGGTTGGCGATAGCGACATCATATTGATACTAGCTCCCGGATCGCTGTCGTTGGGGAATAAGTGTTCTCAATCGGCACTCAACGTGAAACTCCGGGATCATACGCTTGGTGAAACTTCTACTGTAATATAACTTTGCATTCTTGGACATATTGATTCTTTAATTTCCCCAACTTCTTGCTTGCCATTGCATCTTTGAGGAATTTAACGTGTCCGGGCATGTTTATGAGTGCATCAAGGTGGTATATTGATGTTTACTTTCTAGAATATCTCTATGAAGCGGGTGAACTTCTTGTCAGATTTTTGCTTCCGGGGCGTTGAGGAATGAAGCTGCGACTATTGGAAATGTCGGGGCTCGCTCTTCCTCGCGAGTTGAGTCGTGAGACTCTCATGAGTTACCTCCGTGCGTCTTGAGACTCCCTCCTGAGGTCCTTTACGTGTGTCTTGAGATTACCTTGCGACTCTTCCTCATGAGTAAAGGTCAGAAGTCATGATACTGTGTCAAAGCGTCTTTCCTTGCTAGGCTACCTCATGGCGGTGTCGCGATGATTGCTCATGAGGTGAGAATCCGTCGAGATCTTTCTCTCGTCCTCTTGACTCTTTTCTCGTTCAACTTCCCATTCATACTCCAGTGATTTGTATATGATGCTCCAGCTCCTCAAATAAATTGCATTACCTTGATTTGGAGCATATTTTCGGATTACGCTCTGTGTTGCTTGAAAATTGCCCTTGCTGTGCATCCAGCTCTCGTTAGCCATCTGTCCTACTTGATTCTCCATCGTCTTTAATTGTTTTCCAGGGATATGGCAGTATTATTGATGGCATTATGATCTCTCTTGAGTATTGACTGTTTCCCCATCATTGTATCCCGAGTATTTTGTTGAGCCACAATTTGTTGGTAACTTCATTGCAATTTCTGATTGCTCACCAATACTTAACTGCATCATTCTTCAGTAGGCTTCTTTGACTCCACAATCGTCCATTATTAGCAATGAAACCGGTGGTGGTTCTTTGAGATTACGAAACATTCGCATAGGAAAATTTGGATGATTCCTATTGTTGGGATGATATCTTGGATTCCCTCGATTCCCTTGGAAGTTCTTCTTTGGTTCACATAGTTGGCCTCCTCAATGTTACGTGCCATGGCCGATGGTCATACTTCTTTCTACCGACTTGTCGCCTATTACCTGATGATGTGAATTTCTCTAACGGATCATCATATATATTATCAAGTTACTGCGGTGACAACTTTTCTTATCAATTTGTCTCTCCGTACGCCACTTGATAACTATTGGATGTCATCTTCTCAATAATCCCCAATACCTCATCTATACCTCTATTGAGCATCGTCATCAATTTGAAACATCCACAATCTTACTGGGTGTTAACATTTAGACCCTTTGTAGAATTGAGTCACATGTTGCTCAAGTGAAAAACCATGCTGCGGACATTTTCGGAGGAGTCTTATGAACCTCTCTTAAGCTTCAAACAGTGAATCGTCCCCCAATTGTGAAAAATGAGAGATTTCAGCAATGATTTTCTGAGCTTTGGCAGGTGGGAAGTATTTGGACAAAAACTTCTCACAAAGCTGCTCCCATGTAGTAATCCTTGAGCGGTCCAAACACTTGAACCACTCTTTTGCTTGACTCCGCAGTGAGAATATAAACATCTGCATTCGGATGGCATCAGTTGGCACTCCATTTTGCTTGATTGTATCACAGATATCCAGGAACGCCTCCAAATGTGCATTGGGGTATATAGTAACCCCTCCCCCCAAACTCCTCTGCTTGTATCATACTGATGACGGCAGGCTTTAACGTAAAGTTATTCGCATTAACGTTCAGCACCCATCCTCCACCTCGAAAATGATCTGTCGGTGGCCTATACATATGATTGAGCGGTATGGGTGGTGCTCGTCCTCCAATTTGGCCCGTCGATTATAGCATGGTTGGTGTTGCATAGCAGCTAACATTTCCTCCATCTCGGCCATCCGATCATGTCCTTGTGGGTGTCTATCTGTCATTGTTTGTCTTCTTTCTCTGCGTTCCCTTTGATGTGATTTTTCAATTTCAAGATCCAATGGAAGAATTTCTTTCCCCTGAGACCTTGTAATCATGCACTGCGCAAAAAGATAAAAACCAGATTAGATCCAAGTAAACACATAGATTTTTTTTTCTATATTTTTTTTATAAAAGCCTGAATTAATAACTACAATCTAGAAAATTATCACTATAAAATCTAAACAGTCCCCGGCAACGGTGCCAAAATTTGATCTGCTTAATTTTCTACTAATTGAATGATATTAAAAATAGCAAGTATATATATCGTAACCACATGGACTGAAACACGAAAACACAGCAAATAATTAACACATAATCTTTATTATTATTCAGGCAACAATATTAAGAAGGTGTTGATAATTAAACTAGACTCAAAATGTAAATAAGAATGAACTCGAGAATAAAAAGTGACCGAGGGATGTCTTAACTAACTAGATTCACACAATTAATCTATTAATATGTTTACCAATTTAATCCACATTCATATGAAGGATCACTAATGTAACTACAATCTTCCACGGGAATGACCTATAGTAGTAGGTTAGCCTAAACTCTATCTCAAGTCGGGTCTCGAAAGTAAGCTAATTACAACACACAAAGAATAACCTCCTCTGAGTTAGCTTTATCTTACGTCGGGTCTCGAGGTAAAATCATGTATTATGTATTCAAGATATCGACTATGCAATTAATTCTTCAGGGACATCAATCACGTAACTAGCATGCATCAATATTTATCAGTACCAGCACATAAAAATTAAAGCGAGAATCATAAATCATGAATGAGGCAGCAAAAGCAGTATCGTTAGACAAATCAGAGAATCTAGTTAGACATACAAACTCTAGGATCAATCTGATTTAGCTACTCATAATTAAAATACTAAAGCACGAATTAAATAAATAAAACATAAGCTGAATTGAATAGATAAAACTATAGGAATCCACGATGAATAATATAGCAACTTGAATCCGTAAATATTCTGAACTCTCAAATATAATCTAAAGACAAAACTGAAATCAAAATAAACTAAAACTAAAGAAGTGTTCTGAAACAATGTAAAAGCTCTCTGTAAAAGGGGTGTCAGGTCTCATGCAAAGTTTCCCGTCATTCTCTCTCGGTTGCGCGCTATATGGAACCCTAGGCCGCGTTGTCTCGTGAGACTAGCTCGCGAGACAAAGTCGTGATAGACTGTCGCGAGTGATTGTCTGTGCTTCCTCGTAAGTTTGGCTCAAGACCAATGGTCGCGAATTAAAGTCGCGAGGCGTCTTTGAGTGTTCCTCGCGTGTTGTTCTCACGATGGTTAAATCACGATCAAATGTCGCGATGCGAGAACACGCTGATATTTGTCATTCTTCGTGAGCTTTGCTCACGAGACTTCAGCGCGACCACGTCGCGAGCTATCAACCCAGCGGTTCTCTTTATCGTGATCCACCTTTTTGACATCAAAACTTGTGCTGAAATGACACGAAATACACACGACATAATATCTTTCAAGGTAAACATAATCATATCAAATGACAGCTCAAATGATCACTTATCAATTATAAACTAAACAAATATGGCCTTATAAATTAGGCAAAAATGAGGTTTATCACATGTGATGGTTTGTTTCAGTCTGCTTTAATTGGAGAGTCGCTCCCCGTAACGAAGCATCCCGATTATGGAGTGTATTCAGGATCGACATGCAAGCAAGGTGAGATTGAAGCAGTTGTCATTTCCACATGAGTGCATACTTTCTTCGGGAAGGCAGCTCATCTTGTTGAAAACACCACCCATGTTGGACATTTTCAGCATGTTTGTATTAGTATATTGGATTATTCTTAAATTATAGTTAGGACATTGATCCCATAGTATTACAAATATAGCATGTACTTATATTCGTTGTTCACTTAATAGTTTGAGTCAAAATTTTCACAATTACTATTGTAAAAGTACACACACCACAATCACGACGGAAAATAAAGAACCTGATAATTGTTTACCCAATTCGTCTTGCGACTACGTGCGGGGCGATGCCGAGCAGATTCACTATATTTTTGGATCAGATTACAGGAAGAACAACTCTTAATAGTTAATAATCAAACCCTAAGCCCTTTAAGGTTCCGCCTGGGTCACAAAACATGGGCCCAAAGTTGAGTCCGAAATCGGACTTGAGTGTATAGTCCATTCAGGCTCCATACCCCAATAATTACCAGCTGAATTGTATTGCTAGAAGCTGGTTTATAATCTTATTCCCACCATCCCATTATAATTGGCTCGTTATTTTTGACACGTAGATTAGAGGGTTTGTATGTAAATAGTGCGACTGTCAAATTTGAGCCCTTTTTGAGGTTAAAATGATTCTTTTTAGAATTGACAACTTTTAATGAGGCGATCAAAAGAAAAACAAATCATTTTATTTGAATGAGAGAGTATTTTATTTTATTTTATTTTATTTTCCTCTGTGTCTCTCAGGCTAGTTAGCTATCTTGGAGTTAAATGTAATAATACTAATTATTGTTTTAATGATTCATTAGGTGTTGACTTGATTGAAAACTTACGCATCTTTCGATTGAAAGTGGCATGGTGATTGAAGTGATGGTGCTTGTATGCGAAAGAAATTTCGCGATGTCATAGATAACTTCTTGTGCTATTGATTGGTGGCATCCCGTATAATGCCCATAGTTCTTTACATGTCAATGGCTATTGGCTCTCCTGACCTCTCTGACAAGGAGCTATCCAAGAGAATGGCGACAATCGAGGAAATGGCGGGGATGGATGTTCTTTGCGATGATAGGCGGCATTCTTACTCTCAACAAACTTCTATCGACAAAAACATTATTAAGGTCACAACTTTACTCAAACTCTTCCTTCGATATTCATTTCATCCGAACTAAAAAATTATGACCGCGGATATTCGGAAAGATGTTGACAAAGATATGGTAGTCTTGATGGTGGAAGAGCATCGAGGTTGGAGAATCAAGGCTTGATTGTTGTCTGATAGTTTCCATGTTAGATGACCGAAAGGTAAGTGATCTATAGTTAGAGCCGTTTTCATGCGAAATGGGCGATTATTAGATTATTGAATGGAAGGCGTAATTTGGGATAACAAAAGTTCGCCGTCCCCTTCACCCAGCTTCTGGGTATTTCGTCACCTAGAAATTTACGCCCGTAATGGCGCGTGACCAACTCCACAATCGACCCGACCCTTTCCCTCGCGAACTCTCATGTTTCCCACTTCCCAGTTCGAGGTTCCCGAGTTATGTTTACGTACAAACCGACTTTACTCTGCGACGGATAGATAGTAAAGCACACACATTCACGGGCTAACTCACGCCCAACCCTATATTATTCAACACTTAATCTGAAGGAATGCCTTGGCAGCACATCGACTCGTTGCGGCTCATAGGGCTCTAACTTCATATATGTGGTGGACAGGCCCCTGCTAGCCCAAAACTATCCATAACCGCCTCAAACCGTCGGTCATGGACTTCTTGGCTCCAACTTGGCCCAACCGCCAAGTAGTGGGTGATTTCGCATAAAACCGACCGCAACCTGCTGCGCCCGCCTGACGCGGCGCCGGGTTGATCCGCCTTGACGCGTGCATGCCGCCGTATCAGCGCCCGCGTCGCGCAATCCGCGTCCCCGTCGCCCGCAATCTGCGTCCCGTCGCCAGCGTGGAGTAACCGTCGCACCGCGTAATACCTTGTGACGCGCCCCGTGCGCCCGACATGCCTCGACCTCGACCTCGCGCCGCCCATCGTCGACCCGTCAGATCCGCGCCAATCCGCGTGCCGGCTTTATTTCACGTGCCCTTGCGTCCTTGATCAATACCGACTTCCATCGGCCAAGTCCCGTGTCGTGTTATTTCAGCTCGGCGCGGCGTGGTGCCGTTTCTCGGCCCAGCGCGCTCACCGAACTCATACGCACGGTCGGCGTGTCTCGACCAATGCCAACTCCGTGGCAAAGTCCCCGTGTCTCGTGTCGCTCGCCCGACACGGCGTGAGTGCCATTTCTCGGCCCCAGCGCCGCTCACGAGCCACGCCGCCGCGGTCCGGCGTATCCGGCGGTGGCCTTTCAAGGTGTAACAAACCGCGGACCTAAGTTAGGCGCGCCCTCGTCGTCTTGACCACACTCGACATTGGACTCGACATCACGCGTCTCGCATCCATGGCAGCGATGAAGCATAAACTAGCCCCATGCACTCCGACAACTCACGGTCAAGTAAATCTTCACTGCTGGTCTCCTTGCATCAACCTCGATCGTTTCCTCATTAACAACAAGAGAATTCACTAAGCTGCGGCGATCCCGTCGGGCATCAGGACTCATCTTAGTAAAATCGACACAATCGCATTCAATTTCCCTTTAACCCGGACAATTCCTCTTTAGATGGTCACGTTACAATGAAGCACCCGCTTCTTTTGCCTTCGGTGGCCTCGTGATTCGATTCATCCGAATCACTTCCGCCGGCATGGTCGAACTTGGAATTCTTCCCGCTTCCATCGCCGCTGCCTTCTTCCCATTGTCCTTAGCTTTGCGAGTCCGGCTCGACCGCTTCTGACTCGAAAGTCGATCGGACCATCCACGGCCGCTATGGCGGTGCAAATCTCTAACGCGCCGATTGACTCGGCATGTGCCACGTCTGCAACCCGGCGAAATTGAATAACTTGTCCTCCTCGGACATATCCCTCGCGTCAGTAGTGAGGCGAATTCCTTCGCGTGCTCGTGAACCGACCAGTGTGTTTCAACTCGCGCCGCCGCCCTGCGCCAACCACGAGGGTTGCGGCAGAAGCGATCCTTGATTCTTTCTTCAAGGTCTCACGTTCCGATCCCGTCTCGTCCTGCGCTTTCATCGCCGACACTAGACCGCCACCACGACTTGGCGTCTAGCGAGATACATACTTGTGATGAAACCTTCTCGTTTTCCGGATATGAGGCGCGCGAAATAATTCTCCATATCCCACGAAGTTTTCAAGCTCTTTTGAACTTTGAGCTCCCCGAGCGGTTTTAGCTCGAGCACTTTCACCTTTGGCGTGGCCGCTCGTCCATACCACCACGCCCCTTCATCATTTGCAAGTCGTCGAGAATTCCTTCAACCTTGATGTCGATTGCTTGTGTCAAAGTTGCCAATTCTTCATCGCTTTAAGCGATCAGAGCATCAAGCAGCGAAAACCATTCATCCGTTGTCTTCGAGTTTTCCCAGCGCCTCTTCCACATCTGGGATGCGCTAAAAACCGACACACGCACGGCGTTTCGGTGGCTCGCCTAACATTTTCTCCAACCGTCAGACATGTTCCACAGAGCGAGTGCTCTTGATTAGTCACCATCTTTCATGGCGACTTCGCCGTCGCGAACAAGGGTGCCTTACCTTTCAGCGTCTGAATCCGACCACAGAACTTAGTCGACTCAGCGGAACTGGATTTTCCACTCATGACAACTCACGCCCGCGCAAGTTTTCTTTTAACTACGATACCAAATTATTCACGGGTATTTTGTCACCTTAAATTTACGCGTAATGGCGCGGTGACTCCCCTGTCGACCAGCCCCTTTCCCCTCACGAACTCTCGTGTTTCCACACTTCCCAAGTTCGAGGTTCCCGAGTTATGTTTACGTTAAAGCCGACTTTACTACGGCGGATAGATAACGTAAAGCACACAGCATTTCTGGGCTAACTCGCCCACCTTATATTATTGACAACTTGTCTGAAGGAATGCCTTGGCGCACACACATCAACTCGTGCGGCTCATAGGCTCTAACTTCGCTATATGTGGTGGACAGGCCCCCCACTAGCCAAAACTATCCGTAACATACTACAACCATCGGTCATGAGCTTCTTGGCTCCAACTTGCCCAGCGCCAAGTAGTGGGCGATTCCGCATAAACACTTTGCATCGCATGACGGCAGCCCGGCGCCGGGGTTCGATCCCGCGGCGCGTACTACCTCGTGTCGGCGCTTGCGTCGCCCGCGATCCGCGTCCCGTCGCCCGCAATCTGCGTCCCGTCGCCCGCGTGGGTAACCGCGCTTCGCGCGATACGCGTGGCCGATCGCGCGAACTTGCGCCGACCCTCGACGCCTCGCGCCGCCATCGTCGGCCTAAATCGATACGCGCCAATCCGCGCCGACCATTCACGTGCCCGCGCGTCGCGATCTATACCAACTTCCGCATGCCCGAGTCCCGTGTCTCTTGTCGCTCGCTCGACACGGCGTGGTGCCATTTCTACCCCAAGCGGCGCTCACCGAACCATGCCGCCTGCGGTCCGGCATGTCTCGTCTAATACCAACTCCCATCGGCAAGTCCCCGTGTCTCGTGTCGCTCGCTTGACACGGTGTGGTGCCATTTCACCATTGGCGCGCTCGCCAGGAAACCGTACCGCGCGGTCCGGCATGTACCGGCGGTGGCCTTTCGGTGTAACACCAAGCGGCAGTGGGTGCATTTACCTACCAAACGGTGATGGTAAAATGCGGAGAGTGACGAAAGGCCTCGAGCAAATTCTTAACACAGCGTATAACGGATCGAGACATTGCGGCGAGTGCACTCTATCGTTGATAAATTTCTTGAGAGAGGTCTAAGATCGCTTGTTGTTGATCGCGGGTAACTTATTTCTTACATTCCCATCACTCGACGTGATGCATTCATTAGGTTTCTTAGCAACTCGTGCGTTTGACAAGTCCTGAAGGAACCAAAGAAAGCCTCGGTGGTCGTGGGAATTGTTGGTCTTCTGCCTCTCTTTGATCCGCCCGTCATGCAGTAGGATGAGGCTATCGGAAAGCTCTTGATCTTGGAGTTCGTGTTAAAATGATCACGGGTTTCTTCATTGCTCATCAAATCCAATTTTCATGTCACTCTGCTGCATGCATTGCCAAAATTAATATTGATGGGAAAAATGCTTCGTGTGATCGACTTAATTGCTAAGGAGGAAGGAAGCCTTGGGATGGGCACTGACATGTATCCTTTGTCATCATTACTCGGAGCACAAGGACTCGGTTGTTGCTCTCTGGGTGGAGGACTCATCGAGAAAGGCGATGGATTGCGGGTGTCTTTCGGGTAATCACCATCCAGCTACAAACTAAGAGGGTGTGCGGTTGAGCTTATAAGCTTTTAAAACAATTTATAAGTTATTTAGGAGATTATAAGCACATGAGGAATTATTTGAGAAAATAAACTCTTAAACAACTTATCGAAATTTATGAACAACAATAAATTTTCAAAATAATCTTATTGTGATTCATTATTTGCAACATATACTCTATCAACTTCAGTTCTTTTCGATTTTCTCTCTAATTATGATTTTCTTCTCTAACTCACGACAATAACTATAGCTATAAGCTCGATTATCAAACACTTTGACAACTTATAAACTCTTAGATATTACATCTTATAAGCTTTTAAAATATCTTATAAGTTGTTTGCAACTTATAAACTCTCTAAACTAAGTTTAATCAAACACCATCTAAATACATCATAGGACTCGGGTAATATCGATTTTAGAACCATTTATTTCTTTGGTGGTTGCGAGCACAAATGCGAGATTGTAAAGAATCTGCGAACAATGAAGCACATTTGTGGGATGCGGGGGATGGAGTGAGCAGCGAGCCTTGAAGATTGGAGACATAGGAATCGCGATGCTGATTCCTGCCAATCTTGCTAGCACCTCCGATATAGTCCTCAGCTGGCGGTGAGTGTCATCATCGTATGTTGTCTTAGCGAGCGCGCCATCTTCAGAGGATGAAGAACTACAGTTAGTTAACACTAAAATTTTTATACTCAATGAGTTCCTATCTGCGTAGTATTTGCTAAGCATGTCATAATTTTGATCTCTATTATTATGTTTTTGGCGGATATCGTTTATCCATTAATACGTATAGTGGTAAGCTTACAAACACCCATCTTTAACTTTGTGAATATATATTATTAATATGAATGGATCTTGATTTATCAAATGGTGTTCTTCCGACTTAGATAGGATTTATGTTGCTCCTTGCATTTTGGAAGTTCAATTTTCCTCCGTTTATGGTTCTTATCATTGCAATTCTTAATGATGGTAAGAATGTACCCATTCACGCTTTCGCATGTTTGTTTATGTGGTGTGCTCTTGTATGAAAACCGGTTATGATGATGATGTGGAAAAGAGGTTGTTAGTAAGTTAGTTATGAAACTAACTTACGACTCTAACAATCAATTGCATGTTTGTAATCTGCGTTGTATATATATATTGGTTTGTTTGAAAGCGATTATCAAGTTTTTCTATTTTTCTTTCATGTAGAAAATAGAGATAAGAAAGCTAGAAGGAGAATTAGCGAGCTCTTGGTTTGTGAGCTCGAAACTTTCTCGTTGTATTTTGATCGTTGAATAGAAGTCGATATTATCGTCTCCATGGACATAGGCTTTATAGCGAACCATGTAAATACTCGTGTCATTATTTTCTTGTTAAGTGAATTGTGTTGTGAATTATTTTCAAGTTCGACAATTGGCGCCGTCTATGGAAAAATTCACGAAGAACACAACACAATCATCGCCTTTGTATTCGAAAAGAATCATGATGAATCCATTGATACGGAAATGGAAAAGTTCGATGGAAGCGATTTAAGCCTATGGAAAATCAAGATGCATACAATCTTGATCGAGCGGACTTCTTGAGCCATTGAGGCGGTGGAATAGAGAAGAAGAAAAAGGAAAAAAGACTCGAGTTATGTGGCGAGGATGATCGGGAGGAGATTGATATGAAGGCGCGCAACATGATTATCCTTTGCCCTGGGGATAAAGTCTCTTGAAGTTTGAATGAGACAATACGTATTTGTTTGGCGTAAGTTTGAGTCGTTATACATGACCAAGTTTTTGGCAAACGGGTTGTATATGAAACAATATTTCTATTCCATGAAGTTCATGAAAAAAGCGGCAAGGATCAAATAGAATATTTACGCAAATCTGTTGATGATCTTGAAGGGATCGTGAAGAAATCAAAGATGAAGATAAGCGATACTTATAAATGCTCTCCCGAAAAGTTATGAACATGTGAAAGATGTTATTATTTTTGGAAGAGAAGGTGCTATATCTCGGAAGATGTCGAGAATGCTCTTGAACAAAGGGCTCCAAAAAGCTCATGAAGGAAGAAGGATATTCTTCGAGATAGCGAACATTAAAGGTTGAAAGAAGAACAAGAAACCTATGATGACTCGAGAAAAGGATTATAGTAAATCACGGGGAATCGAAGAGATCGGAAAATGTTTTGAGTGTCGAAACACAGACATCTTAGGAAAAACAGCTACATATGGAAAAGAAAGCGAGAAAGAATTTAAGGGCCATCATCAGAACAATGCGTGATATCCGAAGCGAAGAAAGTTTTAAATATGATGCGAAGATGCGAGAAAACCATTGGACTTTGGATTACCTTGCGTTCCACGTGTGTCCATTGAAATGCATGTTCACCACCTTGGAGATTAAGGAGCAATTAGGTCCTTTTAGGAAATAATCGGTATGTCTCATTAAAAGCATAAGTAGCATTAAATTCAGAATGCATGATGATTCCACTAAGATCATTTCGGATCTAAGATATATACCTGATTTGAAAAGGAACTTGATATCTCTTGGAATGCTTGAAAATAAAGGTTTTAACTGGGGATCACATGATAGAGAATTGCATGTTAGAAAAGGGAACATATTAATGATTAGAGGTCATAGAAGCCACAGTTTGTATTATCTAGATCCACAAGTTGTGATGGGAGAAAATGAGATAAACACAGAGAATGAAGCTATAAAATGGCATACAAGATTAGGACATATCGGGGAGAAGGGGTTGGCGAGCTAGTGAAAGCAATAATTGATTCCTATACGCAAAATCAAAGCTCGAACAACTTGTGAGTCTTATGCGTTAGGAAAAAGCACAAGCTATCATATCGAAAGGTTCACCTTTTTCTAAGAACCTAGATTATGTTCATGTTGATTTGTGGGGACACGCAAATGTTATTACTCAAGATGGAGCAAATTTTTCTTGTCCATAATTGATGATTACAACAAAAAGGTTGGTATATCTCTTAAAACAAAAATCGAGGCATTCGGATACTTGAATTTGGTGTCTTTAGTAGAAAATCGAAAGAGTAGATTGAGATGTTTAGAGCTGACAATGGTTTGGAATTCTTATCAAAGGAATTTGAGGACTCTTGTAAAGAGAAATGAATAAAAGCGGCATAGAAGTGTTCGAGCGATCCCCAACAAAATGGACTTGTTGAGCGAATGAATAGAACACTTCTTGAAAGGATGAGATGCATGTTCATTAACTTCGAGGTTTGACTAAGAAATTCTTGGGGAGGCGTTGGCGATTGCTTTAATTGATTAACAAGTGCCACCATCTGTGATGGAATTTAAAACCCGGATAAACTATGGAGTGGCCGTGCGGTGATTACTCGAATCTGAAATTTTGGATGTCGGGGCTTTGCCCACATTAAGCAAAATGGTGGCACCAAGAGCATTGAGGTGTGTGATGTTAGGGTGTCCAAATAGAGTGAAAAGGGTTATCACGCTATGGTGTCAGGTAGGGGAGCTAACAAAATCATAATTAGCATGGATGTAATATTCAAAGAAGATATCATGCCATTTATGAAGGTTGTGATGGGTGTTCGAGAAAGATGTCGCGCGCCACAAAGAAATTGAAATCACGAGAATAAATGAGTTATGGTGGAGCTTGTAGTAAGGGCAAACCACGATTCTTACACATGAGAACAAGAGCCAGTCGAGGAAGATCGAGAGCGGCTTAGTGATAATGATGATCTAAATAATTACATGTTAGCGAGGGCGAGTAAGGAGAAACATAAAGCCTCGGGACGGGTTTGACATCTTGATATGATTGCAAATGTATTCAACATTGCGAGAAGATATAAAATATCGAATCGGTCATATGATGAGGCGGTGGTGCAGGATAGAAGAATTGGATTAAGGCGATGAATGAAAAAATGGATTCATTGATCAAAACAACACTTGGATTACGGTAGATAGACCCAGCTCATGAAATATGTAGGATGCAAATCGATTTACAAAAGAAAAATAGAGATGATGGATGGAAAGGAAATTGTGAGATTAAGCCAAATTAGTATGCAAAGCGTACACACAAAGGGCGAATTGATTTTAATAAAATCTTTTCTCCAATTGTGAAGCATTGTTCAATCGAGAATCCTTTGTCTTTAGTAATGCTGTTGAGACGTGTATTTAGAAGCGATTAGATGTAAAGCGACCTTCTTGAATGGGAGATTGGAGAAACTATTTACATGGAAGCAGACGAGAGGGTTTCATTCCATGAGGGACATGAGGAAAGTATATACACTAAAGAGATCTTTATATGGTCTTAAACAAAGCTCGAAGACAATAGTGCATCAGATTCGATTAGTTAATGCTGAATTACGAATATTCTAAATCAAAACATGATAGTTGTGTCTATATGAAAGGATGAGGAAAAAAGCGTTGACATATTTACTCCTACATGTAGATGATATGCTGATAGCAAGAAAGAGTAAAGTGGAAATTCAGAAACTGAAGGATCAAATGAAATCAATTTTTGAGATGAAGGAATTGGGATGTGCTAGAAGAATACTTGGCATGGACATAATAAGGATTAAAACCACAAAAGCTTGTGCTTGTTGGTGATTATATTACTAAAGTATTAAGGAAATTGACATGCGAAGCGCGAAAGTATCGTTGTTCATGTAATCATAACAAGTTAAGTTCTCATCGTCTCGGTGTCCATGACGGATCTTTGAAAAAATGGCCATGTATCGATACCTTATTCAAATGCGGTAGGAAGCATTATGTATATGATGATTTGTACAAGACCTGACCTTGCATATGCTATTAGTGTTTTGAGCAGATATATGTCCAATCCCGAAAGGTTACACTGGGATGCACTCAAATGCGTTCTCAGATATATGAAAGGTATTGTGGATTATGGATTGATGTTTGAGAAAGTAGATGAGACAAAGGGTGGTGATCCGTTAAAGGGTTATGTGGATGCTGACTTCGTAGCAAATATAGATTGCAGAAGATCTCAAACTGGATATATATTCACATTGTATAACACAGCGATAAGTTGGAAATCAATGCTATAATCAGTAGTGTCTTTATCGACTACCGAAGCTGAATTCATGGCCATGACCGAAGCTGTGAAAGAAGGAATGTGGCCCAGAGGTAGAGCTGGCAAAATGGGCCTGGCCCGATGGGTCGGCCTAGGGTACCCGGGGTTAGGGATGGGTTGGGCTTGAACATTATAGGCTCGAAAAAAATCGGGCCTAGAAACCCAGAGATGGCTCGTCAGACGATCAGACTTTAGGGCTAAAGATACGCCCGCATAGTACACTCAATAGGATACAAAGTGTCCCCATTTTAAAAATCACTATTATTTACTTAATTGGTACACTTGATAGGACATTTTTAAGTGTCCTAAACAGTAAATATCTTAAGTGTTATATTAAAGCTACTAAAAAGACAAAAAAAAAGTGTCCAATTTTTATCGGACGGGTTTAATGGCCGGTGTGGGACATGGCGGGATGGACTCTGATTTTTGGTGGTGAATTTTCTAACGGGCCGGGCCGACCCCATAGTGCCCAAAGCCCGATGGGCTCGGGTCGGGTGCTTAGGGCCCTCTTTCCACTCTACTCGGAGGTATGTTGAGTGATTTTGGCATTTCATAAAGTGTTAAAATCTTACGTGATGTCAGTGCATTACACTTAGCGAACATCGGGTTTTTCATGAGAGATCTAAACATATCGTCGTTAGATATAATTTTGTGAGATTTAGTTAACAAATGATTGATTCACGGTGAGTAAGATTTATTGAAGAAAATGAAGCGGATCGTTAACAAAGCATTGCCAAAGGTGAAGTTCGAGCATTGTTTGGATCTTGTGAAGCTAAAATGAACAAGATGGATTGAGAGGTAATTAAAACTTATACTCGACTAGGTGGAAGCGTGGACTATGCTCTCGTATAAGAAAACCGAGTTATGATGATGGCGTGGAAAAGAGGGTTGTTAGTAAGTTGGTTATGAAACTAACCGACTCCATGACTTATCGATTGCATAGGTATGATCTCTGCGTTGTATATATATATTGGTTTTGTTTGAGGCGATTATCAAAATTTCATATTTTTCTTTCATGTAGAAAAGAGATAAGAAAGCTTGATGATGGGATATAGCGAATGGGCCCACTAACGAGCCAAAGCGGTGGGCTAACATTGATAAGCGAGCCAGCAGTCGAGCCCAAGTCAAGCCTTAATCATTGCACAAGCCCTAGCCTCCAGAGCAGGCGCCTTGACGATGGAAGGGCGCCCGGAGACCAGGTCGGGCCACCCTCACGTGGCGCCGTAAAACCGACGGTCCGGCTCGGCCAATGGAAGCGCAGCGGAGAAGAGTCGCCTGCGACCGAATGGAGGTCAGGCGCCGAGGGGCAAGTCGGCTGTATAAATAGAAGGAAGCGATGTTAGAAGGGTTAGCAATTCACGAATACAGGAGGCTTTGTAAACAATACTCTGCATGCAAAAGCTCTAGTAAAAGTATTGAGGTCATTCCTCAGTGGGCGTGAGATCTCGTGCTGATCGAACCACGTAAAAGCACAGGTGTTCTTTATTGCTTCATATAAATCTACGCACACTCACGTAGGCTAGATTCGTCATTAGCGCCGTCTGTGGGAACATTGAACAAAGAAAAGCCGTTTCTCTACAACTAAATGGCGAGGACCTACGCCTAACATACCGCGCTGTAACCATGACGGGGTGAGGCGACCAGGTGGTCTTTCGGCGTCAGCGGAAAGGAGATCGCGGACGGCGCCCACTCTCTGACGGCGACATGGAAAATGTTTCATACACCTCGGGACCGCACCTAGCGTGGGGAAGATGTCGACCTCGGCGAGGACGAGCAAGCAACTCATTAGTCCCACGAGGTCCTCGGCCGGCTGGCGGTTCCTCCACGCCAATCTGGCGATTCAAAGCTTTCACGACCCGGAGGACCAAAGGCGGGTGATTCTTTTTAGAATTGACAACTTTTAATGAGGCGATCCAAGAAAAACAAATCATTTTATTTGAATTTGAGAGTATTTTATTTATTTTATTTTATTTTCCTCTGTACTCTCTGGCTAGTTAGCTATCTTGGAGTTAAATGTAATAATACTAATTATTGTTTTAATGATTCATTAGGTGTTGACTTGATTGAAAACACATCGCTCGATTGAAAGTGGCATGGTGATTGAAGTGATGGTGCTTGTATGCGAAAGAGAAATTTAGCGATGTCATAGATATTGTGCTATTGATTGGTGGCATCCCATATAATGCCCATAGTTCTTTACTGTCACAATGGCTATTGTCTCTGACCTCTCCCACAAGGAGCTATCCGAAGAGAATGGCGACAATCAAAATGGCGGGGATGGATGTTCTTTGCGATGATAGGCGGCATTCTTACTCTCAACAAACTTACTATCGACAAAAACATTATTAAGGTCACAGACTTTACTCAAACTCTTCCTTCGATATTAATTTCATCCAAACTAAAAAATATGACCCCGGATATTGGGAAAGATGTTGACAAAGATATGGTAGTCTTGATTGGAAGAGCATCGAGGTTGGAGAATCAAGGCATGATTGAGCGTGAATAGTTTCCATGTTAGATGACCGAAAGGTAACAGATCTATAGTTAAGAGGTTTTCATGCAATGAAACTGATTATTAGATTATTGAATGGAAGGCTAATTTGGGGATAACAAAAGTTCGCCGTCCCCTTCAATGACCCCATTACATTTCGTCACCTAGAAATTTACGCCGTAATGGCGTTGACCAACTCCTGATCGACCGACCCTTTCCCTCGCGAACTCTCATGTTTCCCTTTTCCCAGTTCGAGGTTCCACGAGTTATGTTTACATAAACTGACTTTACTCGCGACGGATAGATAGCGAAAGCACACACATTCAGACTAACTCCGTGACCCTTATATTCAACACTTAATCTGAAGGAATGCCTTGGGCACACATCACTCGTTAGCTCCATGCTCTACGCATATATGTGGTGGACAGGCCCCTGCTAGCCCAACTATCCATAACCGCCTCAACCGTCGGTCATGGGCTTCTTGGCTCCAACTTGGCCCAACCGCCAAGTAGGTGGTGATTCCGCATAAACCGGCAACCCTGCATCGCCAGCGACCCGGCGCCGGTTGATCCACCTTGTGCATGCCGCGTATCAGCGCCCCGTCGCGCAATCCGCGTCCCGCGTCGCCCGCAATCTGCGTCCCGTCGCCAGCGTGGGTAACCGTCGCACCGCGTAATACCTTGTGCCCCATGCATGACATGCCGACCTCGACCTCGCGCCGCCCATCGTCGTCCCGTCAGATCCGCGCCAATCCGTGCCGACTTTATTCCGTGCCCTTGCGTCCTTGATCAATACCGACTTCCAGCCAAGAGTCCCGTGTCGTGTTATTTCAGCTCGACGTGGTGCCGTTTCTCGGCTGGCGCGCTCACCGAACGATACATGCGGTCGGCGTATCTCGACCAATGCCAACTCCGTGGCAAAGTCCCGTGTCTCGTGTCGCTCGCCCGACACGGCGTGAGTGCCATTTCTCGGCTAGCGCCGCTCACGAGGCCACGCCCCGCGGTCCGGCGTATCGGCGGTGGCCTTTCAGGTGTAACAAACCGCGGACCTAAGTTAGGCGCGCCCTCGTCGTGCTTAAATAACACTCGACATTGGACTCGACACACGTCTCGCATCCATGGCAGCGATGAAGCATAAACGCCCCATGCACTCCGGCAACTCACGGTCAAGTAATCTTCCTGCTGGTCTCCACTGCATCAACCTCGATCGTTTCCTCATTAACAACAACAAGAATTCACTAACTGCGGCGATCCCATCGGGCATCAGGACTCATCTTCGTCAAAATCGACACAATCGCATTCATTTCCTTTAACCCGGACAATTCCTCTTTAGATGGTCACGTTACAATGAAGCACCCGTTCTTTTGCCTTCGGTGGCCTCGTGATTCGATCGCCGAATCACTTCCGCCGGCATGGTCGAACTTGGAATTCTTCCCGCTTCCATCGCCCTTTGCCTTGCCCATTGTCCTTAGCTTTGCCGAGTCCGGCTCGACCGCTTCGACTCGAAAGTCGATCGGACCATCCACCGCTATGATTGCAAATCTCGCGCGCCGATTGACTCGGCATGTGCCGTACGCAACCCGGCGAAATTGAATAACTTGTCCTCCTCGGACATATCCCTCCGTCAGTAGTGAGGCGAATTCCTTCGCGTGCTGGGCCGACCATGTGTTTCAACTCGCGCCGCCTCGCCAACCACGAGGTTGCCGGCAGAACGATCCTTCAATTCTTTCTTCAAGGTCTCACGTTCGATCCGTCTCGTCCTGCGCTTTCATCGCCGACACTAGACCGCCACCACGGCTTGGTCTAGCGAGATACATACTGATGAAACCTTCTCGTTTCCGGATATGAGGCATGCGAAATAATTCTCCATATCCCACAAGAAGTTTTCAAGCTCTTTTGAACTTTGAGCTCCCTCGAGCGGTTTAGCTCGAGCACTTTCACCTTTGCTGGGCGCTCGTCCATACCACCTTGGCGACCTTCATCATTTACAAGTACGTCGAGAATTCCTTCAACCTTGATGTCGATTGCTTGTGTCAAGTTGCCAATTCTTCATCGCTTTAAACGATCCGAGCATCAACAACGAAAACCATTCATCGTTGTCTTCGAGTTTTCCCCGCCTCTTCCACATCTGGGATGCGCTAAAAACCGAAACACCGCACAAGCGTTTCGGTGGCTCGCTAACATTTTCTCCAACCGTCAGACATGTTCCACAAGAGCGAGTGCTCTTGATTAGTCACCATCTTTCATGGCGACTTCGCCGTGCGAACAAGGCTGCCTTACCTTTCAGCGTCTGAATCCGACCACAGAACTTAGTCGACTCAGCGGAACTGGATTTTCCACATGACAACTCACGCCCGCGCAAGTTTTCTAACAGCTCGATACCAAATTATTGATTATTTTGTCACCTAAAATTTACGCGTAATGGCGCGAAGACTCCTGTCGACCATTGCTTTCCCTCACGAACTCTCGTGTTTCCACTTCCCAAGTTCGAGGTTCCCGAGTTATGTTTACGCAAACCCGACTTTCTACGGCGGATAGATAACGTAAAACACACACATTTCTGGACTAACTCGCCTGACTTATATTATTCAACCTGTCAAAGGAATGGCTTACACATCGACTCGTGCGGCTCGCTCTAATTCGCTATATGTGGTGGGACAGGCCCCACTAGCCCAAAACTATCCGTGCATACACAACCATCGGTCGCAGGCTTCTTGGCTCCAACTTGGCCAAGGTAGTGGTGATTTCATAAACCGCCTCGTATACGGCAGCCCGGCGCCGGTTCGATCCCGCGGCGCGTATACCACCTCGTGGCCCGCGATCAGCGTCGCGTAACCTTCGCCCGCTACCGCGTGGCCCGATACTTGACTTGCCTCGGCCCTCGACTCGCCTTGCGCCATCGTCGGCCAAATCGATACGCGCCAATCGCGCGCCGACTATTCACGTGCCCGTCGCTTGATCTATGCCAACTTCCGAAGTCCCGTGTCTCTTGTCGCTCGCTCGACACCCGTGATGTGCCATTTCTGACTGGCGCTCACCGAACCATGCCCTGCGGTCCGGCGTGTCTCGTGATACCAACTCCATCGGCAAGTCCCCGTGTCTCGTGTCGGCGACACCGGTGTGGTCATTTCACCGATTAGCGCGCTCGCCAGGCATGCACCCGCGGTCCCGGCATCTCGGCGGTGCCCCTAAAGGTGTAACACCAAGCGGCAGTGGTGCGCATTTACCTACTTAGACAGTGATGGTAAAATGCAGAGTGAGCAAAGGCCTCCAGAGCAAATTCTTAACCTGGCATATAACAGATCAGACATTAGCGCGAGTGGACTCTATCATTGATAAATTTGCTGAGAGGTCTAAGATCGCTTGTTGTTGATCGCCAGGTAACTTATTTCTTACATTCCATCACATCACGACTGATGCATTCATTCAGTTTCTTAGCAACTCGCATGCTTTCAGCAAGTCCCTGAAGGAACCAAAGAAAGCCTCAGTGGTCGGAGGAATTTGTTGGTCTTCTGCCTCTTTGATCCGCCCCGCTCAGCGCTGAGACTATCAGGAAAGCTCTTGATCTTGAGTTCGTGTTAAAATGATCACAGGTTTCTTCATTGCTCATCAAATCCAAATTTTCATGTCACTCTGCTGCATGCATTGCCAAAATTAATATTGATGAGGAAAAATGCTTCAGGTGATCAACTAGCAATTGCTAAGGAGACCGGAAGACGCTTGGGATGGGCACCAACATGTATCCTTTGTCATCATTGCTCGGAGAGCACAATGGTTCGTTGTTGCTCTCTGGAGGAGCTCATCGAGAAAGCTGATGGATTCTGGTGTCTTTCGGTAATCACCATCCTAGCTACAAACTAAGAGGTGTCGGTTGAGCTTATAAGCTTTTAAAACAATTTATAAGTTATTTAGAGAATGCATGAGAATTATTTGAGAAAATAAACTCTTAAACAACTTATCGAAATTTATGAACAACAATAAATTTTTCAAAATAATCTTATTGTGATTCATTATTTGCAACATATACCCTATCAACTTCAGCTTCTTTCGATTTTCTCTCTAATTACGATTTTCTTCCCAACTCACGACAATAACTATAGCCTATAAGCTCAATTATCAAACACTTTGACAACTTATAAACTCTTAGATATTACATCTTATAAGCTTTTAAAATATCTTATAAGTTGTTGCAACTTATAAGCTCTCTAAACTAAGTTTAATCAAACACCATCTAAATACATCATAGGACTGGTAATATCTGATTTTAGAACCATTTATTTGCTGGTGGTTGCAGAGCACAAGTACGAGATTGTAAAGATACTGCAGACAATGAAGCACATTTGTGGGATGACAGGGATGGAGTGACGCAGCGGCGAAGATTGCAGACATAGGAATCGCAGTCGCAGATTCCACCGATGCTGCTCGTAGCACCTCCGATATAGTCCTCACTGAGCGAGGGCTGAGTGTCATCATCAGCTGTCTTAACGAGCCGCGCCATCTTCCAGAGGATGAAGAACACAGTTAGTTAACACAAAATTTTATACTCAATGAGTTCCTATCTGCGTAGTAAGCATGTCATAATTTTGATCTCTATTATTATGTTTTTTTGGCAGATATACGTTTATCCATTACAATACGTGTGGTGTTTACAAACACCCATCTTTAACACTGTGAATATATATTATAAATATGAATGGATCTTGATTTATACAAATGGTGTTCTTCTGACTTAGATAGGATTTATGTTGCTCACTGCATTTTGGAAGTTCAATTTCCTCCGCTTATGGTTCTTATCATTGCAATTCTTAATGATGGTAAGAATGTACCCATTTCTGCTCTGCACATGTTTGTTTATGTGGACTGTGCTCTTGTATAAGAAAACCAGTTATGATGATGATGTGAAAAGAGGTTGTTAGTGTTAGTTATGAAACTAACTTACAGCTCACAACATCAATTGCATGGCTGTGATCTCATGCGTTATATATATATATTGGTTTGTTTCAAAAGCAGTTATCAAGTTTTCCTATTTTTCTTTCATGTAGAAAATAGAGATAAGAAAGCTAGAAGGAGAATTAGCAGCTCGGTTTCAGAGCTCGAGACTTTCTCGTTGTTTTTACTCGTTGAATAGAAGTCGACATTATCGTCTCCATGGACATAGCTTTATAGCGAACCATGTAAATGCTCGTGTCATTATTTTCGTTCGTGAATTGTGTTGTGAATTATTTTCAAGTTCAACAATTGGCCTATGGAAAGAAATTCACAAGAACACAACACAATCATCGCTTTGTAATCGAAAAGAATCATGATGAATCCATCGAGACCGAATGGAAAAGTTCAATGGAAGAAACGATTTCGCCTATGGAAAATCAAGATGCATGCAATCTGATCCGAGCGGACTTCTTCGAGCCATCAAGGCTGTGGAATAGAGAAGAAGAAAAAGGAAAAAAGACTCGAGTTATGTGCGAGGACGACGAGATGAGATTGATATGAAGGCACAACATGATTATCCTTGCTGGATAAAGTCCCACGCTAAGTTTCGAATGAGACAATCGAGAATTGTTATCTAAGTTCGAGTCGTTATACATGACCAAGTTTTGCAAACAGTTGTATAAAACAACATTTCTATTCCATGAAGTTCACATAAGAAAAACGCTAAGGATCAAATAGAATATTTACGCAATCTGATGATCTCAAGGATCGGAAGAAATCAAAGATGAAGATAAGGCAATATTCTTATAATGCTCTCCCAAAAAGTTATGAACATGTGAAAGATGTTATTATTTTGGAAGAGAAGTGCTATATCTCGAAGATGTCCAAATGCTCTTCAACAAAGGCTCCAAAGCTCATGAAGGAAGAAGGATATTCTTCCGTAAAGCTGAACATTAAAAGGTTCGAAAGAACGAACGAAACCCTATGATGACTCCAAGAAAAGGATTATAGTAAATCTCGAGGAATCGAAAGAGATCAGAAATGTTTTGAGTATCGAAACCTAGATATCTTAGGAAAAACATTATATGGAAAAGAAAAGAAGAATTTAAGGCCAATCATCGAACAATGCTGACAATATCCAAGAAGCAAGAAAAGTTTTAAATATGTATGCGAAGATGCAGAAAACCATCGGACTTTGATTCGCTTGTTTCGTCCAATGTGTCCATTGAAATGCATGTTCACCACCTTGGAGATTAAGTGAGCGTCATCCTTTTAGGAAATAATCGTTATTCTCATTAAAAGCATAAGTAGCATTAAATTAATGCATGATGATTCCATTAAGATCATTTCGGATCTAAGATATATACCGATTTGAAAAGGAACTTGATATCTCTGAATGCTTGAAAATAAAGGTTTTAACCGGGGATCACATGATGAGAATCTATGTTAGAAAAGGAACATATTAATGATTAGAGGTCATAGAAGCCACAATTGTATTATCTAGATCCACAAGTTATGATGGGAGAAAATGAGATAAACACGTAGAATGAAGCTATAAATGGCATACAAGATTAGGACATATCGGGGAGAAGGTTGTTGCGAGCTAGTGAAACAACAATTGATTCCTACTCGCAAAATCAAAGCTCGAACACCGGAGTCTTAGCGTTAGGAAAATCACAAAGCTATCATATCCAAAAGGTTCACCTTTTTCTAAAGAACCTCTAGATTATGTTCATGTTGATTTGGGGACCGCAAATGTTATTACTCAAGGTGGAGCAAATTTTTCTTGTCCATAATTGATGATTACAACAAAAGGTTCGGTATATCTCTTAAAACAAAAATCGAGGCATTCTGATACTTCAAGATTTGGTGTCATAGAAAATCAAAAGAGAGTAGATCGAGATGTTTAAGAACGACAATGGTTTGGAATTTTATCAAAGGAATTTGAGGACCATCATGAAGAGAAATGAATAAACGATAGAAGTGTTCCGCTAATCCCCAACAAAATGGAGTTGTTGAACGAATGAATAGAACACTTCTGAAAGGATGAGATGCATGTTCATTAACTCGGTTTGACTAAGAAATTCTTAGTGGTGAGCGGCAATTGCTTCTAATTGATTAACAAGTGCCCCTCATCTCGTGAGAATTTAAAACCCCGATAACTATGGAGTGGCCATGCAACGATTACTCAAATCGAAATTTTGATGTCGTGCTTTTGCCCACATTAAGCAAGGTAAGTCGGCACCAAGAGCATCGAGGTGTGTGATGTTAGGGTGTCCAAATGAAGAAAGAATAATATGGTGCAGAGTTGGGGAGCTAACAAATCATAATTAGCATGGATGTAATATTCAAAGAAGATATCATGCCATTTATGAAGGTTGTGATGGTGTTCGAGAAGATGTCAGCCACAAAGAAATTGAAATGCTAATAAATGAAGTTATGGTGGAGCTTGTAAGAAGGGCAAACCACCAATTCTACATGAGGAACAAGAGACAGTCAGGAAGATCAAGAGCAGTAGATTGGATAATGATGATCTAAATAATTACATGTTAGCCAAGGACATAGTAAGGAGAAACATAAAGCCTCGCCGGGTTTAGACATGCTGATATGATTGCAAATGTATTCAACATTGCGAGAAGATATAAAATATCAAGAATCGAGGTCATATGACGAGGCAACGTGTGCAAGGATAGAAGAATCGATTAAGGCGATGAATGAAAAATGATTCATTGATCAAAACAACACTGGATTCGTAGATAGACCCACTCATCGAAATATGTAGGATGCAAATCGATTTAGAAAAGAAAAATAGAGATGATGGATGGAAAGGAAATTGTGAGATTCAAAGCCGATTAGTAAAGGCATACACACAAAAGGACGGAATTGATTTTAATAAAATCTTTTCTCCAATTGTGAAGCATTGTTCAACCGTAATCCTTCTTTTGTAATGCAAGAGACGTGTATTTAGAGCAGTTAGATGTAAACGACTTCTGAACGGGAGATTGGAGGAAACTATTTACATGGAGCAGCGGAGGTTTCATCCATGAGGACATGAGGAAGAGTATGTCATAAAGAGATCTTTATATGGTCTTAAACAAAGCTCAAGACAATGGTACATCGATTCGATTAGTTCATGCTAAATTCGAATATTCTAAATCAAACATGATAGTTGTGTCTATATGAAAGGATGAGAAAAAGCAAAGTGACATATTTACTCCTACATGTAGATGATATGCCGATAGCAAGAAAAGTAAAGTGGAAATTGAATGAAGGATCGGACAAATAATTAACACGTAATCTTTATTATTATTCGTGCAACAATATTAAGGCGTGTTGATAATTAAACTAGACTCAAAATGTAAATAAGAATGAACTCAAGAATAAAAGGCGACACCAAGGGATGTACTTAACCTAACTAGATTCACATAATTAATCTATTAATATGTTTACCAATTTAATCCACATTCATATGAAGGATCACTAATGTAACTACAATCTTCCACTGGACCTTTATAGTAGTAGGTTAGCTAAACTCTATCTCCGTCGGTCTCAAGAGAAGTAAGCTAATTACAGCACACGAAGAATAACCTCCTACAGTTCACTTATCTTCGTCGGTCTCAAGGTAAAATCAGATATGTATTCAAGATATCGACTATGCAATTAATTCTTCCAGGACATCAATCACGTAACTAGCATGCATCAATATTTATCCAGGTACCAAAGACATAAGAATTAAAGCCAAGAATCATAAATCATGAATGAGACCAAAGCAAGTATCATTAGACAAATCATGAGAATCTAGTTGAACATACAAACTCTAGGATCAATACAGAATTTAGCTACTCATAATTAAAATATTAGCTACTCATAATTAAAATACTAAAGCACGAATTAAATAAATAAAACATAAACTGAATTGAATAGATAAAACTGTAGGAATCCACGATGAATAATGTAGCAACTTGAATCCGTAAATATTCTGAACTCTCAAATATAATCTAAAGACAAAACCAAATCAAAATAAACTAAAACTAAAGTGTTGTTCAAACAATGTAAAAGCTCTCGTAAAAAGGGTGTGGGCCTCATTAAAGTTTCCCGTCGTTCTCTAAACTAGCGCTATATGGAACCCTAGGCGCGTTGTCTCGTGAGACTAGCTCGCGAGACAAAGTCGTGATAGATCGCGCAGTGATTGTCTTTGCTTAGTCGTAAGTTCGCTCAAGACCAATGGTCGCTAATTAAAGTCGCGAGACGTCTTTGAGTGTTCGCGTTGTTGTTCTCACGATGGTTAAATCACGATCAAATGTCGCTGATCGAGAACATGCCCGATATTTGTCATTCTTCGTGAGCTTTGCTCACGAGACTTCTTCACATGACCACGCCGCTAGCTATCAATGACAACGGTCCTCTTTATCGTGATCCACCTTTTTACATCAAAACTTGTCTTTGAAATGACACGAATATACACACGACATAATATCTTTCGAGGTAAACATAATCATATCAAATGGCAGCTCAAATGATCACTTATCGCTTATAAACTAAACAAATATGGCCTTATAAATTAGGCAAAATGAGGTTTATCACATGTGACGGTTTGTTTCACCGCTTTAATTGGAGTCGCCCTCGTAACGTGAAGCATCCCGATTATGGAGTATATTCAGGATCGACATGCAAGCAAGGTGAGATTGAAGCGATTGTGATTTCCACATGAGTGCATACTTTCTTGGAAGCGGTTCGTCTTGTTGAAAACACCACCCATGTTGGACATTTTCAAAGAAGGTTTGTATTAGTATATCGGATTATTCTTAAATTATAGTTCGGACATTGATCCCATAGTATTACAAATATAGCATGTACTTATCTTCGTTGTTCACTTAATAGTTTGAGTCAAAATTTTCACCCAATTACTATTGTAAAAAGTACACACCACAATCACGACAGAAAATAAAGAACACAAGAATTGTTTACCCAATTCTTGCGACTACATCCGGAGACGATGCGAGCCGTAGATTCACTATATTTTGACATCAGATTACAAGGAAATAACTCTTAATAGTTAATAATCAAACCCTAAGCCCTTGGGTTCCGCCTGGTCACAAAAACACGGGCCAAAGTTGAGTCCAAATCGGACTTGAGTGTATAGTCCATTCGGGCTCCATACCCCAATAATTACCAATTTGAATTGTATTGCTAGAAGGTCGTTTATAATATTCCCACCATCCCATTATAATTGGCTCGTTATTTTTGACACGTAGATTCAAAGTGGCCAGAGCGAGATTTTACTGGAGGGCCCAATTTTTTTAAATAAAATTAGTAAAATAATATTGTTTAAATTACATAACAATGTTAGAAAAATAAAAGTTAAACACAATCACCATCATAAGTTTATCTTATATTCTTCATTTTCTGAAATCGTGCATAATAATTTCATTGGTAGCATTAACAAACACATCATTTTCAATATACGAAATTAAAGTCATTCAATAGTTTGGTTCAACACTTATATTTCTAAAATAATAATCATATATTCAACTGATCTATATTTTGATTGTTTTATCATCAACAAGTTTTTTAGGTGCTCAAAATAAGAATTTAAATAACTTAGATGCCTTCGGTTGATTGTTGTTATAATAATTTATCATAAAAATTTTAGAAATTAGATTGATCATATTAGTTCACATATAAACCGTTATATTTTTATATCTGATTTTATTTTATCAACATAATCAAATAATAGAAAAAGAAAAAAAAGAGCGCAAAATAGAGAGACAAGAGAGTATAATTAAATTACGGAAAAGAAAAATGAAAAATAAAAGAAGAAAGAGAAAAGGAAAGGAAAAGGAAAAAACGAATGTTGAAAAGGAAAAGGAAAAGTAAAATGAAGAAGTAAAAGTAAAAGAAGAAAGCTAAAAAGGAAAAGAAGCAGAGAAGAAATGAAAAGGAAAAGAAAAAGAAGAAAGCGAAAAGGTAAAGAGAATGAATGAAAAGTGAAAAGAAAAAGAAGCGGTGGGTTTCAACCGGGTCCTCAAAATAAGCGATAATAAACCCGCCTATGGCTGGACATTGAAGACTATTCCTATTACTAAATATCTACTACTAATACTTAAAATTTGCAGTGGCCAGGGGCCCCACAAGCTAACTCAACGTACTGCGTAGATTAGAGGGGTTTGTATGTAAAGTAGTGCGGCCTATCAAATTTGAGCCACTTTTTAAGGTTAAAATGATTCTTTTTTTAGAATTGACAACTTTTAATGAGACGATCCAAAAAGAAAAACAAATCATTTTTATTTGGACTGAGAGAGTATTTTATTTTATTTTATTTTCCTCTGTGTCTCTGGCTAGTTAGCTATCTTGGAGTTAAATGTAATAATACCTAATTATTGTTTTAATGATTCATTAGGTGTTGACTTCAATTGAAAACTTCTGCATTTGCTCAATTGCAAGTGGCATGGTGATTGAAGTGATCGTGCTTGTATGCCAAAAGAGGAAATTTCGCGATGTCATAGATAACCTTCTTGTGCTATTGATTGGTGGCATCCCCATCGCAATGCCCATAGTTCTTTCTGTCACAATGGCTATTGGCTCTCACAGCCTCTCCCAACAAGGAGCTATCACGAAGAGAGTGACAGCAATCAAGGAAATGGCAGGGATGGATGTTCTTTGCAGTGATAGAACTGGCATTCTTACTCTCAACAAACTTACTATCGACAAAAACATTGTTAAGGTCACAACTTTACTCAAACTCTTCCTTCCAATATTCATTTCATCCAAACTAAAAAATTATGGCCCTTCAGATATTCGGAAAAGATGTTGACAAAGATATGGTAGTCTTGATGGCTGGAAGAGCATCGAGGTTGGAGAATCAAGACGCAATTGACTGTGCAATAGTTTCCATGTTAGATGACCCAAAAGAGGTAACCAATCTATAGTTAAGAGCCGTTTTTCATGCCAAAATGAAACTGATTATTAGATTATTGAATGGAAGGCGCGGGCTGGGATAACAAAAGTTCACTTCATCCCCTTCAACCCAACTGACAAGTGGACTGCATTTACCTACTTAGACAGTGATGGTAAAATGCAGAGAGTGAGCAAAGGCCTCCAGAGCAAATTCTTAACCTGGCATATAACAGATCAGACATTGCGAGCAGAGTGGACTCTATCATTGATAAATTTGCTGAGAGAGGTCTAAGATCGCTTGTTGTTGATCGCCAGGTAACTTATTTCTTACATTCCCATCACTCGACGACTGATGCATTCATTCAGTTTCTTAGCAACTCGTGCGTTTCAGCAAGTCCCTGAAGGAACCAAAGAAAGCCTCAGTGGTCCGTGGGAATTTGTTGGTCTTCTGCCTCTCTTTGATCCGCCCCGTCATGACAGCGCTGAGACTATCAGGAAAGCTCTTGATCTTGGAGTTCGTGTTAAAATGATCACAGGTTTCTTCATTGCTCATCAAATCCAAATTTTCATGTCACTCTGCTGCATGCATTGCCAAAATTAATATTGATGAGGAAAAATGCTTCAGGTGATCAACTAGCAATTGCTAAGGAGACCGGAAGACGCCTTGGGATGGGCACCAACATGTATCCTTTGTCATCATTGCTCGGAGAGCACAAGGACTCGGTTGTTGCTCTACCGTTGGAGGAGCTCATCGAGAAAGCTGATGGATTCGCGGGTGTCTTTCCAGGTAATCACCATCCTAGCTACAAACTAAGAGGGTGTCTGGTTGAGCTTATAAGCTTTTCAAAACAATTTATAAGTTATTTAGGAGATTATAAGCACATGAGAATTATTTGAGAAAATAAACTCTTAAACAACTTATCAGAAATTTATGAACAACAATAAATTTTTCAAAATAATCTTATTGTGATTCATTATTTGCAACATATACCCTATCAACTTCAGTTCTTTTCGATTTTCTCTCTAATTATGATTTTCTTCCTCTAACTCACGACAATAACTATAGCCTATAAGCTCAATTATCAAAACACTTTGACAACTTATAAACTCTTAAGATATTACATCTTATAAGCTTTTAAAATATCTTATAAGTTGTTGCAACTTATAAGCTCTCTAAACTAAGTTTAATCAAACACCATCTAAATACATCATAGGACTCGGGTAATATCTGATTTTAGAACCATTTATTTGCTGGTGGTTGCAGAGCACAAGTACGAGATTGTAAAGATACTGCAGACAATGAAGCACATTTGTGGGATGACAGGGGATGGAGTGAACGACGCGCCAGCACTGAAGATTGCAGACATAGGAATCGCAGTCGCAGATTCCACCGATGCTGCTCGTAGCACCTCCGATATAGTCCTCACTGAGCGAGGGCTGAGTGTCATCATCAGCGCTGTCTTAACGAGCCGCGCCATCTTCCAGAGGATGAAGAACTACACAGTTAGTTAACACTAAAATTTTTATACTCAATGAGTTCCTATCTGTGTAGTATTTGCCTAAGCATGTCATAATTTTGATCTCTATTATTATGTTTTTTTGGCAGATATACGTTTTATCCATTACAATACGTATAGTGGTAAGCTTACAAACACCCATCTTTAACACTGTGAATATATATTATAAATATGAATGGATCTTGATTTATACAAATGGTGTTCTTTCTGACTTAGATAGGATTTATGTTGCTCACTGCATTTTGGAAGTTCAATTTTCCTCCGTTTATGGTTCTTATCATTGCAATTCTTAATGATGGTAAGAATGTACCCATTTCTGCTCTGCACATGTTTGTTTATGTGGACTGTGCTCTTGTATAAGAAAACCAGTTATGATGATGATGTGGAAAAGAGGGTTGTTAGTAAGTTAGTTATGAAACTAACTTACAGCTCACAACATCAATTGCATGGCTGTGATCTCTGCGTTGTATATATATATTGGTTTGTTTCAAGAAGCAGTTATCAAGTTTTTCCTATTTTTCTTTCATGTAGAAAATAGAGATAAGAAAGCTAGAGAAGGAGAATTAAGCGAAGCTCTTGGTTTGTGAGCTCGAGACTTTCTCGTTGTATTTTTCAGTCGTTGAATAGAAGTCGATATTATCGTCTCCATGGACATAGGCTTTATAGCCGAACCATGTAAATGCTCGTGTCATTATTTTCTTGTTCGTGAATTGTGTTGTGAATTATTTTTCAAGTTCAACAATTGGCGCCGTCTATGTGAAAGAAATTCACGAAGAACACAACACAATCATCGCCTTTGTAATCGAAAAGAATCATGATGAATCCATCGAGACCGGAAATGGAAAAGTTCAATGGAAGAAACGATTTCGCCCTATGGAAAATCAAGATGCATGCAATCTTGATCCAGCAAGGACTTCTTCGAGCCATTGAAGGCGGTGGAATAGAGAAGAAGAAAAAGGAAAAAAAAGAAGACTCGAGTTATGTGACGAGGATGATCGAGGAGGAGATTGATATGAAGGCGCACAACATGATTATCCTTTGCCTAGGGGATAAAGTCCTACGCGAAGTTTCGAATGAGACAACTGCAGCAGCTGTTTGGCATAAGTTTGAGTCATTGTACATGACCAAGTTTTCGGCAAACAGGTTGTATAAGAAACAACATTTCTATTCCATGAAGTTCACATAAGAAAAAACGCTTAAGGATCAAATAGAATATTTCTGCAAATCTGTTGATGATCTTGAAGGGATCGACGAAGAAATCAAAGATGAAGATAAGGCAATACTTCTCCTAAATGCTCTCCCAAAAAGTTATGAACATGTGAAAGATGTTATTATTTTTGGAAGAGAAGGTGCTATATCTCTGGAAGATGTCCAAAATGCTCTTCGAACAAAGGAGCTCCAGAAAGCTCATGAAGGAAAGAAGGATATTCTTCCAGAAAGCTTGAACATTAAAAGGTTCAAAGGAAAGAACAAGAAACCCTATGATGACTCCAAGAAAAAGGATTATAGTAAATCACAGGAATCGAAAGAGATCAGAAAATGTTTTGAGTATCGAAAACCTAGACATCTTAGGAAAAACAGCTACATATGGAAAAGAAAACAGAAAGAATTTAAGGGCCAATCATCGAACAATGCTGACAATATCCAAGAAGCAAGAAAGAAAGTTTTAAATATGTTGCAAGAAGATGCAGAAAACCATTGGACTTTGGATTCTGCTTGCTCGTTCCACATGTGTCCATTGAAATGCATGTTCACCACCTTGGAGATTAAGGAGCAAGGGTCAGTCCTTTTAGGAAATAATCAGGTATATCTCATTAAAAGCATAAGTAGCATTAAATTCAGAATGCATGATGATTCCATTAAGATCATTTCGGATCTAAGATATATACCTGATTTGAAAAGGAACTTGATATCTCTTGGAATGCTTGAAAATAAAGGTTTTAACTGGGGATCACATGATAGAGAATTGCATGTTAGAAAAGGGAACATATTAATGATTAGAGGTCATAGAAGCCACAGTTTGTATTATCTAGATCCACAAGTTATGATGGGAGAAAATGAGATAAACACAGAGAATGAAGCTATAAAATGGCATACAAGATTAGGACATATCGGGGAGAAGGGGTTGAGCGAGCTAGTGAAACAACAATTGATTCCTACTTCTGCAAAATCAAAGCTCGAACACTGTGAGTCTTGTACGTTAGGAAAAATCACAAAGCTATCATATCCAAAAGGTTCACCTTTTTTCTAAAGAACCTCTAGATTATGTTCATGTTGATTTGTGGGGACCTGCAAATGTTATTACTCAAGGTGGAGCAAATTTTTTCTTGTCCATAATTGATGATTACAACAAAAGGTTTGGGTATATCTCTTAAAACAAAAATCAGAGGCATTCGGATACTTCAAGATTTGGTGTGCTGAAGTAGAAAATCAAAAGAGAGTAGATTGAGATGTTTAAGAACTGACAATGGTTTGGAATTCTTATCAAAGGAATTTGAGGACTACTGTAAAGAGAAATGAATAAAACGGCATAGAAGTGTTCCAGCTAATCCCCAACAAAATGGAGTTGTTGAACGAATGAATAGAACACTTCTTGAAAGGATGAGATGCATGTTCATTAACTCAGGTTTGACTAAGAAATTCTTAGGGGAGGCAGTGGCAATTGCTTCTTAATTGATTAACAAGTGCCCCTCATCTGCAGTACAATTTAAAACCCCGGATGAACTATGGAGTGGCCATGCAGCTGATTACTCAAATCTCAGAAATTTTGGATGTCAGGCTTTTGCCCACATTAAGCAAGGTAAGCTGGCACCAAGAGCATTGAGGTGTGTGATGTTAGGGTGTCCAAATGGAGTGAAAGGGTATAGCTATGGTGTACAGAGCCGGGAGCTAACAAAATCATAATTAGCATGGATGTAATATTCAAAGAAGATATCATGCCATTTATGAAGGTTGTGATGGGTGTTCAGAAAGATGTCACGCACCACAAAGAAATTGAAATGCAGAATAAATGAGTTATGGTGGAGCTTGTAAGTAAGGGCAAACCACCAATTCTTACACATGAGGAACAAGAGACAGAGTCAGAAGATCAAGAGCAGCAGCTTAGTGATAATGATGATCTAAATAATTACATGTTAGCCAAGGACATAGTAAGGAGAAACATAAAGCCTCCAGACGGGTTTAGACATGCTGATATGATTGCAAATGTATTCAACATTGCAGAAGATATAAAATATCAAGAATCGAGGTCATATGATGAGGCAATGAGCTGCAAGGATAGAGAGAATTGGATTAAGGCGATGAATGAAAAAATGGATTCATTGATCGAAAACAACACTTGGATTCTGGTAGATAGACCCACTCATCAGAAATATGTAGGATGCAAATCGATTTAGAAAAGAAAAATAGAGATGATGGATGGAAAGGAAATTGTGAGATTCAAAGCCAGATTAGTAGCAAAGGCATACACACAAAAGGACGGAATTGATTTTAATAAAATCTTTTCTCCAATTGTGAAGCATTGTTCAATCAGAATCCTTTGTCTTTGGTAATGCAGCAGGACATGTATTTAGAGCAGTTAGATGTAAAAACGACCTTCTTGAATGGGAGATTGGAGGAAACTATTTACATGGAGCAGCCAGAGGGTTTCATTCCATGAGGACATGAGGGAAGAGTATGTCTGCTAAAGAGATCTTTATATGGTCTTAAACAAAGCTCAAGACAATGGTACATCAGATTCGATTAGTTCATGCTAAATTCTGAATATTCTAAATCAAAACATGATAGTTGTGTCTATATGAAAGGATGAGGAAAAAAAGCAGTGACATATTTACTCCTACATGTAGATGATATGCTGATAGCAAGAAAGAGTAAAGTGGAAATTCAGAAACTGAAGGATCAAATGAAATCAATTTTTGAGATGAAGGAATTGGGATGTGCTAGAAGAATACTTGGCATGGACATAATAAGGGATCAAAACCACAAAAGCTTGTGCTTGTTGCAAGCTGATTATATTACTAAAGTAATAAGGAAATTCAACATGCAAGCGAAAGTATCGTTGTTCACGTGTCATAACAAGTTAAGTTCATCATCTCTCGTCCACCTGACGAGATCTTTGAAAAATGGCCATGTATCCAATACCTTATTCAAATGCGGTAGGAAGCATTATGTATATGATGATTTGTACAAGACCTGACCTTGCATATGCTATTAGTGTTTTGAGCAGATATATGTCCAATCCCAGAAGGTTACAGGGGATGCACCAAAAATCGTTCGTGATATATGAAAGGTATTGTGGATTATGGATTGATGTTTGAGAAAGTAGATGAGACAAAGGGTGGTGATCCGTTAAAGGGTTATGTGGATCTTGACTCAGTAGCAAATATAGATTGCGTAAGATCTCAAACCGATATATATTCACATTGTATAACAATGATAAGTTGAAATCGATGCTATAATCGATAGTGTCTTTATCGACTCACCAATGAATTCATAGCCATAATGAAGCCGCAAGAAGAATGGCCCGCAGGTGAGTCCGGCAAAATGGGCCCGCCCGATGGGTCGGCCAGGGTACCGTGGGTTAGGGATGGGTTGGGCTTGAAAATATACGCTCGAAAAAAATCGGGCCTAAAACCCGCCCAGATGGCTCGTCAGACTAATCGGGCTTTGGGGCTAAAAGTGCCGCCCATGTAGTACTTAATAGGATACTTTTAAGTGTCCCCATTTTAAAAATCACTATTATTTACTTAATTGGTACACTTGATAGGACATTTTTAAGTGTCCTAAACAGTAAATATCTTAAGTCTTATATTAAAGCTACTAAAAAGACAAAAAAAAAGTGTCCAATTTTTATCGGACGGGTTTAGCCTGAAAGCCCGGTGGCCCGGACATGGCCGGGATGGACTCTGATTTTTTTGGCTGGTAGATTTTCGAACGGGCCGGGCCGACCCGCATAGTGCCCAAAGCCCGATGGGCTCGGGCCGGGTTAGCTCGGGCCGCTACTTTTTCCACCTCTACTCAGAGGTATGTTGAGTGATTTTGGCATTTCTCATAAAAGTGTTAAAATCTTCTGTGATAATCAGAGTGCATTACACTTAGCCAAACATCAGGTTTTTCATGAGAGATCTAAACATATCGTCGTTAGATATAATTTTGTGAGAGATTTAGTTAACAAATGATTGATTACGGTGAGTAAGATTTCAACTGAAGAAAATGAAGCAGATGCATTAACAAAAGCATTGCCAAAGGTGAAGTTCAGACATTGTTTGGATCTTGTGAAGCTAAAATGAACAAGATGGATTGAGAGGGTAATTAAGGCTTATACTCAACTAGGTGGAGAACTGTGGACTATGCTCTCGTATAAGAAAACCAGTTATGATGATGACGTGGAAAAGAGGGTTGTTAGTAAGTTAGTTATGAAACTAACTTACAGCTCACAGCATCAGTTGCATGGCTGTGATCTCTGCGTTGTATATATATATTGGTTTGTTTCAAGAGGCAGTTATCAAAATTTTCATATTTTTCTTTCATGTAGAAAAGAGAGATAAGAAAGCTTGAGAAGGAGAATTAAGCGAAGCTCTTGGTTTGTGAGCTCGAAACTTTCTCGTTGTATTTTTCAATCGTTGAATAGAAGTCGATATTATCCTCTCTGTGGACATAGGCTTTACAGCCGAACCACGTAAACGCTCGTGTCATTATTTTCTTGTTCGTGAATTGTGTTGTGAATTATTTTTCAAGTTCAACAGTTTCTACACATCTCTAATATTTTTTTATTTTTCTTTTTTTTGACTTGTAGGTACTATTATGACGATATCAAAGACCAAGTGAGGCCGTCTCCATTGCCGGATTGTTGGAAGCTGAGTGAAATTTTTGGGACCGGGATTGTTCTAGGAGCTTACCTTGCTCTGATGACTTTCATATTCTTCTACTTGGCCTATGAAACCAGCTTCTTCGCAGTAAATGCGACTTACCTTTTCCATCGTTTTTCTTAGTCAAAGACACTATTAACTCCAGACATGATTGATCTAACTGTGTGCTATTAATTTTTCATCAGAAACATTTTCATGCAGAAGATTTTAGTCAGCATGTGGGTGAGCTAATCGAAGATAGCTCAAAAGAATTGAAAGACAAGTTATCATCTGCTGTTTATCTTCAAGTGAGCACCGTCAGCCAAGCCTTGATATTCGTCACTCGCTCTAGAGGATGGTCCTACACAGAGCGTCCCGTTCTGCTGCCCGTGGCCACCTTCATCATTGCGTAATTGGTTAGCAGTTTTTTTCCCTTTGAATCACTTGAAAAAAAAAGGGTTAATGAGTTTGACAAACATGCATTCTACATAACAGGTTACAACCTTAATATCTGCGGAGGTTACATATGATATGTTCGGGATCAAGAAAATCGGGTGGGGATGGATAGGTGTGATCTGGTTGTGCAATATTTTATCATACATGTTGCTTGATCCTATCAAATTTGGAGTGAGGTATGCTCTAAGTGGGAGAGCTTGGAATCTGCTGCTTAACCAGTGGGTATAGTTTGTTCAAATTCGACTCTTTTCCTACGTACTATAATTTGACTGGCTCTAAATGAATGTTAATTTGCACTTTGCAGACTGCCTTCAACACCCAAAAGGACTTCAGAAAGGAAACTCGTGAAGCAGCATCGGCTGCCGAACAGAGAACCATCCAGGGCTTGCAATCAACAGAAACCAAAATGTTCAACGAGAAAAGCGCATCTAGGGAGATGAATATCATGGCCGAGGAAGCTAAGAGAGGCGCAGAAGTTGCAAGGTTGAGGGAGCTGCACACACTGAAAGGGAAGATGGAATCCTGTACAAAGTTGAGGGGTTTAGACATTGATGTCAATCCACACTACAATGTCTGATCACATCTGCCCTTACTTGTTCAATTGTGTTAGTGTAATCTGTTAGAGTTGGTTAACTCTGACTAAGTCTCCTCATTTTAAGGAGTTAATTATTTTTTAGTGTTTTGCCTTTTTCTTCTCTTTGGTGTGCAGATTACGACATGTTTCGCGGGATGCGATGGTAACACACTGAAGAACACAGAAACAGATCGCTAGAGATCAGGGTGGACTAAGTGCCTCGAGCCTTATTTTCCGAGAGCAAGTCGAGCAATTAACTGCCACGACTTAGTCACTACCTAGTGGGCCAGATCTTGGTCCATGACATGCAGTCGAAGGCCTCTCAACTCCTATAAAATGAGAGGCAAAGCGATAGTAAAAGGCACGCATTCCTGAAAAATCATCTAAAGATCTGTTTATGTTGGTGAGTCTGTTTTAGTAACATTTTCAATATCACACGAGTGTTTTGACTTCTAATGGTGTTAGAAGGTTGTTCTTTTTAGTACACGAGTGGTGTGAGGAAATTTTTAGTATTTTTCATATATCTTGATAGATAGCTTCTTAGCTTTTTCATAGATCTTGATAGATAGTTTTAGTACTCAACTTTCCGACTTTATCTTGTGGTAAAGTAGTGAGTTTTTGTAATGTTCACTGTAAAGTTTATAGTGAATAATTTTGCCATATCGGCATCTACAGATTATAATTTTAATCTGTAGAAAAAGTTACTTCGGTATTCTTCAAGTTTTTAATTCCGCTGTTTTACTCTGTGTGTGGAGAACAGTCTACATAACAGTTTTGTGTTTAGGCGAAGCAACACTTTCAATTGGTATCAGAGCTCACACTCGATACACTGAGTGAGATCCTATCAGGTATTTCGCTGTAATTTCGCCATGGATTCAAACAATGCTGGTTATTATCGACCACCAATCTTGGATGGATCGAATTATTCCTACTGGAAGACCAGAATATGCTCATACATCAAGTCCATTGATGTTAAAGCATGGTAGTCCGTGGAGAACGGATGGTCAATCCTAAAGACCACTGATGTTCAGGGCGATGTTACCCCAACACCGTCTGCACAGTGGACAAGAGATCAGGTTGACAATGCTAACTTCAACGAGAAGGCCCTCAATGCCATTTACGCATCCGTGGACATGTGAATGTTCAAATTAATCAAGAACAAGTCGTCTGCGAAATATCGTGGGATGTTCTTCAACAAAGATTGTGAGGGTGATACCAAGATAAAGGTCTCGACTTCATTCTCACTTCCAAATTGAGAATATGAAGATGGAGAAGAAGAGAACATCAACAACTACACCAAGAGGATATTGGATATTGCCAATGAGTGCCAAGATCTTGGTGATGCGATAAGTAACAAGTTGTCGGGTGTCCAAGCTCTTCTAACCTTACCCGCAATTTGAGATGAAGGTCACGGCTATTGAAACATCTCAAGCAGTTGATGCCATTGAGTTCATGGATCTCATGAATTCACTCAAGACATCGAGATGAATCGGAGGAGAAAGGTGCAATCAATAAGAAGCCGATCACGCCTTCATGCTGGTGCAACATCCAAAGAAACATCGCGGGAGATAATCGAGTTAGATGATGAAGAGGAGCTGCAGGAGATCAATGATGGCGATGATGTTGCTCTAATCACCAGGAAATTCAACACTATGGTAAGAAAGATGAACAAGGCAAAGGTTCAAGCTAGGCCTATGGATCAAAATCATCGGATGGTAGAATATCCGCCTTCAAAACCTCAAAGCTTCACTCCACCAAGACCAGTGAGGAAGTCTTTTTCCTCAGACACGTTTAAGTATAATTCCTCCAACATTGATGGTATCCAATGCCGTGAATGCAAAGGTTATGGTCACTATGCGAATCAATGTGCGAACACGCTAAGAAAGAGAGAAAAGTCGTACTGGGTATCATGGAGTGATGATGAAGCTGAGTTCTTCGAAAAGGTAAATAATGACAGCGACGCTGCGGCCAGCATTGTTGCTACAGCACTCCACGTCGTAGTTTCCAGAATATTATCAGACGATGAGGGAGATGCAGTCAGTTTTGTTCCAGTATCAAACAGGTATGGTCTCGACTAAGATTCAAGTTTGTCTTGATTAAATGCTCTTGTGAATGATAAAGATTGTGAGGGCGATTATGATGAAGACACTACGCCATAGTACAAGAGTTGAAAAAGCTATACGACGAGCTACTTGAGAAATGGAAAAGATAAAGTAGAGATCTTGAGCTAACATCGAGAGAAATCACGAGGCTGAAAGCATCTCCGCTAAGTTGGGTCTTGGTAACCCAAAGGGAAGTCGAACTAAACAAGATGACTTGTCGACTTGAAGTGGCACAAAATGCGTTCGAGAAAGTGGAATACAGTGCACGTATAAATTAGATGATGCTTTGTTAATGGGTAAAATAGATCTTTCTGGGTTAGGTTTTACGATGTTCTAACATCGTTGTTCCCATTAATTGTTGCCACAAATGGAAAACCATTCGTTAAAGAAGGTGGACCGGTAAAGGGTAAAATGACACGAAGAAAACATTGAAAATCATTATGTCATTCTTGCTCTACACTGGTCACATTAGGCCTTTCATTATAAAGCGAAGGCTGATTTTAATGGACATAGGATGATGCCTAGGTCGTATTATACGAACACTTCAGTACTGCACTCCCAACCTTGCTCTCGCTGCGTAGCAAACACGACCATCAGAGGCCGACTCGAACAAAGTTTGGGTCGGGAAAGATGATGTAAAATGCCATATTGTTTATCTTTGCATTGAAAACTAACATTTCGGGTTCATGGTATTTTGATAGCGGTTGTTCCGTCACATTTGGTAATGAAGTCGCTTGCCAACTATGAGTCGTATGATGGGGTAGTGTATCATTTGGAGGTGGCTCTAAAGGAAAAATCATGAACAAAGGACTCTAAATGTCCAGGTTTACCTAGCCTCAAGAATGTCTTGCACGTATGAGGTTTAATGGCAAATCTTATAAGCATAAGTCGATTATGTGACGAAGAGTTGCAAGTGAAATTTGACAGAAATTCTTGTGAGGTCTATGATAGTAAGAACACATGTCTCATGAAAGGACAGAGGTTAGCCGATAACTGTTATATGGCCGACGAACCAAAGTGCAATAAGGCACAAATTGATGAGAATGTGTTATGGCATCAAAAGTTAGGACATACTAACTTTATAAATCTTGACAGGTTGAACAAAATGGAAGCAGTATGTGGACTACCCAAGCTAGCAGAAGCTGGAAAGGTGGTCTGTGGTGATTGTCAAAGGGTAAAACAGACCCATGTTCTCCACGCTGTTGTACAACATCGCGAGCAACATTATGGTACAACACGTTGTTTTGAGCTACTTCACATGGACTTGGTAGGGCCTGTCGAGATCGAAAGCTTGGGTGGCAAGGGTATACATATGTCATTGTGGATGATTTTTCAATGTACACATGGACATTTTTTTTATGAGAAAAATCAGACACACTTGAAACGTTTAAAATCCTCTTTGCTAGAATTTTTAACATGTTTGGTGTTAAAGTGTCAAGGATCCGATCAGATCATGAAAGAGAGTTCGAGAATACCTCTTTCACAAATTTTTGAGAAAATGGAATTTTCCAAGAATTCTCAGCGCCAAAAACACACGAACAAAATGGTGTGGTGAGCGCAAGAATAGAACTCTAATAGAAATGGCACGAGTTATGTTAAGCTCGAAAGGTGCATCCCAAGCGTTTTTGCGTGCGGTTCATTAACACCGCATGTCATATTAACAATCACGTGAACATCCGACCAGGTTCCTTCAAAATCCCGTATGAAATTTTGAAAGGAAGGAAACCTAATCTCAAATATTTTCATGTGTTTGGGTGTATTTGCTGAAGGGAAAACCAGGTTTAGCCCTCGCTCCGAGGATCTATCTTGGATATTTAATTCACCATACATTGATTATATACCAGCATCGTCTACATAATTAATTGCAACACGTGGGGGTTTTCTCGTGTTTACCTTTGGATCCGTGAGGTCGGTCGAGCAGACGAGCGGATCGAACGGAATCGGACTCGTGCTTTTGACCTTCGGGATCGTATCCGGTTGCCCAATCTCCAGCGTCGGTGAGGACAATCTATGGAGAATGCTTGGAAAATCACCCGATGCTCTATGGAATTTCGAAAATTCTCTCAATTTCTTGTGAGATGGGCGAAAATTCTATGAGGATTAATGAACATTAACTGGACTTTATCTCTTACCTTATATTTATAATGCATTACCATAATCCCATAAGGAAAGGATCTATGCATATCCCATAAATATAATTATATCCTTGTAAGATAAAGAGAATAAAATCTTACCATAGTGAGCTATAGGGTGCCGATTTCAAGAGCTTACGGGCTGGATGGGCCGACCAGGATCAAATGCAAGGAATAAAGATGGGCCTCAAATAAATTAATTATCTTATGTTCGACCCGAACATAAATTAATTTATAAAGATTTATTCATGCCACTAGAGAATAAATGTTGACTTACCCTTTATTACCGAAGTTGAGTCGGGCTTGCACTTAGACATTCTGAATCCCGTATTTAAGATATCGAGCGTCCATTAATTATTTATAGCATCGGTGCTTAAAATAATTAATATTTTAATTCCTTAAGCGTACCACTCGATATTATTATTTTACTTGAGCTAACTCAACTGCGGGGTTTAGTACAATAAACCTTTTGAGCTCCTTAAGGGGCGTCATCATCCTAAACGGATCGGTGACTCGTCTGAGATAACTAGCGTGACATCAAAATCGCCACCACCCAAGATCACGGAGAATCTTGGGTTAGAACATATAACCTCACCCATAACAAGTCAAAGTGATGGTCGAGAACTCATACTCACCTAATACCTTATCGAGGTTTAGATCATCGTAAGTCGCGAGAGATCTTGGTTCTTCACGACGGACGAGATGAAGAACACATCTCACTTGTGATCCTTCAATACGTCGAGGCGTACCGGCATAGACAAGCAACTAAGTCAAGTCACTTCTTATCTATCTGCGGCTATCCGACAACTCGTCCTCAAGTTGTCTCGGTTGTGAAACTTTTATATCTCATCAAGCTTGACCAATCATACGGACTTTGTGATCTTCTACACATGTATGATCTAACTTATATATGAGATAAGGGGACACGATATATGCAATCAAGTATTGAATTCGGATAGGAGATTGTAATAGTGGTAACGAAACATTGTATACAAGCTCAACCAAAGCGCTTTCGATGTCTACAATCAACAATCTCCCACTTATACTAAAGCAAACTTTTAGTATACAATGTGTCTCTACTAGCTATTACAAACAACCATCACTTTGCTTCTCCCACTTATACAAAAGTTTCCTTTCTAAGTGGGTGCCATCAGCAAATCGAGTCCTCTAACGTGTCCATCGTAGACTTTTGCGGTGAGCTCTTCGTGAATGGATCCGCTAGATTTTCCGTCGTATCAATCTTTTCAATCAACACGTCACCTCGTCTAACGATTTCTCGTATGACATGGTACTTTCTCTATGTGTTTGGTCGCCTTGTAGGTCCGTGGTTCCTTCGAGTTTGCCACCGCACTTGAGTTAGCACAATGAAACAATGATACTCTTGGACAAACCGGTACCACACCTAGATCCATGAGGTAGTTCTTGAACCATCTGACCTCCTTAGAAGCCTCGAAGGCGGCTACAAATTCGGCTTCCATGGTAGAGTCCGCAATGCATCATTGCTTTGCACTCATGAGGATCGGCTCACCTCCCAAGGTAAACACATAGCAGGGTTGACTTTTTCTCATCACGGTCGGCTTGAAATCCAGTCTCAGATAACCCAAAGGCATTAGACTATCTCGCATGGTAAACTAGCCTATAATCTCGAGTCCTTTTCGGTGCTTGGTATATGCTTTCTGCGATCGATGAGCTTGTCGAGGTTAGGCGATATCTAGCTACTATGCTACCGCATAGCGATATCGGGCCTCGTCCATAGCATTGCGTACATGAGAATTCCTACGGCGAGCGTAAGGAACTTGTCTCATTTCCTCTATCTCGCTGCGGTCATAGGTGATCTGCGTCTTGAATAAAGGCGCCATATGCGAAAGGTAGCAATCCTTTCTTGGCGGTGCTGCATACTAAAGCAGTAATCACGATATCAATGTAAGTCGCACGAGATAAGCTCAACATTTTCTTCTTGCGATCTCGGTGAAACCTTGATCCCAAGAATGCAGCTGCATCTCCTAAGTCTTTCATTTGGCCGATCGGATAACCAACTCTTTACGTCGAATATGACTTCACGTTGTTGCCAACTAGAAGAATGTCATCTACATAAAGTGCAAGAAATACCACATCACCGTTAACATCTAGCAGATACACACACTCTCGCTGAACAGCTGGGTAAATCCATGGGACTTTACCACCTCGTCAGCGTAAGTTCCATGATCGGGAGGCTGCTTAAGTCCATAAATGGACATCTTAAGCTTCCATACTAGATGCTCTTCACCTTTACCACATAACCTTGGTTCTTTGCATATAGATGTCTCTACCTTCCTCAAGGTAACCGTTTAAGCGGTTTTAACATCCATTGCCAAACCTCAAGGTTGAGTGGGCTGCTATGGCTAGAAGAATTACGATGGACTTGAGCATTGCTACGGTGAAAAGGTCTCGTCGAAATTGATGCCCTCAATGAGTGTACCCTTTCGCCACAAGCACGGCTTTAAAAGCGAAACCTCTCCATCGGAATCTTTCTTCTCTTGTATATCCACTTACTACCTCGGCTTCCTTGCCATCGGTAGAGTGTCTTTCATATACATCCATAGCGTAATGGACTCCGTTTCTAAGTCCATAGCGGTGTGCCATGATCTTGCATCAATGTCTTGTATCGCCTCCTTGTATGTCCATGGGTCGATTATTGCTGTTCGTTTCACAGGACTATATCAGAAGATTGTCCACGAACATAAATCGCTCGGGTTGACGAACAACCCTCCCACTCTGACGAGGTTCTACGGGCACTATGGCAGCGGTGGGTGCGAAACTTGTGGTTCTCTATCTTGCACAACTTCTTTGGTAGGTACCACTTATGCGGTCGGTATCTCGGTGGAACTCGACCCACTTCAATTTCTTGAAGTATCGGTGTCGATCCTCTCACTAGACTCGACATCTCGTACCTTTGGCTGTCGTTGGTGGAATAAGATCATCTTCTAATTCTTGAAGAATGATTTCAACTTTGGATTTATGATTTTTCATATAGTCCTCTTCTAAGAATCGAGCATTAATGCTAATAATGACCTTGATCCTTGGGACTATAGAATAAACCACCTTCGTTCCTCTAGGATAGCGATAAACGACCTTGCGTCGGATCTAGCCTCCAACTTGTCGGCCTTCTTGTTCGGCCGTGTCTTTGGGCTGCCCATATCCTTATGTGGCTTAAAGCGGGCTGCGCCCAAACCACAACTCGAAAGGGTCTTATCGGTGACTTGGATGGTACTAGATTTAGCAAGTATGCATTGTTTCTAAGGCATACCCAGGCGAAATAGGCAATGTGCATAACTCGTCATTGATCTAACCATTTCGAAAAGAGTCCTATTTCTTCGCTCGACACACCATTTTCTTTGTGGTGTGCCCGGTGAAATCTTGTTGGGATGTAATCCCACACTTCACTAGGTAGTCCATAAACTCGTTCTTGAGGTATTCGCCACCGCGATCGGACATGATGACTTGATACTCTTACCTAACCGTCTCCACTTCCGCCTTAAACTCTTTGAATTTCTCAAAGCATTCGGACTTGTGGTGAAGCGGTATACGTATCCGTACCTTGAGTGTCGTCGATGAAAGTGACAAAATACTGCGTACCCTCCACGAGCTTGTGTGGACATCGGTCCACGGTCGAAATGGACTAACTCCAACATTTCTTTGGCTCTATAACCGCCCGCTTTGAAGGGTCCGGTCGACATCTTACCTTCTATCACAGATTCGCGGGGGAGCGGATGTAGGTGAGATTACCCAACTCCATTCTTAGCCGGTCTTTGGATCCTATTTAGATTGATGTGACCTAATCTAAGATACGAGAGAAAAGTGGTGTCATCTTCTTGAAGAAAACTTTCTCTTTTTAGGGTTTGTAGAAGATGCAACATAGTTATAGGTATTATGTTTTGCGTAAATAGTATAAAGCGAATTATATAAAGTGCTGACACGATAACCGTCATTTCTTATGATAGAAACACCACTATCAAAAATAACGAAATATCCATGAGTAAATAATTTGAAAGCGAAACAAGGTTCGCCTAAAATCCGGCACATATAAAGCGTCTTTCAAAACTAAAGCTGTTGTCCCAAAACATAAAAACATCTCCAGCGCAATCGCCTCGACTTTCGCCGTGTTGCCCATGGAGATCGTTATCTCGCCATTAGCTAGCTCCTTGTCGCGGGAACCCACGCAGTGTAACAAACATGATCGATCACGCGTATCTACTACCCGAGAATGGGTAGAACAAGTAGCTAAACATGTTTCCGTTACTAAAGCAAGCGGCGTACCTTGAGCCTTGAGCATAGGGCACTTAGCCTTCAATGCCTGTCTTTTGCAGCACTTGAAGCACTTGCCGCTTCCTGCTTTGCTTCTTCAAGCCTCCGGGCGACCATGTTCTTGCTCCCATTACTCCCACTATTTCCTTGCCTCTACCACCTTTGGTGCCCCTTTCCCATTTTGCAACGGAAAATTTGGGCCATAGATGTGCTAGCAAGAGCATGTGCTCCTTTTCCCATAACTCCTTCATGACCACGAGATCATTAAGCAACTAAGTGTAAACTCGGTCTTGGTCATGATTGCATTCTGTGAAAGTTCTCAAAAGACTTGGGCGTGTATTGAGGATGATATCGACCTTGGCTTATGCGTCAATACCTCTTCCCAGTGATCAAGACTATCCATGAGATGAGTCGTGTGGGAGACATGTTCATGGACCGAACTTCCTTCTTCCATCTTACACGCCAGATTTCTCTCATTGTGTGGGCGGACTGTCCGATCCGATTGCCCAAACTTACTCTCGAGACTTGACCAAATATCGATCGCGTCTACCATCGATTGATCTTTGCGGTGCAAGCCTTTGGACATAGTAGTCATCATATAGCATTTAGCCGTATTGTTTGACTTATTCCAAAGTCCTTGACTCTCGCTCGTTAGTCGATCGTCGATGAAAGCATCGGGTTTAGGAGTAGTGAGAACAAACATGTGTTCTTCAAATGATAAGAACATATTCCATGTTTCGTTTCCACTCGATAAAATTTGGACGAATAACGGATTTTGTGCGAGCATATTGATAATCGTAAGAAGAGACATATACGAAGCGATAATGAAAAACACATAAGCATCGATCGCACATAATTCGTAACAATAATATTGTAACATTTTGATAAAACAATATTAATTGAAACCTCCAATCTCCCGAGGAATCCCAAATGCAAGCCAGCGTGTGGGCGTTTACATGAACCCCGACGGGACTAAAATATACCTTTTAGTCGTTTAATTTCAATCCATGTCGACTTAACCTTACGACAAATGAAATTAATGATTGGACCTTACTAGACCACATCACTATTATTGAGACCACATCACTATCGCGAAGGGACTTGGCGGGAAGTTGTACTCGGTGATGTCTAGCAATGACCACATTTTTAACGGAAAATGAATTCTTAGAATTGGCATACTCACTCGGACCATACCGCTTCAATTCAAATTCTTTTGTTATCTCATTTTATATCTATCTCTAGAGAACTTATGAAAATCGCACATGCAAGCCACGCGTGTGGGCGTTTACATGAAACTCCCACTTCTCAATAGATTTAAAATGTTTTATTTAGAAATCTCATCTAACAAACTTATGAGAAGCAGTGCAAGCAAGCCAATGCGTGTGGGCGTTTACTCACGAGTCGTATCACTTTGTTTAGAGATTAAAGGTGGAGGTCTTGACATTTTAATTTGGAAAATTAATATGTCGGGTTCCTTCTTAGTCTTTTTGTTCAAAAGGTTTGTCCATGCGGATCACGTAATCTAGCATGCTTGTTCTATAGAACTCAACATGTAAAACATGCTCGTAGAATTCTAAAATATGCTTGAAAAGCGCGATAAACCTAGCATGCTTACTATGCGCACTTCGTAAAACACAAAAAGGTTTGTCAGCGTAATTTAAACATACATAGCATGCTCTTGCATAATTTAAACATCCACGACATGCAATGAGCGATAAAAATAAAATAAAAGCGTTCATCGTGGCCCACTTCGTGGAACCTGCGCTTTCTTGCTAATCTATTACATAGATTTACAAAGTGCAATTAAACTTGACAGACCTCGCGTGCGCACGCGGACGGATTCATCAAAAGCGGAATTGGGCGGATCGGTGGAGCGGGCGGATCGGCCTAAAATACGGAATCGGGCGAAAAAAATGGGTTGGGTCGAAAAATTGGGTTCGGGCGGGTTTGGGTCGGTCGGCCCAAGATGGGTTGGGCAGCGCTAGGCGCAGCCATGGCGCGCCCGCACCGCCACCGCCCTCGCTACAGCCAGCGTGCTCGTCCGCGGGCTACCTCGCGATCGCGTGGACGACGCGACCCACCGAGCTTCGCCCGCTACCGGCCGAACATCGTCGACGCGCCGCGGCGCCGCCGGCATCCGCGTGAAAAATCGCCGAGATCGCCCATCGCCGCCGAGACCTCGCCGAGGTTTCTCGAAACTTCGCTCGCCGTGGTCGAGTCGCCGAGAAAATCGCGCGCTGAGGTTTCAGCGTGCGCGAGCGTCGACCGCGCGGACGAGCCGCCGAGGTTTCCAGCGCGATAAACGCCGCCCAGCTTTACCCGCCGCGCCGCGCTACCACCCGCTCGCGTCGCGTGGCGCCGGCTCTTTGCCGCGTCGACGTCTTCCGCCACGCCGCCACGTCGCCCGCGCCCGCTGCGATCTCCCTCGCGACGCGATGCTCGCTCGCGAAACCGTCCGAGGGCACCAGAGACTGTTTTCCCCATCGTCTAGTTCTTCGTGCTTTCGCCGTTCTTCTTCTACGATAAGATTTCTGAAAATAAATCTAATCTAACCACGGATTTTCTCGTGGTGAAAAACAAAACCCAACAAAAAATAAAACGAGCCACGATGAGCAGCGGATCCACAATTAATCAAGCGCGCGTAATAATCAAGCGTGAATTAATCCAGCGAGCGAGATTCGATCCCGGGCTCGATACCAATTGAAGGAAAACATATGTTTAGCCCTCGCCCGAGGATCTATCTTGGATATTTAATTCACCATACATTGATTATATACCTAGCATGCGTCTACATAATTAATCGCAACACGTAGGGGTTTCTCGTGTTTACCTTTGGATCTGTAGAGGTCGATGGAGCGAGATGAATGGATCGAATGGATCGGACTGTGCTTTGACCTTCCGGGTTCGTATCCGGTTGCCCAATCTCCAACGTCGGTGAGGACGATCTATGGAGAATGCTTGGAAAATCACCCAATGCTCTATGGAATTCTCAAAATTCTCTCTCAATTTCTTGTGAGATGGGCGAAAATTCTATGAGGATTAATGAACATTAACCTAGACTTTATCTCTTACCTTATATTTATAATGCATTACCATAATCCCATAAGGAAAGGATCTATGCATATCCCATAAATATAATTATATCCTTGTGGGATAAAGAGAATAAAATCTTGACATAGTGAGCTATAGGGCACCGATTTCCAAGAGCTACAGACTGGATGGGCCACCAGGGATCAAATGCAAGGAATAAAGATGGGCCTCAAATAAATTAATTATCTTATGTTCAAATTTCGAACATAAATTAATTTATAAACATTTATTCATGCCACTAGAGAATAAATGTTGACTTACCCTTTATTACCAAGTTGAGTCGGGCTTGCACTTAGACATTACGAATCCCGTATTTAAGATATCGAGCGTCCATTAATTATTTATAGCAATCATTGCTTAAAATAATTAATATCTTTAATTCCTTAAGCAATACCACTCAACCTTATTATTGTACTTGAGCTAACTCAACTGCGGGGTTTAGTACAATAAACCTTTGAGCTCCTTAAGGGACGTCATCATCCTAAACGGATACGGTGACTCGACTGAGATAACTAGCGTTACATACTGACCGCCACCACCCAAGATGCGAGAATCTTGGGTTAGAACATATAACCCTCACCCATAACAAGTCAAAGTGATGGTCGAACTCATACTCACCTAATACCTTATCGAGGTTTAGATCATCGTAAGTCACCGAGATCTTGGTTCTTCACGACGGTCGAGATAGAAGAACACATCTCACCGTGATCCTTGATACATCGAGGCGTACCAAAGATAGACAAGCAACTAAGTCAAGTCACTTCTTATCTATCTGCGGCCTATACCGACAACTCGTCCTCAAGTTGTCTCACCGTGTGAAACTTTTATATCTCATCAAGCTTGACCAATCATACAGACTTCGTGATCTTCTACACATTGTGATCTAACTTATATATGAGATAAGGGGACACAGATATATGCAATCAAGTATTCAATTCAGATAGGAGATTGTAATAGTGGTAACAGGAAACATTGTATACAAGCTCAACCAAACTGCTTTCAGTATACAAATCCAACATTTGCTACATCTTGAATGATAGAGAGTATCTCACCAAGTTTGATGAGAAGAGTGATGAAAGAATTTTCGTAGGGTACTCTCTAAATAGTCAAGCATACCGTGTGTATAATCTGAGATTACGGACCATTCAAGAGTCCGTAAATGTTGTTTTTGATGATCTTGCTAATCTCGCAGGGAAAAGGCAAGATGAGAATGTGGCTGAATTGATAGAAGATTCAGATAATCCTATCCAACAGGATGTTAGCGGCAGTGATGTCATCACTGCTGAAGCCACAGCCATTGGAACAACTACACAAACATCTGAAGGTTCCGGTGACACGGAGGATGAAGCTGAAACTGACGTTCAACAACAAGAAAGACGAGATCCTTCAGGAAGAATACGTAAGAATCATCCAATCTCTCAAGTCATAGGTGATGTTCAAGATGGTGTTCGAACATGAGGTACAACACTATTAAACTACAGAGAGATGGTATGTTTTTCATCCATATGTGCTTCAATGCCAGGTTTTATATGCTTCGTCTCTAAAATAGAGCCTAAGAACATAAAAGAAGCTTTGGGTGATAAGTTACGGTCGTTGCTATGCATGATGAACTTAACCAATTTGTTCGAAATGATGTGTGGTATCTTGTTTGAGGCTGCATTGATAGGAATGTTATCGGAACAAAGTGGATTTTCAAGAACAAATCGGACGAATTTGGTGTCATAATTAGTAACAAAGCCGAACTTATCGCCGTGGATATACTCAGTGGAAGGCATAGACTTTGATGATACATTTGCACTGGTTGCACGCATTGAGTCCATACGGTTGCTCCTAGCCATTGCATGTTATTTGAACATCAAGCTATATCAAATGGATGTCAAATGAGCATTCCTAAATGGTGAACTCAAAGAAGAGGTATACGTCGAACAACCCAAGGGATTTGAAGACCCACATAAGACTAACCATGTTTTCATGTTAAAGAAAGCATTACACGGTCTTAAGCAAGCACCAAGAGCATGGTATGGTCATTTAACAAAGTTCTTAATTGATTTCGGGTTTGTTCGAGGGAATGCTAATAGAACATTGTTTATAAAACGAAATTAGCACAACATTATTATCACACAAATTTATGTGGACGATATGATTGTTGGATCTACCTCACAAAAAATGCTTGATGAGTTTGCAGGTGCTATGTCGTCTAAATTTGAGATGAGCATGGTAGGAGAGCTAACATATTTCTTAGGTCTCCAAGTCAAGCAAATGGATGATGGAATTTTCGTGTCCCAAAGCAAGTACGCGAGGGATATGGTGAAAAAATTCGAGCTGGAATGAGCAAAGCATATGAAAACTCCAATAGGGTCAAGTGAAAAGCCGACCGGAGATGATCTTTGGAGAAGGCGCCAACCCAACACTCTACAGATCAATGATAGGAAGTCTCATATATCTCACAGCCACATGACCAGATTTAATGTTCAGCATGTATGTTTGCGCCAGGTACCAAACTAAGCCTAAAATGTCACATCTTAAGGCTACCAAACGTGTTATCAGGTATGTTTCTGGAACACTGGACCTTGGCATTTTCTTTTCAAAAGACACGAACACGAATTTGGTTGGATTTAGTGATTCGGATTGGGCTGTGGATACTGATGATAGAAAGAGTACGAGTGGGGGCTATTTTTATCTTGAAAATAATTTGGTGTCTTGGCATAGTCGTAAGAAAAATTGTGTTTCTCTATCTCTTTGTCGAGGCGATGTGTGCAGCGGCGGAAGTTGTTGTACACAACTCATTTGGTTAAAACAAATGCTTAACGACTATGGTATTGTGAGCACTGAGCTTTTAGTATACTATGATAACATAAGTGCAATCAATATCTCTAAGAATCATGTTCAACATTCTAGGACGAAACACATAGATATACGACACCACTTTATAAGAGATTTGGTGGAGGATGAGGTAATCAAGTTAGGTTATGTGGCCCGAAAACCAAATCGATATTTTCACAAAGCCCTAGATCACGAGAGGTTTACGAGTCTTCGTAGATCTCTTGGTCTTTGCTCTCGCTAATAAAGCTTGAATATGTTTGTTTGTATCACGAAAATTATAATATCCGAAGGTGATACAACTATTTATTTGATAACACTTACTGTGTTAAAATGTGTTATCTAACATGTTCTCCTAACAGACAGCTCAACATGATGAAGAATATTTAGTAATACAGAAAAAGACCAAAGTAGTTTGGGGGGCACGACGTTCGTAGCGACGATGCTACCTTACAAAACGGTGCAGCCATGATTGATTTTGAAAGCCTGACAACAGTGCAATCGAATTTTACATGGCACTGTATTTATATGTTTTATTCTGATTAAAATGAGCCTATGTTTATGGAGATGTTATGATAACAACTTGTGTAATACCACTATAAATCCGTGAGCAATCCCAGATTTTTCGAAACATTCTGTTCCTTTATCCCCTATATTTTTGGAGATATCAGCGAGAATTGGTTAAGTAGGTAACACATATATCTTAACATGATTTTATCTCAACTAATCCCCATGTTTTTTCTCCTATTTTAGTGGCGCCGTATGCTGTGTTGTTTATCTCTCAAACTAGGGTTTGTTAAAATGAGATATACTTGAATTTATGTCAAATCAGCTACATGCTTATCCACTTGACCGAGGCGCTGCGTATAAAGCTGCCATTCTGACACGGTCAAATCACTGATCAAATCATCGAGCTCTCTACTCATTGCAAAGGCTCGATTAACGTCCCATTTTATCTCTTTCAAATATTTTGGTATGCTTAACCCTTCTATCTTCCGAAAAATGGATCCAGCAACCTCCGCCTTGCTCGCCGGACTTGCAAAATTTCTGGAAAGCTCGCCTCAACTTCAACAAGTGTTGGCATCGTCACAAAAACCGACCGAGGAACCCAGTCCTAGTGCGACACCGATGGACGTACCAGAGAAGATTCTAGCTCTAGAGATGGAACATTTTAAGGCAACCCCTATTCTGACTATCGATCCTGAAGAAGGTGAGCCATCAAAACATACGAAGAAGGGAAGAAAGAAGAGGACAACCATGCCTACAAGAAGATCTCGAGCAGTTCCAAGACAACCACGTCGAGGAGGTCCGCTTGCGATGAGGATCGACATTACTGGTGAGTCACCTGAAAATTCCCCACCATCGAAAGGTCAAGAGAGTCCGTCCACCGAAAAGCTTACCTCAGAAGTTGGCAATCCTCGTGATGGCCAGACTGCGTCGGACACTGCCTCGGAATCAAAGGGCATAACATCTAGATCCCACAGCGACTCTTGAGATCCTCAGGAAGAGGAAACACGTTCGAAACCAAGCAAAGAGCATGGCAAGCCTTCTTCAAATTCCAGTGACGATGACATTTCACTAGGTAAAATACTCCAGAAGCTAAAGAGATCAGAAAGATTGAAGGAAAAAGAAAAGAAAGCACGGTGATGGACTACGGATCCTTTGTTCGCCCTGTTCCCCACAACCGCTACAACCTCTGTTCCTCCGACTGTGCCAACGGCATCTCCATCTACTGATCCACCGGCACCTCCGAGTCCCTACTTTGAGGAAGAAAATTGGGATTCTAGTTTCGAGAATCCATCAATGTTCTTGATTCGAGACATTGAAGTGGAAAGAGCCCTCTTTCAAGTTTTACTCAAAGGAATGCCAAAAGCGTTGGGAGCAATTCAAGCACTTAAAATGCTTGAATGAGAGGAAAATTGATGAGGTAACATTTTCTCAGTACAACCTTGTTGATTTTCTTAAGGAAAAGGGCTTTTGAACAACATCACTGCTATATATCCCTATCGAACAATGTTATTAGACATATCTATGCTAATATGGATAAGTCTTTTCTGATGATTGCACGTCGAATAAATCTTCGCAGGTGTATTTCGACGCAAAATTTTTAACATTTTTGCGTGCGAAATTAATGCATTCTTTGGGATAGATGAGTTGATTAACGATGTGGCTGTTGAGGACTATGATCTAGTAGCAGAAGAGATCATAGGTGGGAGAGTCAGGAAGTGGAAAAATCCGATGTCAAGTGGTTGCCTGACATATCTCCACTCTGTTCTCTACAAGATTATGACATCAAACTGGATCGCGTCCTCTAACACTACAGTTGTGACAATGCCCCATGGTGTGCTATTGTATAAGCTGGTAAAAGGGATCCCATTCAACCTTAGCAAACTTATCGTGGAACAAATTGGATCTATTGCTGCTCAACCATCCTGGATTGTTGCCGTTTCCTTCACTGTTATATCAATTTGTTGAAGAAACAAGGTCTCCCGATGGAGCCCGTGATGCCTGTTGAAGACTTCCAACACTTCACCATTAGCAATACCTTGTTCTCAGGTAATAAACTTCCTAACCTTCCGTGGTCTAACCCTTTAAAAGGAACTGACGAACAGGTTTCGGAAGCTGCTTCCAAAGAAATGGTGATGCTTCCAAAGTCTACGGTTCACTCCATGCTTGAACGCATTTCAAAGCTAGAACAAACCTTCTTAGAAAGTCTTCGTAGTGCACGCATTGAGATGAATGATTTGAAGATCGAATTACTAAGCCTTCTTTCTTCCCAAAAAGGGGGAGTAGAGGCAGGGGGAGCAACAGCATCTAGGTGTGAAGATATGGAGGAGGACTGAAAGTGGAAATGGAACTTTGCAGTTTGCAGAACTATTGAACTTTTTATCTTTGATTTGAACATGTTTTTATGATGCGCGGACATCTTATTTTTCTTTTGCTGGACATCTTATGGTTTCTTTTGCTTAGTATTTATGCCAATCGGATGCATGGTTAATGCATGTTTCGTATGCGATGTTTGTTGTTTTTGATTAATGGTTTCTGCACTGATGGTTACATTGTTTTGATGATTGTTGATGAATGTGTGGCAGGAACTGTTATGATGATATTCGCGTAAACAGGGGGAGAATGTATTAAGGGGGAGTGTATTCTGTTTTTATGTATATATTTGGGATTCGTATATATATATATATATATATACTATAAATACTATATATATATATATATATATATATATATATATATAAATATATATATACTATATATATATATACTATAAATTGTGTTGTATATGCAGGTTTTGTGAAGAAATGCAAAAAGGGCGAGTTTGTTAGAGTTGGTTAACTATGACTAAGTCTCCTCATTTTAAGGAGTTAGTTATTTTTTAGTGTTTTGCCTTTTTCTTCTCTTTGGTGTGCAGATTACGACATGTTTTGCGGGATGCGATGGTAACACCTTGAAGAACATAAAGCAGATCGCTAGAGATCGGGGTGGACTAAGTGCATTGGGTTCTATTTTCCGGGAGCAAGTCATGCGATTAGCGCCAAGACTTAGTCACTACCTAGTGGGCCAGATCGTGGTCCATGACATGCAGTCGAAGGCCTCTCAACTCCTATAAAAGGAGAGGCAAAGCGACAGCAAAAAGCACGAATTCCTGAAGAATCATCTGAAGATCTGTTTATGTTGTTGAGTCTGTTTTAGTAACATTTCCAATATCACACGAGTGTTTTGACTTCTAATGGTGTTAGAAGGTTGTTCTTTTTAGTACACGAGTGGTGTGAGGAAATTTTTAGTATTTTTCATATATCTTGATAGATAGCTTCTTAGTTTTTTCATAGATCTTGATAGATAGTTTTAGTACTCAATTTTTCGACTTTATCTTGTGGTAAAGTAGTGAGTTTTATAACGTTCATCAGAAATTTTATAGTGAATAATTTCACCATATTGGCATCTCTGATTATAATTTTAATCAGAAAAAGTTACCGGTATTCTTCAAGTTTTTAATTCCGTTGTTTTACTCGTGTGTAGAGAAGCGTAGGGAAAGCGTATGTTAACCTCGCCCGAGTATCCATCTTGGGTGTTTAATTCACCATACATTGATTATAAACCTAGCATCGTCTATATAATTAAAGTGCAACACGTTGGGGTTTTCTCGTGTTTACCTTTGGATCATCGAGGTGGATCGGCGGGATGAGCGGATTGAGCGGTCGAGACTCGTGCTTTGACCTTCGGGTTGTATCCGGATACCCAAACTCCAACGTCGGTGAGGGCGAGCTATGGAGAATGCACCGAAAATCACCCTTTTCTCTTTGAAACTCTCGAAAATTTTCTCTCAATTAATTGAGATGGCGAAAATCTTGCTTGTGTCTGTGAGCATTAGCTAGACATTATCTCATACCTTATATTTATAATGCACTACCTTAATCCTATGGAATATTACCATAATCTATATGGAATATTACCATAATCCTATATGGAATATTACCATACTCTTGGGATTATTTCCATACTCTTAGGATTATTTCATACTCTCAAGATTATTACCATAATCTTATATGGAAAGGATCTATGCATATACCATAAATATAATTATATCCATGTGGATAAAGAGAATAAAATCTTGCCAATTGAGCAATAGGGAACGATTTTCCTTAGTGCTACGGGCCCGGATGGGCGGCCAGGATCAAATCTGAGGAATAAAGATGGGCCTCAAATAAATTAATTATCTTATGTTCACCGAACATAAATTAATTTATAAACATTCGATCATGCCACTAGAAAAGAATGTTGACTTACCCTTTATTACCGAAGTTGAGTCGAGCTTGCACTTAGACATTCTGAATCCGTATTTAAGATATCGAACGTCCATTAATCATTTATAGCAATCATTGCTTAAAGCGATTAATAACTTTATTTCATAAGTAGTACCACTCAACCTTATTATTGTACTTGAGCTAACTCAACTGCGGGGTTTAGTACAATAAACCTTTTGAGCTCCTTAAGGGGCGTCATCATCCTAGCGGATCTGGTGACTCGTCTGAGATAACTAGCGTGACATACAAGATCGCCACCACCCAAGATCGGAGAATCTTGGGTTGAACATATAACCTCACTCATAACAAGTCAAAGTGATGGTCGAAGAACTCATACTCACCTAATACCTTATCGAGGTTTAGATCATCGTAAGTCACCGAGATCTTGGTTCTTCACGACGGTCGAAAGAAGAACTCATCTCATCGTGATCCTTCATACGTCGAGGCGTGCCGGCATAGACAAGCAACTAAGTCAGTCACTTCTTATATCTGCGGCTAAGCCGACAACTCGTCCTTAAGTCGTCTCATTGTGAAACTTTTATATCTCATTAAGCTTGACCAATCATACGGACTTACGTGATCTTCTACACCTTGTATGATCTAACTTATATATGAGATAAGGGGACACGATATATGCAATCAAGTATTCAATCGAGAAAGGAGATTGTAATAGTGGTAATGTGAAACATTGTATACAAGCTCAACCAAACTCGCTTTGATATACAAATCAACAAGACGATCTACATAACAGTTTTGTGTTTAGGCGAAGCAACACTTTCATAATCCAATGAACCATCCTCAGAAAGAGTCAATAAGACCATATGCATGAATTTCTATTTATATCCAATTATAGACTAGATACATCGGAGTAGTAGGCAGGCCAAAAGGAGAAGAAATATTGGCCATGGATTGATAGTTCTAAGCTAAACTAACACTAGGAAGGTGTTAGCTACTCTTGTTACGACGTTGGTGCAACTTTGCTTTTCATTGTTTGGTGCAAATCTGCGGAAGATATATTTATGCAATTTTTTCACATTCACATTATATGGTTCCCACAAAATTTCCACCGGAGATGTTTTTATATTTTCGATGCATATATATATATATATGAATGAGATCAAATACAAACCAATTTTAAAGTATAAAATAAGAACCATTTTTAGCCCTTGATTCGTGAAGATCTACGGTGAATTCATCACCTTACTTGATGTATTCAAACGCTTGGGTTCGAATCTCACGAGGGGCGAATTTTTAGTTTTTTGAATTCAGACACTTACATGGCGAATTCAGACGCTTTCACGGTGAATTCAGATAATTTCAAGAGTTCATAGTTTATAGGTTAATGATGGTTTTTACAATAACCACTCCCTATATATATAGGAGAGGGATCAGGTAGGAAAGGATAATTTGGTAGGAAATATGAATGAATCTGGACCTTTGATTTGCTATATCAATGGTTGAGATTTAATTTTTGAGTGTGCTATAGTTTTATGTTTTGTATGCTACACGGATTATTGTGCAGCACTAGAACTCTTCTTATGCTACGCTTCAATGAAAGATGTGCTAAACTAATATATTTAGCATATGTGCTACGAATAGATGAAATATGTGTTAAACTAACATATGCAATATAGTAATTACGATTATGAAAAATGTGCTACTATCACAAAGGGTTTTCTACCATAAGATGTGCTATATATGTGTGTGTGTGTGTGTATATTATATATACATTAATGAGTTTTCTCAACTCTGCGAACCATATAAGACCAAGATGATGCACAAAGCTTATATATATATATATATATATATGTGTGTGTGTGTATATATATATATCCATATATATATATATATATATATATATATATATATATAAAGTGCGATTTAAATAAGAACTATTTTAATATGAGCACGTGATAACTAAGTGCATTTGTTGTGAAAGTTAATGAATTTGCTGGGTAAGTTATTAAATACAAAACATTCAGAATTTTGGGGGGTTTGAGTCCCATAATGGATGAAAATTCTATTGTTTTGGATTCAATAACTTTTTCGACGGGTTCATCCTCTTTTTCGACGGGTTCATCCTCTTCTCACGATAAAAATATTTTTATGTTAATCCTCCCATATATAATATATATATATATATATATGGGATCATATAGTACCCTATTCTTAGGGAGTATATAGTACTCAATCTCATCAACTCATCTTATAGATTCTATGGTGGAGAATTTTTTTCTTAGTTTTTTAACTTGTTTTCGCTGATTACCCTAAATTAAGTGAACACAAAACTTCATGTAGTTAAACACAATCATGTATGTGAGCTTCGATTTTAATTCATGTTGGAAACGCGAGCTCGCATATCTCCCCAGCCTCCGTTGGCCAACATGCAGGTTTATATTTTGTTGCATACATGATTATGTTCGTGGCACGTCGGCGCACAACACGCGCTCGCGCATTTGGTGGCTCTCGCTCACCCCAACGTGCACTCTATCAACTACAACACTTGTTGGCCACACATGCATGTTTATGTGTTGCGGGTGCAGTCGACCTAACTTCTTGCTTACAGGTGCAAGACAACCAAGTTTTCAGCAACTAACACATCATTGCTTACTTACCCAACTTCTATTTGAAATGTCATAAGCGACAAACTCAATATATCTAGGCTATAAATATTACAAGGTAAGGAACTAGATGTAAGGGAGTTTATATTGAAATCTCGATCAGATAAGTATGTTTGAGCTCTGAAGATTTTCTGAAAACACTTTGGAACTCCTTTCTTCGAAACCACTTTGTATATTTTTTTGAGAAATAAGCTCTGGGTGCTTTAGAATATTTGATTGCACAACGTTTCGGTTACCTTCAAAAGTTGGATTATGCACGATTTATAGAGCATACAATGAATAGTGTTATTGGGGAACACTAATAACATTCATTCCATTTGTTGTTTGAATTCTACCTATTTGAATCCTCGTACATTGCTTTCAGGGTTTACATCATCGTACACCGTAGCTCTATAACTTTGAACAGTGATTCTGGTATGTCAGGATCTTCTACAAATACGCTATGACACGTGGCAAGTCAAACACTCAAGGCTTAAATAACTTCGTGTTTCTTCAGTATGGTTGACTCCGTGTCTTTTCAATACGTTGATTTCAGGTTATATCAGTCATGTATGCTCCGAGTTTTATCAGCAGGCTGGACTCCATCATTTATTAGTTTGGTAACCCTGACTCAGTATGACACTTCAGTTTGACATAGTTATCAGTAGCCTCAACTTCTCAGCTGCCGGTATGACACTTAGCCATATTTTTGACTTCGTTTTTCAGCAGCGCTGAGTCTTTAGTTTCTGATTTTCAGCTTTCAGTCTCGACTAACAATCTTCAGTAGTGCTTCTTTTCAGTTGGGCTGGTATCGAAACTCCTTTCAGTACGACTGATTTCAGTACTGCTTGAACTCCATCACTCTAGGGTCTGCCCAAACTGGAAGTTTTTCTGTTGAAACATATAACCGAAAAGACTTAACTCCATAACACGTGAGCAACACTATGTTACATTAACGAATTTTAAGATCTAATCAAAACATAAAATTAATACAAATTTTCATAGTTCACTTTTTAATTTTCAATATCTATGATCTATTCATTTATTATTTATATATATTTTTTATTTATCATAATTTATTAAAAATTTTGGCATTAAAACTAAAGAATGTATTTAATGGAGGGGGAGGAGTATTAGAGTGGATGCAATTATCAACAAAGCGAATCAAATTAAAATTTAACTAATTGAACACCTCTCTTTAGTGTCGACTTGCCAAGATTCAAGAAGAAGCAAACAAGTCCCCTAGGGACTGTCCAATGGTTAAGATGGGTCCTGTGGTTGAGAGGTCACAGGTTCGAACCCCACCAAACGCCTCATGGATTTGAGTCATCACACCAGTTTTCAGTATGGTTTCACTTGTCTCAGTGGATTTGCGCTATCTGCGCGTAAATATGGGATTTATCCAAGTCTTGTACCCAAGATAATGGTACAATTCCTCGTGATAAAAAAAAAAAAAAAAAAGCAGCAGCAAACAAAAAACAGAATGATAGTTGTCGTGAGAGTGTTGTACACGCTCCTCTTCTTAAAGTTGCTGAGTCATACACATATTTGAGACACATATTAATGTCATCCAATGTGGACTTCACTGCGACTCTTCTTCGTCCGTATCTTTCCTTCCCGTTTTATATATCCAGTCCACCTCGTGTTTCGCGTGCCGCTTACCTTATTAACTTCACACAGATATTTTTCTTTTCGGGAAGCAGATTTTATGCATTGTTTGTCACTCTCAACGCGCACCACAAACTAGACATACCCCGGGACCCACCATCTCTCTCTACATGGATTGCATATCTGGCTTCGTGCTTCTTGGCATATTTTAGAGAACAAAAAAATCCTCTCTGTTCATTTTCTGTTATCTACAACATTTGTGTTTTCTTTCACGGCATTATTATGTGTTTCTTAGTTATTCCCGAAAGGTGAAGAATCCCAAGAAGATTTCTTGTTTTCAAGCAACTTCGAGGGATTCTCTGAATATTTTCAAAGACGATTGGATAATCCATCCATTAATTGATCTGAACGATTGTCGGTGGCTGAGCTTTTATAAAGCTGTCGTAGTAATTAACGATGCAGTTCGGTTCCAAGTCATTATCCTCCGCTTCAGAGATGATGCTTTCACGCCCTTTTCTTAACTCCACGCAACTATTGAAACTCGGTCCCCAGCTTTTTTCTTGCAGAGGTAAGCAATATATGGTCAAGAAAACGAGAGGTGATTCTGAGTAAAAAATACGTTTGATTGTTTGTTTTGTCTTTTTGATGATTTTGTCTGTTTTATGAGATTTCTGTTTCTGGAATTTCTCAACCATTTCGTCGTAGAATTAATTTTATTTTTTTTCACTCGGTCGTAGTTACCTTTGGAATTTTAGTGATCGGTGCAATGTGCAGACAGATTTTTGTATGAGGTTTTGAGCTTGACATTTGTTGTTTCCCTTATAATACGGATTATTTGTGAGCTTGAAGTAAGTATATAGAATGGTCCAAATTTGATGTTTCATTTTGTTTATCTCAATGCTTTTATTATGTTCCTAATATCTATGAGTACTTTAGTTTAGTGTTATCTTACTTAGAATAGAGTAGCGAGCAAGTGATGAATCTGGTATTGTTGGATGAAGTGAGGTGTAAAGCAAAATGTGTGTAGTGGGTTGCAAGAGGCAATGTGCTATTAATTTCATTTTGGAGTTGGAAATTTTGGTGTTCACAGTAGGTTTGATTATGCTCCCTTGTCATGGTGTTTGTAGGCTTTTCTCCGAGGGGTTCATATTCAAGTACTACACCTAATGAGACCAGTTCGGCTAGCCAGCCCTGTCTTCTAGACTCTTATTCGCGTAGAATCAATGGAACGGGCGCCTCAAGTTGTAGCCCGTTCCTAAAAAAAGACAGAGTTCTTGATGCATTTGATGACGAGTATGAGGGAGTTGTAGTAAACCACGAGCAACTCCCATCCAACCCTCACGTATTCGCGTCTGCACTTCGTTCATCTTTACACCATTGGAAACTAAAGGTAGATTACTTCTTTCCTCTTCCCTTGGTGTCACTGCAGCCACTCTTAACCTTTCACATATATAATTGGCATATACCATTGTGCTTCTCCTGCTATCTTGTATGTACATTTCAACTTTACTTGTTTACAATGAAATGAGAAAACATCAAGTTTGTATGTATTTTGGTCTTCTTTAAAAGTGAAACTAACTTCAGGGGAAGAAGGGAGTTTGGCTCAAACTGCCAGTCGAAAGGTCTGAACTCGTCCCTCTAGCCGTACAGGTGACTTTCAGCATTCATTCTAGAGATGTATACTTCTTTCTGTAGCGTCTGGTTTGTAGATGAGCAAAGAGAGTCTTATGGGATTTGGTTTATGTAGGAAGGATTTGAGTACCATCACGCGGAGAGATCTTATGTGATGATGACATACTGGATTCCTGATGGACCTTGCCTGCTTCCTTCTTATGCTTCTCATCATGTTGGAGTTGGTTCCTTTGTCATCAATGATAAAGATGAGGTGAATTCATTTGCTACAATCATCTTATGTTTTCCACAAATCATCACCTAAATAACTAGACTTCATATTATTTTGTCACACCCTTCTTACATGCTAATCAAGAATTTTCCATTAACCTTTTTTCTGCAGAAAAGTCTTTAAGTTGCATCATCTTGTTTTCCTTTAGAAACTTGATCATCTATGCCCTATACTTTTGTCTGCAATTTCTCTTTAAGCAATGAAAAACAGAGTATTTGGAGACAGACACTTTAATGTTATGGTACTGATACAGAGTCTCACTTCTGCTTTCAGTAACTTCTTATGTTTGTGATATGAATTTCACATAGTGCCCTTTCATGCTATCCTCTTCGTGCAAAATTTACCAAAAATCGGTAGTTCCCCTCAATCCATACAGGTGCTAGTGGTACAAGAAAAGCATTCTACTCCAGATCTTCTTCATCTCTGGAAAATTCCCACTGGATTTATCTTTGAGGTAAATTTTAAATTGTTGATTATACATATATACCTATATATTGTTATTTATATGTCTGCTGATATTAGTATCTTACATCATACTTATCTATTATCAGTCCGAAGAGATCTATACAGGAGCTGTAAGAGAAGTGAAGGAGGAAACGGGGGTAATTTAATCGTGCTTAGCAAATATCTGCTTGAACCTTGTCATTTCACGATTTCTGTTCGTTGTGAATTCTTAATGATGAAATGCTTCTTTTCCTTTTACAGATCGACACTGAGTTTGTCGAAGTTGTAGCTTTCAGGTACGAGGATATATCTTCCCTGTAATTTTTAATTTGATATTTTTATTTAGAAGTATTAAATATTTATCGAATAATATAAGTTCCATTACCATGCCGAAAAGAAATAGCTTTTCAATTACTAGTTTTAGAACTATTAGCAATCTGCAGAAACACATCCCCAAGAGTTCAATGGTTTAAACAGGAAACGAAAAATATTATTTTCATATCAAGTCTTCATATAATCCATGCTTTTTCAACTTCTGTAATGATTTGAATGGCTTGAGTTCTAAACATATATCTGTGAGCCCACCAATTGCAATAAAATTGAGAGCAGAAATTAATTTAGATTTTGCAATGTTACAATTTCTTTACTCAAGACTAAGAGGGTGTTTGGCTGAGCTTATAAGTTCTTTAAAACAACTTATAAGCTATTTAGGAGCTTATAAGCTTTTGCAAAGTGTTTGACAAAATAAGCTCCTAAACAGCTTATAAGCTGTGAAAATAAGCTCCAACAGCTTATAAGCTCCCCTAAAAATAAGTTGGTCAACCCTAACTTATTTTTTTATAAACTTATAAACGATCATGAATTTACCAAAATAACCTTATTATAGTTCATTATTTTCTACACCTACACTATCAACTTCACCTCTCATCAATTTTATCTCTCTAACTATGATTTTTCTCTCTCTAACTCACGACTCTTTCTCTAGCTTATAAGATCAATTATCCAAACACTTTAACAACTTATAAGACTTGAGACATTACCTCTTATAAGCTCTTGAAACATCTTATAAGCTCTTGGAGCTTATAAGCTCTCTAAAATAAGCTTAACTAGACACCCCCTAAGTCTTTCTGCACTTATTCTTACACTCCAAGAGTCAAGCATTGATTGTACTGAATCTTTGTTTTCATAGTTAACACATATCTCCAACTGCAGGCATGCCCAGAATGTTTCTTTTGAGAAATCAGATCTATTTTTCGTTTGCATGTTAAGACCAACGTCAACAGAAATTGTGGTTGATGATCTTGAAATCCAAGCAGCCAAGGTAAGCAAGATTTGATTGAACATACAATATATTAATCTCATAGCCCTTCCCCACCCCACACACACACTTTTTAGATCAATCTCCAGAGAAGATAAATTCTCGAACCATATATGGACTTCCCTTTTCTTCGTTTTGAAATTTTGTCTAAGTAGATGGTATTGTTGCATGTGGACACAGTGGATGCCTTTGGATGAGTTCGTGAAGCAGCCATTGATACAAAGCGACAATATGTTTAAGAAAATCATTGATATTTGCATTGCGCGCCTTGGAAAGCGTTATTGTGGATTATCTGTCCATCAACTGGTCTCTAGGTTTGACGGCAAATTATCCTCTTTGTACTTTAACATGGTTGAAGATGATTATTCCGACTGTCGAGTTGACTCAAACACGACTCCAAATTGCTAAACCTATTATTAATTGTCATTGTAATATATTTCCCATCTCATTACACGGTGTAAATATGCAGTCTTGTGAGAATAGTATAGAGAGATCGATGTTTGTAAATAATCTTGACGATTCTCCTACGCATCTTCAGCTTTTTGGTAAATATTGGAAATCATCCATAGAGTCAAGTAAGCAATGATTTTCTTTAACGAGTGACAAAACATTTAATTTTATGGAATTAAAGGTGTAAGATCGATCAATGTTGCGAATAGATAATTGCGGTACATTCATATTCTCAAATCTGATTTTCAATGAGTGAAAAATAGTAGATTGAAGTTGGTCACTCAAATATGAAGTTATATGATAAAGAGGATAGACATAAGGTTCTGATGAGAAAATTTAATTTATACATACTCCAGATGATCTATTTTGAATGTTTAATTCATCATACATTAATTATATTCATAGCATGCTCTTATATAATCAATTGCAATATATAAGGGTTTTCTCGTGTTTACCTGTGAATTTTTGATAAATCTGATCAATGACTGACTTCAACTTTGATCGTTTGGAATGTGTTCCGTATATTTGATCTTCAATAAGGAGTGAGAGTAATCTATGAAAAACACTAAAATTTCGATCCACATCTTGTGATGTTTTAAAATCACAATGCCTGTGAGGGTACTACTAGTTTTCTCCTACCATGTATTTATAGTGATCTCCCTAGAATCCCAATGTGATAGGATTCTGGTACAACTAATAAATACAATAATTATCTTCTTCCCTGAAGAAAATTCTTTTCAAGAATAATTATCTCTTAATATCTTTTGACACGAGCACGACACGAATACGAATATGACATGATTTTTTTCGTGTTGAAACGACACGACACGAAACAACAAATTCAAATCAAAATTAGAAAATATATTAATAAAAAATAAATTATAATTAAATTAATATTAAATATATATAAATATTATCGAATTACACGAAAATGACACGATCCGATACTATTAAGTTGTTATTATTTCTTGTTAACTCTAAACCAACGTCTGCATGTAATATGACGTGGCTAAGAGCAGTTAATGTTTATTTGTTATTCTGTTTGATTAGTTAGGTTTGTTATATTTGTTAACCGCTTCCTGTTAGTTTGTTTAGCTTGTTATCAGTTTGTTATTCTCAGTTGTAATCATGGTAGCTGCTCCATATAAAAGCAGATCATGTATCCAATGAATTCAGTTTTCCTTTTCTGTTCTTCGCATAGCCTCCTTGCTTCTCGCATCCTTTCTCTCATCTTAGCATGGTATCAGAGCTCAGTAAGTAATTCATTTCCTGTGTCTCAACCTCAGCCATGACAACCCTCTTCAACTCCAATCTGCCTTCTATACATCCTATAAGCACAAAGTTAGATAGATCTAACTATATGTTTTGGAAAACTCAAGTTCTAGCTACTGCTCGAGCATATAGCTTCGACGACATCCTCCTGCAAAATTCACGTCCTCAGCAATACGTGAATGAAATTACGCCAATTCCTGAGTATCAAATCTAGCGCCAACGTGATCAATTTGTCTTCAGTTGGATTTTGGCATCTATCTCAACATCTATGATCGGATATGTTGGAAGGAGCACCACTGCAGTTGAGTTATGGAATACGTTCGAAACGCTATTCCAATCTCAGTCCAAGGCGAAGTCTGCACAACTTCGGTTTCAACTTCAGTCCATGAAGAAAGGAGATTCTTCCATTGATGACTACATACTCAAATTTCGAATATTGTTGACCAATTGTTCAGCATTGGCCAACAAATTCCAGATAGTGATCTCGTAAATTTGGTTCTCGGAGGTCTCGGTCCAGATTTTGAAAATATATGTGTTTTTCTTCAGTCCAAGAGTGAAGATCTGTCTCTTGATGAACTTCAGTTTGCGCTGCAAACTCATGAAATTAGATTGATGAATCAAGCTGTTCCTACTATACATTATGCTACAGGTATGATTGCTCACACTCAATCACCTACACCACAAGCTAATGTTGTGTATCATCCAAACTTCAACAATCGTGGTCATGGTCGTTCTGGTTTTCGTGGAAACCGTGGAAGGGGAGGAGGCAGGTACAACTTTAGTAACAGTAGTAAAATCATTTGCCAAATCTGTTGAAAAACCAATCATGTTGCGCTAAAATGTTTTAAAAGATTTGACATGACTTTCACAGGGATAGAATCTGCCTCCACTCACCCCCAAGCTCACTACCTAAACACTACACCTATGCATGAAACATACACCCCTATTTCTAACTCACAGCCTCGTGCTTCACAAAATTCTGATCAATATTTTGTTTGCCTACTAATCCTTCAATTTCTGGGTCCAAAAATGAGTCTGAGTGGTACTTAGACTCAGGGGCATCGGCTCATGTTACTGCCGAGATGGCAAAGCTCAACACCCACTCCCCATACTATGGTCAAGAAGCACTCACTGTTGGTAATGGTTCTAAACTTTCTATTACTCATGTTGGTACAACATCATTACCTACAAAATCGTCTCATCTTTTAGTTCTTAGCAATGTTCTTTTCGTACCTCACATAACAAAAAACCTTCTCAGTATTTCAAAATTCACCACTGACAATGATGTTTATCTTGAGTTTCACTCTTCTTGTTGCTATGTCAAGGACAAATCCACCAACAAAATCCTGCTGGAGGGCATTCTTGAAGACGGGTTGTATCATCTCAATCTGTCAAGTTGTGCCTCTCCTCGCAATCCCACCTGCTACAAGGTCACCACTCCAGCTGTCGTGTCTGTCTTAAGTGCTAAAGATCAAAGTCTAAGGCTGTGGCATAATAGGTTAGGTCATCCATGTAGTCAAGTTCTTAGAAATGCAATAAAAAGTCTGTCTATTAAGTGTAAAGAATCACAAGATAGTTTCTGTGATGCTTGCGCACAAGGCAAAATCCATAGTTTTCGTTTCCTTCGGTATCTTTCAAAACCATTGCTCCATTTCAGATTGTACACACCGATTTGTGGGGTCCAAGTTCGACAACTGCTTCTAATGGATTCAAGTACTATATACACTTTGTAGATGATTTTACCCGGTTCACGTGGATTTTCCCTTTACACACTAAAGCTGAAGTCTATACTGTTTTCTTAAACTTCAAAACTTATGTGGAAACTCAATTCAACACCACCATTAAATGTCTCCAATCCGATTGGGGAGGAAAATACCGTCGCCTCAAACCGCTACTTGACAAGCTAGGTATCATCTTTAGACATCCATGTCCCCATACTCACCAACAAAAAGGGAGGGCCGAACGCAAACATCAACACATTACCACCATGGGTCTCACTTTGCTAGACTCAGCCCAACTGTCCGTATAAATTTTGGTGGGACGCCTTCTCCACAGCGGTTCACCTAATCAACAGGTTATGTTTAGTATGAATTGGTGCTGATTTTTGGTATTGTTTTGTGTGTCATTTTCGATGGTTTGTCTATTTATACCGTTGGTTTGATTAATATTTATTGATTCGGCTTACTTCATTCGTTTCGATGTTTTGTAGAAAACGGCATAAAATAGGATGAATTGAATCTGCCAAAATCATGTATAATGAAGAGCATCTCGACAGAGTTCGTGGCGAAAACGTGCGTAAATCGGAGTTCGAGCGAAGGAGATCGGGTCGAACGACCAAAGTCGCGCCGACGTGCGTGCGCGCCGACCCGTTGCCCGCCTTGTCGCCGCTACAGCGCCCGGCGCCGCCACGCCACGCCGCCGCTCGGGCGCGGCGCGCCGCCTGTCCCGTCGCGCCTCGCGTGCCGTCCACCCACGCGCTCCGGCGACGTTCGCAATCTTGCTCGCGTTGAGTGGCCTTCGCTTCGCACCAGCAGAACTCCACCACGCCGCCCCAAGACTCCAACGCGTCAAGACTTCGCCCATCTCTCGTCCATCGCCCGCGTCGTCTTCAGCGCCGCGCCCCCAACGAGCGTTCAGCCTCAGCGCCATCGCCAACGCTATTTCTCCGCCGCCGCTCGAGCTTCTTCTCCGTCCGTGGCCCAATGACTAGCCCAAATTACACTGCGCAGCCCGCACCTTGCCGGTGAGTGCCGTCCGTGGCGGCCTTCCCCAAACCGGCTGGGCTTCATTTGAAGCGCGACACGTCCGGTGCTGCGCGTCCGTCCGTAAGGCGTGTCGCGACTTTTCACTCCAGTAGCTTTCCGCGTCCGGCGCTGCGTGCGAAAATTCTGCCGTTATAAATACAATTTTTTACGCTGAAAACCCTAAGTTCCACATTTTTATTTTTTTTCTCTCGCGATTCCTTTCGTTTTCTTTTTCCTTTCTTTTCCTTTTCTTTTCCTTTTAATTATTTTGTACTTGGATTAACAATTGGGATTGCACGATTCCGGATTTCGGAAGACGAATTTGTCTATGAATGGTTGTAAGTTTTCCTGATTTTAATTATGTCTATGTAATTGGGATTTGAATTATTTCTACCATGAGATGAATTATGATTTGTAGAGAAATATATGTTTAATCGTTCTCGTCTTGAATTGTGATTATTGAATTGATGATTTGCGATTTCTTCATCCGTATAAATTGTTTATTTTATGATCTTCATGCATGGTGTTCGAAAGAATAGTGTAGGTTGATTGTATGCTTATGTTTGATTATAAAGATATGCGAGAGCAGATTTATATTAAATATAAGTTTGACAATGAAAGTGATCGAGAGATTGGTTTGTTGTTGAGTAAATGATATATGTGGTTAGGGTTTTTGCTATTGTATGCCTTGTAGTGAAATATCCTTCGTAGTTGATGGTGGGGTGGTTGAGAGATCTCCTGTCATTAAGTTCGAGTCTAGCATTAGCGTGTCGAGAGATTAGTTAGTGTTGACCGTATGGTGAGAAGCGTGGGTGTTTGGTGCATTGAGTCCTGGCCATTGATTCGATGGTTGTAAGGATAGATTGAACCTAGAACACCGTCTCCAATTCCGAGAATCACAATTCCTCTTGTTGTCCAAGTGCATTCCGTCTTATCTGCTTTATATTTTATTTTCCCTTTCGTCCTTTCCGTGTGACTCCTTATGTTAGGGGCGTTAGTATTTCTTTTACGCTACGTGTTTGACATAAAACCGTAGCCACTGTTAAGCCTTCCTCGAGATTCGACTTGGGTCGACCTTACCGTTCTATAAGGACCTCGTACTATTGCGAGCGAACGAAAAGAACAATTCGGTCGAACAAATTTTGGCGCCGTTGGGGAAGGCTTTAGGCTTTTGGTTTGTGTTGTTTTGTTTTTCTGTTTCTTCCCAGTCTTCTTTTGTTTCTTTCTTTTCTTTTTCTTTGTTTCTATTTTCTCCAACCTGGTGCGTGTGATCTTGTTTTTGTAGTTGGTGTGTAATGCGAGGGTTCTTGGCGTCTGAATATGGTCATACGGGCTGGAGGAGGAAAGTCGTCGTATTGGGCAAATTCTTCCTTTGAAGGAGCCCAATTCGACTATTTTGAGGATATCCGGTCGGTGTGAGCATCAAGCCTATGATCCCTCTTGGAGGCATCCTCGAGTTCGCCATATAATCGGGACCTTTTCTTTCAACAACAGTAGATGAAGCCGACATTGGAGGAGTCATTGCGGGCGTTCAGCGAGTAGTCGGTGGTGAAGCCGATGAAGCCGACATTGGAGGAGTCATTGCGAGCGTTCATTCAAGCGAGTTCGCGGTGAGTGGTGAAGCGAACGCAAACATCAACACATTACCACCATGGGTCTCACTTTGCTAGCCTCACCAACACCAAGTGTGGGGGAAGCGATAAGGTTTGATAGATTAGACGCTCATAGACTTTGCTTGAGGACAAGCAAATGGATAAGTGTGGGGAGTTGTTTAGTATGAATTGGTGCTGATTTTGGTATTGATAAATTTTGGTGGGACGCTTCACCTCGGCGCCATCGCCTAACGTTTCTCCCACATTTGAGCGCGACGCGTCCGCAAGCGCTCCATCCGTTCACCTAATCATTAACAATTGTTACCTTCTCCTCTTGTACACAACCTACCATGAGATGAATTATGATTTGTAGAGAAATATATGTTTAATCTCCATTTCAAGGTTGATGTTCAAAATAGATCTTCCGATTATTCTATGTTGCATGATCGAGAGATTGGATGTAGTTGTTTCCCTTATTTACGACCTTATAACAACACTAAGCTTCAGTTCAGATCCGATAAATGTCTATTCTTAGGATATAGTTCGCCTTCCTCGAGAGATTCGACTTGGGTCTCTACAAACAGGGTATAAGTGCTTGATCCATCGGGTCGTGTACATAGCCCGTGTGTACATCGTTTCTTTTCAATGAAACTGAGTTTCCATATAAAACCTTGTTCACCTCGTCTGTCTCCCAAAATCTGCCTACTACCTCTCATCCTTTTCCTGTTATGTCTATGCCACCAGTGATGTCTCCCTCGTCAAATACTTCTCCTATCTTGGGTAGCTCACCTATCTCTCATCCGTCATCATGGTCTACATCACAACAAAATAGTTCTTCTCTTGCCTGCCAAACTCAAAGTTCTCTACCTCCTGATACTATCATAGGTTCTAGTATATCTCATTCGTCTGAGGATGTTAATCTGTCACCCCTATCATTTTCAAATGTATCTGATACTTCCGAAGCTCATATGTTCTCTTCAATTCCGCATCCCACTGATCAACATCCTATGATTACTCGAAGCAAAAATGGTATTTTTAAACCAAAAATTTTCTTGGCACAAAATGATAGCTCGGGTTTTACTACGTTTACTGTTGTTGAACCTTCTTCCACTCTTGAAGCCCTCAGCCAACCAGAATGGCAGCAAGCTATGGCCAAGGAATTCAATGCAATAATCTCTAAGTCTACGTGGGAGTTGGTCCCGTATGCTGAGGATATGAACCTAATCCAGTGTCGCTGGGTCTTTAGAGTTAAGACCAATGCCGATGGCTCTCTTGATCGGCTCAAGGCACGATTAGTGGCAAAAGGTTTTCAACAACGGGCTGGTATCGAATTTCTAGATACTTTCAGCCCGGTTCTAAAACCGGTGTCCATCAGATTGATGTTCTCTTTGGCGGCGTCGTTTCAGTGGGATGTATAGCACATTGATGTCAACAATGCGTTCTTGAATGGTGATCTTGCACAGCCTGTATTCATGGAACAACCAGAGGGTTTTGTGGATCCTAACCACCCACATCATGTTTGCAAGCTGCGAAAGTCCCTATATGGTCTAAGGTAAGGTCCTCGAGCGTGGTACGAGAAACTAAAATGTTATCTTCTTCATATTGGTTTCAGGTTTTCAACGTCTGATCACTCCTTTTTTCACATGAGAAAACATGGTAAACTCATCCTTGTGCTAGTCTATGTTGATGATATTCTCATCACTGGAGAAGATCCGTGTCTTGTCTCAAATCTCATCCAAAATCTCTCTACCTCCTTTGCTCTTAAAACCTTAGGAACTGTTAGTTACTTTCTCGGTATTCAGGTAACTAAAACATCAACCAATTCGTATCTCTTAAATCAGTCAAAATACATCCGTGACCTTCTTGTTAAAAACAATCTGCTAGAGTGTAATTCACAGCCTTCCCCATATGACCTTGGCTCCAAACTTCATTCAAACGATAGTCCTGCCTTTTCTGACCCCACTCTTTTTCGCAGCACAATTGGCGCCCTTCAATACCTTACACTCACTCGTCCAGATATTTCCTACATTGTGAATAAACTAAGCCAATTCCTACAAAATCCTACCGAGCTTCACTGGAAGGCATGTCGTAGGCTGTTACGTTATCTTAAAGGCACCATCAGTTTGCAACTTGCTTTTCACTCTTCACCTTATCTTAGTATAGAAGCTTTCTCTGATGCGGATTGGGCTGGGTCTCTTGACGATCGCAAATCTACCGACGGTTTTTGTGTTTTTCTCGGCTGCAACCTTTTGTCTTGGAGCTCCAAGAAGCAGAACGTGGGTTCTCTAAGCTCTACCGAGTCTGAGTATCGGGCCTTAGCTGACTCCGCTGTTGAAGTCATATGGATCAAATCTTTACTTCATGAAATAGGTCTGTCTGTCACCTCTCAACCCACCATATGGTGTGACAATAAGAGTGCCACAGCCATTGCTTAAAATCCGGTACATCATGTACGGACAAAACACATTGACATCGATACACACTTTGTTCGCGATCAAGTCATCAAGAAGGAGTTGGATGTTGGCTATGTTTCCACTACTGACCAAAGAGCCGACGTCTTCACCAAGCCACTCACTGTGGTTCGATTGAATCATCTCATGCAAAAGTTCCCTCTTGAAAAAGGATAGCTATGCTTAAGTAGGGGTTGTATTAAGTTGTTGTTATTTCTTGTTAACTCTAAACCAACGTCTGCATGTAATATGACGTGGCTAAGAGCAGTTAATGTTTATTTGTTATTCTGTTTGATTAGTTAGGTTTGTTATATTTGTTAACCGCTTCATGTTAGTTTGTTTAGCTTGTTATCAGTTTGTTATTCTCAGTTGTAATCATGGTAGCTGCTCCATATAAAAGCAGATCATGTATCCAATGAATTCAGTTTTCCTTTTCTGTTCTTCGCATAGCCTCCTTGCTTCTCGCATCGCTTTCTCTCATCTTAGCAGATACGAACACGAATGCAACACGAAAATAATCGTGTTACACGAACACGATACGAAATTATCATGTCAACACGATAAAGACACGAATACGATAAGGCTGAACACTAACCTTTTAATTTCGTGTGTGTTTGTATCATGTTCTCGTGTCGTGTCGAAAATTATCAGCCCTAGGTATTGAATAATCGAATAAGAGTAAATTTGGTAGTTTAACATTATTTTTGTCTAGAATTTTGAAATAGGACAGTATTTAGAGACAAAAAATATTTGGGGATGGAGGAGTAGCGTATGTATATGTATGTATTGTTGGGATGATGAGTAATCTTTGTTACATGATCTGTGGCAGTCCTTTATGCAGTATTAAGAATATTGCCATCGTGTTTATCGTTTTGTATGCAAAATATGGTTGTGATTTGAGTACGTTACATAATTTAGCAGTTTTTTTTTTTATCATGGAGAATCTATAGCCGTTATCTACAGTGCGCACTAGATAAACCCACGTTCATGTGCAATAACCTGCAAAACACACAAGACATGTAAACCACACTTGAAAAATAGTCAAGCTCAAACTCATAGAGACGTTTGGTGAAGTTCGAACCTATGATCTCTCGACCATAAGAACTCACCTTAACGATTGATTACGTCACATAATTTAGCATTTTTTCTTTTTAAGTAGACATGTAGCAGTTTTTCTTTTTAGGTAGACATGTTGTTGTTACATGAATAGATGTTAGGATGCATCATCACAATTAATGTACTCAATCACATGTATATGTATGTATCTATAATATGAAAAAACATTTTCCAAATTGCTTACACAGGTCTTAATAGTTCTAGGCCATACTCTTTGCTTCGAGTAGAATTATGAATATATATATTAGGCAGTAGTTGAAAATGAGATCGAGTATGTATATCGTTTCATACATATGTATGTTTGTATTTTTATTTTTTTCAATTAAATACATAAATTTAAAGGTCATTCGAATCCGAAACATTTGACATCGAATATTAACTACTCTACTGTTAGACAACACATGCATACAAATGTTTGTATTTTAGTGTGACAAGTGAGGGTGGAGTGAGCCATGACACATACTTAAACCCACCCATTGACATCCCTACTTAAATACAAAAAGACTACTGCTACATAACTTCAAAGATCAATTGGCCCTACAACACGCGCTCGCACGTACCAACCGATCACCGCAAAGATGTGGGTTAATAAAAACAATGCACTATGAGGAAGGAAATTGAAACAAAAGGTCTATTACAAAATAGATCAATGAACCTATCCCAAGAGAACTTGGTTTACTTATCAACCATGCCCATATCATTTTTAAAGTATTATAAAAATAAAAATAAAAATATCTAACTCTTTGATTTGTTATCATTAGAATTACCTCCAATATATTCGAAAATCTGATTGTCACACGGTTTTATAATTACGATCGAAATTGTGATATGGGGGCCACTATCAAAGGATCGACTTCTCCATTGACTAATCTTGTTTAGAAAAAGAGGTCATAATTTCGATCGCTGAATAAATTGAGAGTGTTCTAATTATAACAAATCAATAGATTTTCTTTTGTAATACTCTGAAGATGATATTATAATTGTAAATCGGTTTGGGAGGTTATCCCCGCCCCCGATGGAAGAGGCCAAGCGTGTACTGGATAAACATTTTGTTCCTGTGTAATAGCTTGCAAACCACACATAACATGTAAACCACATATGGAAAACCAGATATGACAGACTCAAACCTATAGGAGCGTTTGGTAGTGTTCGAACATATGATGTCTCGGCTACAGAACCCACCTTAATCATTGGTCATTCCATAGGAGACATAAATTCCCCTTTTCTTTATAATAATAATTGAGCAATCAATAATATAATGAGTAGAGTGGGGCCGAATCAGAAATGTAAATTCATATTCTTTATTACCCTAGAAGAAATTATATTCTTTATTACAGTAATCAGCTTAAGCAAAGAGAAATCCAAAATCTTATTAGGTGTTATGAAACCGTGGAGATAGCTGCAATTTGACCGATGGAGTGTAAATTAGTGCAATCTATCTAGCCATACAATGGAGAGTAATGACTTTTTCTTTTATTTTCTTTTCTTTTCTTTTTAATTTAGAGACTTGTATTATTTGACACAATTAATTAAACCAATACGGGAGTCACTTAAATAAGAAATGGATAATATGGATAATCGTGATTAATTTTTAATGAATTCATTTATATTCATATCTAATCATACTCTTTTCTTTTATGATAATAACAGATAATAAATTATACAAAACCACATATATCATTGATTTTTATCATAAAAAGAAGATTTTATTAAAATCCTCCTTCATATATATATATTGAGAGGTGGTCTCCTATGCAGACGTTCGTACGTACGGAACAATGATACTTTTCTTCAGTACAAATGATATTTGTTTAGATATAAATGATATTTTTGAATTACGGTGTAAAAAACAAATGATACTTTTTTCAATTTAAATGATATTTTGTCTGTATCGTATGGACGGATATAAAAGAATTTTTTGTGACATATTGAATATTGGAGTGGCATATAGTGAACAGCATATTAAATGTGGGGAATAAAATAAAGAATTGATAGAATTAAAACAGTATGGGAGTCGCAGATAGTGGCAGCACAAACAAGAAAACACAAGTAATATGCCATAAAGTCACGGCAACGCCAATTGGCTACAAGCCACCAATCTTAAAGTTTCGCAACTATCAACTGGCTGAAGAATCAAAATACCTAACCGTATTTCCTGCAAAAGATCTTGGAAAGAGAGGCCTGCAAAATTATTCAAGAAAATGAGGTCTTCTGCACCAATATGTTGCTTGATCCTCAGTTTTCTGGCCTCCTCTCTCATCCCTGTTTCACTTTCTGTTCCTTTCATCGTGCTCCATGGTAATATTTTGTTCTTCTCCGCTTCTTTTTATCATTACTCATGTAATTTTGATGATTATGGGTTTTATTGTTGCTGTTGCGATAGGAATTGGAGATCAGTGTTCCAACAAAGGAATGAAGAAATTTACAGATGAGCTAAGCCAGTGGTCGAAATCTAACGGATACTGCTTGTAAAGATTTTGCCTATTTTTTCTTTATCCTTCTGCTATTTTGTTTTCTGAAAGTATTTGGGCGAATTAATACAGACTTATATTTAGTGTTCTGGTACAAAGAAGAAAGGTGAAAATAGGGTGTGGTTGTATACTTATTCTTGTTAATAACTGGCGTTTTGAATTTTGCTAACTATGTTTTACAAAATTGCTGCTATTACTTTATAGTTCTTGTCTGCTTCTTGGTGTGTTTGGTCTGTGCGTAATGGACTGACGAGGAACAATAACTATATCTGCTTAAGCATGATATCCCCTCATTTTTGTCAAATGACCAGTATAAATAAATCAATGATCAACTAATTGAGTAACCATCAATTTCAACTGTCTTTAATTAGTAATAGTTGCTTTTGTTTCGACAAATGGATTTCTACTGGTTCTTGCAATGGAATATGATCACGTTTTGGATATGTTTCTTAATTTCCTGATTGCAGTTTGATGGAAAGGCTTAGATACGCTAAAGGATTTGAAGTTGGTGCCATCTCAATTCTTTGATTTCTAACATTGGAGAGAAATGATTATAATCATTTAATCAGATGCTTGGCTCTTGTTCCCTATTGGAAACTTTCAATTGTTGTGAATCCATTAGTTAAGAGCTACAGATTTCAATAGATAAACTCTTCAATCCTATAAACTTTAAATATGTCTAGCTTAATTATTGTCTATGTGCTCGATGATTTTCTTAGGCTTATAAGTACATAGACATGCACTATGAATGAATTAGAAGCTCAATCACATACTGGAACGAGTAAACATAAGAACGTTTGTTTTAAAATTGACGGAATATGAAAGACAAAAAGGTATTAATCTTCTGGATTATTTGAATTCATGTTTGAGATTTTTCATTCTTCTTTTGGTATGTTGAAGTTTGTAAAACTGCTTATGGATTATGTCATAAAAATTTGTCCGTTCCTGTAGAGAAATTGGAGATGGATCATGGGATTCTTGGTTTAAGACCCTTCAAGAGCAGGTAAAGGAGAAGACAACGTAATCTTGTATTTCGTTCATATTTTATCAGGTTTATTTATATGTTCTGATATTCTAACCCTTTCTTCTATTTGACTTGCAGACAGAAATGGCATGTAATAAGGTGGGTAATGAAGCTTTTTTGAATTCATATTTGCGGATATAGTGAGTAGTACGCTCACGGATGAGTCTGAACTAAACTTCAGGTCAAACAAATGCAAGAACTGCAGGACGGTTACAACATTGTTGGTCTCTCCCAGGTAACTTTCTGAGAGCGTTATGTATCCTGATGCATATGATAATTAAGATGCTTTTACATGTTCCATTGACTCCATTAAACACTAAAGGAACAAGTATTCACTTGTTTTCTTTAAAGTGGGAAGCTTTCATGACTATTTATCTTTGTTTTGATGCTTGAGGATAACTTGCGTTGATTTAGTTGAAGTGCTCGCAATGTAAATGACACTGACTGACAATTTTCTTGGTTGTTCATACAGGGTAACTTAATCGGCCGAGGAATTGTGCAGTTTTGCGATGGAGGACCACCAGTAGGGGCCAAATTAGATGATCTTAATTCTTTTTTTATTATCTATACTATTTAAGTATTTTCAACATGTTTAAGGATATTATTGTTATATCTGCAAAATCTTTTATTACTTGCAGTTTATTATAAAACTTGTATCCAAAAGTTAGCCGTGGATGCAATACAGTATTTTCAACATGAGTTTAGATTAACTCATGCTTCGTCTACTATAGTGTCACAATTTCAAGCTTTATTGCTCCTTTTGTTTGATGATGTTGTATATTCCATAAGGTATGGGTAGCATGCTTGGCTAATTAGGTAAAACTAATATAACAAAATATTCTTATTGATTAACTTAGCTTTTAATGATTTTATACTCGACATGGATTACAATCATCAAGATTCAGCATGCAGTATTTGGCACTCTTAAGTCTGATTTTGTGTGACAGGTCAAGAATTTTATCTCCCTTGGAGGACCTCATGCTGGTACTGCTTCTGTTCCTCTCTGCGGCGTAAGTCTTAAGCTTCTTTGGTCTTTTAAAGTTATAAAAATCTCATTTGTTTACAGATAGCTCGTTGAGTATGTTGATACTCAACTTTATACTTGACCTAGATATCGTTGTTTTATCCTTCTATACCTAGCCAATCAGCTTGGTACCTTAGTGAATCTTTTTCAATATAAGGCCATGAATATCATATGTTCTTGATCATCCCTAAAAACTTGAAACTAATTATGTCGATCTCTTAATTATTTAGAGCTATTCTATGTCTTTAATTTTGAATGATATTCAAGTGATGGCCAAATAGGCCAGTTTGATATCTGTCCTCACACACACTGCTTTGTTTTTCCAGACTGGCATATTTTGCATTATAGCGGACAACTTGATCAAATCAGAGATCTACTCTGACTATGTCCAAGTATACATTCCCACTTTTTTTTCTTTTCCTTTGTACCTAGCATAGAGTTTGTTATTTGTCCGCAATGTGCTAAGATGTGAATTTGCAGGCCCACTTGGCTCCTAGTGGTTATCTTAAGCTGCCAAACGTGAGTATCTTTTGCATTTGTATTCAAGCAAAGCAAACAAAACAATTTTGATTCTGTATGACCTGAAAATTTATTAACTCGATCTTCTTATTTTTCCAGAATATTGCTGCTTATTTAAGCAAATGTAGTTTTCTCCCCAAGATCAACAATGAACTCCCTGATGAGAGAAATGCCACTTACAAACAACGGTTCACGAGCCTACAAAATCTTGTCCTGATCATGGTATCTCTCTCTGAAACCATTACACATTTTAAATCTAGACAGTGGTTTTGATTATTAATTATTTGTCTTGTTACGAAATATGAACACTACACTTCTCTGTCCCTCATGTGAGCAGTTTGAACATGACACTGTTTTAATACCGAAGGAGACCTCTTGGTTCGGATACTATCCAGATGGAGCTTTCAGTCCAATTATGGCACCACAGCAGGTAACAAATTAGTTTCTGTTATTACTTTTGGATTTTTGCTTTAGCTGCTTGATATGTTTACAGAGTAAATGTAGTTCTTTGATAATTCGAAAATCTTCTTTAGTATTTTATGTCTAGCTTATCGATCTCTCCCAAATCTCAGCCTACTTCAACATTTTCCAAGAATCTCTTATTTCTTTCCAACGAAATCAACCATCAGATTGTGTATTCCAAATAATCTTCCCTTTTTTTGTTAATTTCACAACCAAAGTCCCGTGAACAAAGATTTTTAGACGAGCTTTCAACATTTGCCTCTTATTTTGAACAAGTTAATATTCTGAAGTGAGTTTTCTTACTATGTGTTTCTTGATTGTAATCAACAATATTATTTTAGACACATCTGTCAAATATGTGTTTTAGACACTGTCTTTATGCAGATTAGATAGAACACGATGGTCTATTATTGAATTAGTGAATTGTTCCTATTGTACATGGTTGTCATGTAATCCCTCTGATGGTGACATCCCGAATACAACAAGACCATCATACATTGACCGAACCAAGCCTGCATGATATGTTCATTGTGAGCTTATTCTTGTTAAGGATAACATGTGACTGCACATTCCTCTCTATATCTATTCAGTTCGGCATAATGCAATTAAACTGAACACTAGTCATATTTTTTCTTTGATTCACTGAGTAGACTAAGCTTTATTCGGAGGATTGGATTGGTTTGAAAATGTTAGACGAGGCTGGAAGAGTAAAGTACATTGAGGTGGCTGGAAATCACCTTGGAATCTCCACAGATGACATGAAGAAGCACGTCATCCCTTATTTACAGGATGCGGCAAAGGACATTCCTTTGACAGAGCAAACATTTGATCGATCACAAGCTGACGGACCTTTGGTCACAGCCTTGGATGGATCATCATCTTACCAGTGGCCATCGCCAGTCAAGAGCTTCTTTGAAGAATTTATTGATGTTGAAACAGATCATTAATCTATATACAAAGCTGCACACTGCATATTGGAGTGTGTTGAGTGTGCAACTACATACTTCTCAATTCTTAGAACTTATCTGCGGGCTTCTTTTGTATTTGAACTTGTATTGTTCGAATGCATGTTAGTCTAGATGAAAGGATAAAACCTACTTAAATGCAATATTGCAGTTGTTTGGAGATGAGATTGTTAATTATATATATATATATATATATATATATATATATATATATAGGGTTTAGAGAACTACCTCTTAGGTTATGGTGAGAAAGCTTGTTAATGTACGAAAATAAGAATAGTAGAAGATATCTTTCATATTTGTGTAAGACAATCGTAATTACTATATCGCATATGTTTGTTTAGACATATTTCATCCATTCAGTAGCACATATGCTAAATATATTAGTTTAACTAAAACTACATCTTTCATTTATACCGCAACAGAACACAAAAGAGAAGAGTTATAGTGTTGCACAATAATCCGTGAAGACACAAAACACAAAAGCCATCTTTCATATTTGAAGACACCCAAAATTAAATCTCAACCATTGATATAGCAAATCAATCAGCAGCCCAGATTCATTCTTATTTCCTACCAAATTATCCATTCCTACCGATCTATCTCCTATATATATATATATAGGAAATGTTAACGTGAGAATCATTTTTATCAGAATATGAGAATGAATATGCTATTAAAGTTAATGAATCTGTTGAAAGTTAATGAATAAAAAAATAGAATTTTCGCCTCATGGGATTCGAACCCGTGAAAATTCAATTTTGGATTCATTAACTTTCAACATTTATTAACTTTCATAGCATATTCATTTTGTTCAGAAGAATTTTCGTAGTTCTTAGTTCTCACGTTAAAATTGGTTCTTATTCGAGCCTCATATATATATATATATATATATATATATATATATAGGAGGATCAACGAGAACCATCTTTTTTATGAACTCGCGAACTATGCATAAACGTTGAAGATGATGCAAAAAACGAGAAAGTTGTGATAATCTAAAACTTTCTAAAATTAGTTTGTTGTACAACAATTTTAGAATGTTTCGTTATGCACAAATTTATACCGCTTATTCATCAACTTTATACGCTTGTACATAGTTCTCAAGTTCTCATAAAAGATGAGTTCTCACCGATCCAACCCCTATATATATATATATATATATATATATATAGGGTTGGATAATGAGAACTCGCTTTTTGAGAATCGAGAATTGATGATAAGACGTTGAAGATAATGACAAATAAGAGATAAAGTTAGCATAACGAAAACTTTCTAAAATTGTTGAACAACAAAATAATTTTAGAAAGTTTTCGCTATGCACAACTTTACACCGCTTTGTGCATTATCTTCAACGCCTTATGCATGGTTCGCAGAGTTGTCAAAAAATTTTCGTGGTTCTCATTTGATCCACTACTTATATATATATATATATATATATATATATGGGTTGAATCCATGAGAACTCATCTTTTTGAAAACTTGAGAACCATGATAAGACGTTGAAGATAATGCACAAAACAATATAGTTGTGCATAACGAAAACTTTCTAAAATTGTTGCACAACAAAATAATTTTAGAAAGTTTCGCATGCATAACTTTATACCGCTTTGTGCATCATCTTCAACGCCTTATACATGGTTCGCAGAGTTCGCAAAAAGATGTGGTTCTCATTGATCCACTCTCTCTCTCTCTATATATATATATATATATATATATATATATAAAACTCATTAACGTATAAACTATGAACTTATGAAATTGTTTGAATTCGTCATGAAAGTGTCCGAATTAAAAAAAAAATCACCCGTCATGTGATTCGAACTCAGGTGTAGGGGTGTGCAACGGTCGGTTTCGGTTAAAAATCGAACCGAACCGAATAAACCGATAACCGAATTGATTTAAATTTTTGATCGAATCGAACCGATCTTGTGCTTTCGACCGAACCGAAACCGATCAAATGCAAGTAATCCAAACCGTCGACCGATCGAAATATAAATAATATTAATCATGTGCCTCTTTTCGGTTTTTTGACCGAACCGAACCGAATCCCACTTTCGTCAAACCGTCGACCGGCCGAAATAGGTTTCGGTTCTTGATTTTGTAATCGAACCGAAACCGAATCACATTTTAAATCGATCAAACAGATCGAAACTCATCGGTTCGGTTCGGTTTTTCGGTTTCGGTTCGGTTATGCACACCCATACTCAGGTGTTTGAATTTATCAAGTAAGATGATGAATTTATCGTATATTTTCATAAATCAAAAATTGAAAATAGTTCATATTTTAAACTTTAAGATTGATTTGTATTTGATCTAATTCTTATATATATAATTGAGTTTCGATAGTACCTTGTCCTAACGTAATATGTAATATTCAATTTGGACCGAACATTTTGAACACGTGGACGTACCAAAATATGATACATGGTAGCCCATTTTTCGTGTAGGAGCAAAATGGAAAGCACCCAATCTGCGTTGGGTAGGGAAATCAACAAGTTTTGGGGTATCCGCGGACGCTAGGTTGGGGAGAGCCACAAAAAAATACAAATAATGTATGTAAATTAACATAACACTATATGTAAAATGACATAACACTACTGCATGTTGGCCAACATACGTTGGATGTGCGAGCACGCATCGGGTGTGCGAGCGCACCACAAAATACAAATATGCATGTAAAATAAAATAGTCACACATGTAAAATAATAGAAACACGAATGTTGACCAATGAATGCATGGGGAGTGTGAGCGTGTTGGGAAGTGCGAGAGAGTGGGCATACATTTCCAACATATATAAAATTAAAACTCATATGTATATTTGTGTTCAATTACATGCATGCTTGTGTTTATTTATATGCATAAGTATCTTTAACTATATGCATGGTTTGTTTTCTATATTACATAATAAATCAAATTACTATTCAACCCTCACAATAGAGAAATTAGAAGAAAAATTTAAAAAAAAAATCTTCGTCATAGGATCTATAAGATGAATGAATGAGATTGATTAATATATATTACTTAAGGTTTGGGTATATATATATATGAGGTTCAAATGAGGTTTAAATTTACTATGAAATTTAATGCATCCGTCGTAAAGTTAATAAATCTAAAATTTGAAATCTTTATCCAAGTTCAAATCCCATGAGGAACAAAAATTCTATTTTTTTTATATTATTAATTACAAATGAAAGATAAGGTTGAAGGATCGCCTGGTGCAGCCAGAACAAGAATTAACAACACCAAATGTTGAAGATGACAACTTCAAAAAGCAATAAGTTGTTGACACTATTGACTACACATTGAAGCTACAAAAGCAATTCAATCATCATTTGAAACATGTTCAATATGACTTGAAATCATGTGTTAATTAACTGATAAGTAACGAAAGCAATTCCACCATCCTTTGAAACAAAGGTACTTGAATTACTTTGCGATAGTCTCTAGTTTTTTATTAGGGAGATTTCTAGGTTGTAATAAGAATCGTTGGAGAAATGTGTAAATCCAGAGATAGAGAAATACAGTGCTTTAATTATTTCCTAGTATACTTTCGAGATTTGGTTTCCCTGATTTTGTCGACTGAAATACGGGTCCTTCCTTCGATAAATGTACATGTAGTTCATTTAGGAAATGAATAAGAACCATTTCAAAATTCTTTTCCTTTTTCTTTTTTTGAGTTGTAGTAGCTTCATGATTTTTCTTGAAAATTCACAAGAATACAAAAGTTGCAAATAAAAAATTGCATAGTTAATCAGGAAGCAGGAGAATTCAAGATCCACTTGGCTCAGGCTTTCTTTCACCAAACATTGTTCTAAACTTACATAACTGAAAACATGTAATGATCAGATTATCATAAGCACAACTCTCAACTATTCGACTACAAATTTGATCGTCAGACACCAATTTACATCCAGAGATAATTAATCTCAAGGAAAAAAAACAAGGAAAATCAGTACTAAAAAGATCAATCTACTAAACTCCCAAAAGAGAAAAAAGAAAAAAGAGAGATCTGAGTAAAAGAAATCATGATCTAGAATGCAGAGCATCGAAAGGCCTGCAGCGCGGGGTAGCAGGCCATGGATTGAAAGGGATCGGCCGCGGCTGAGCGGAGCCCATCGGATCCACAGACGGCAGCGCCACTCTCTCGCAAGAAGGGCACATTGTGAGCGTTGTCGGAGGAGTCATCTGCATGTAGAGCTGCGGAGATAGCTTCAGCGCTCGCAGTTCTTGAACCTCCTTTTGCAGCCTTCTGTTTTCCTCTGTCAAATTTTCGCAACACCTCTTTAGAAACTCGCAGTCCACCTCTGTTTGCTTCAGTTTTGTCCTGCAACAACCATTCGCATCGTCTATCAGATCTAAAACACACTGTAAATTTTACATCTACCAACATAAATATCTTCTGACATGATTGATCTTAAAGCAACTGACCTCGCTCTCCTGTTTTGAAACCAGACTTCGACCTGTCTTGGCCTCAGCCCCAATCTCTTTGCCAAAGCCATCTTTTGCTTCTGCAGTAACAAATCATCACCCATATGTCAGCTCGATCAATCAATTCGACGAACAAAAAAGGAATGGAAATTGAAGGCAAACTTACTGGATTGAGAGTGTTGTGCTCTTTGAAGCTTTCCTCAAGAATGGCTGACTGATCCTTGGAAAGACGAAGCTTCTTCCTGGCGTTCTCAGCATCCTCTTCGTCGCTGATGCCGCGGGAGGAAGCCCTCTCGCCGTCGTGATCTTCGCGCTCGCTGCGCTTGCCGCTGACGCTGGAGATGGTGCTGTTGGGGGAGGATACGCCGCCCTCCTCCTCCTCCTCTGCCGTCTCCGGCAGGCAGTTGACGTCGATTCCCTTCAAGAAAGATCTCGTTTCCGCTATGCATGCCTCTGCTCTCCGATCTGCATGGCGTATACCATATAAGAAATCTTAATTTTTCAACAACGAAAAATTCATGGGATCTGAGTTCTTAAATCAAGCACACACGAAGAAATTGTAAAAAATAAATGAAAAATGGTATCCTCTTTTATTTTTTCTTCTTCTTTTCCTCTTTTGCCCTTTTCCAATGTCTCTTTTGAGGATAAAGGAAAGTGTAAGTTGAAAAAGTAAGTAAAAAAGAAACGTGAAAAGGTTAACACCAAGTTTAATTTGCAGAGAGAAGGAGATCTAGATTGTGGAGAAACAACAAACCTGAAGAGGTGAAGGCTTCAGTCCAGGAATTGTTGCTGATGATGGTGAAAGGAGAAGGGATGAGATTGAGGTGCAATGGACTTGAATATGAAGGTAGCCTGTTTTCCGCAGGGTAACTCAGACTCAAACTCAATCCCAAATCTTGATCTTTCTGAACCATCATTTTCCGAATCCCACTTCAACAATTGTTTCTTCTTTAGAAAGAGAAAGCAAGAAAAGGTACTTGTTACAGGTTTGAGGGTGGAAGAAAAAAAGAGATGATGGAGTGCTGAGATGCAATCATAAAAGAGTGTTATATATAGAAAGGATGGGTGTGGATTCAACAATTGTTTATGTTTGTGCGTGTGTGTGAGAGAGAGGATGTGATGAGCATGAGCAGGGACTGAAGTGGGACTCCCTCATTATCTCATCAATCATGGCTTCTGCCTTTACCTAAACACTACTCTATTAGACCATCTCCAATTGTGCATCGCAAAACTCAAACGAAGATGAAAATCGCTCCAATCATACTCCAAACTCAAACGCAAAATGCAGATATTGATGGATTTGAACAAGAGAACGCAAATTTGCTTTCTACTCGCTCACAAAACGCAAATATTTGAAATATTGCAAATTGAACTTATAATTTGTGGAAATTGAAGAAGAAGAGAAGAAGAAGGAGGAGGAGGAAGAAGGCGAAGGAGGAAGAAGCAAGAAGGGAGGGGTGTTTCTGTTTGGGGTCTTCTGAAAGGGTACGAGAGAGAAAGATTGTTAAAATTTTATTTGTTTATTTATTAAGGAGGAAGAAGAAATGGGCTTTATTTGTTTATTTATTAATAATTGTTAAACCAAGTCATGGACGTGACTTTCAAGTCAAGTCGGGTTCCAACCGGTTGAGTTTTCACCAAAAGTCGATGCGTTGTTTTATGTAGTGTTTAATTTAATGTATTTTTTAATCGTAATTTTCTTATTTATAAATAATAAATTTTGTATATTATTTATTTCTTTATTTATTAATAATCAAGTTTTGATTATTAATAAATATATTTATATAAAATTAGTAATTAAATTTTTTTGTGCTAGTATGTAATTTGAAGAAAATATATAGGTATGATTGTAAAAGTATAAAAAGTAGTGTGAAAAGGAATATATGAAGAATATTCTTTTGAGTTTGAATTTGGTGTAAATGGTTGGAGATAAATTACTGTTTGATGTGATATATACTGTAAAATAGGTTTGAGTTTGGAGTAAATGGTTGGAGATGGCCTTATTCGCAACTTTACCTTTTTTTTTCTTTTTTCTAAAAAACAAAAGTAATAATCAGTCAAAAATGATTTTAGTCATGAGCTTTACTTCCTAATGATTAGTTGCATATTGTACTCTCTGGTATTTTGTTCTGACTTCTTTGAAAATTGAAAATAAAACACAGCCTTTCAAATATTATTTTGGTAGAAAACTCGACTTTGGATGGCATGTTTTTATTTCACGCAGTGATTCATTTCTTTTATCCCGATCATATCTATATGTATTATGTATATATAACTAATATATTACGTACATATTGACGCCAGTTTATATAATTTTCAACATCATTGGACACAAAAAATAGAGAAATTATATAGAAATACACATTTTTCCAACGGCGTGTATTTTCTATATCCATGTTAAAAGTTTGTCATACTTCATACCCATTTAAATCAAAAAGTTGAAGAATATCTCTGGTCAATCGGAGACAGTGTAATGATTGATCGGAGACGGTGTAATGATCGACCGGAGACTTCAAAAATATGAGAATTATTAAAAAACTTGAGATTCCAGTGAAAAAACCTTGTTTCCGGTCGTGAAAACCTTGTCTCCGATCGTGAAATTGTTGTCTCCCGTCGACCAAAGATAATTACTTTTGCGATCGGAAACAAGGTTTTCCACTGGAATCTCAAGTTTTTTTCTATAACTCTAATGTTTTTGAAGTCTCCGATCGATCATTACATTGTTTTCGATCGACCGGAAACTTCATATTCCATTTGAAACTTCAAAACACACTGATTTTAATAAAATAAAACACAATGATATCGAAAATCACATCACATTTCACTCAAAAATACATTAAACTAATAAAATGTACATGAAGTGTAGCAAATTTTAGAATTGATTATAGAATATATAAACTTTGATAAAAATGATTATTTAAGTTTACCCCCAAAAAATATATATATCAGGCTATATAAGAGTATTTGTATCTCTTTTGTTTTATATTAAAAAATGTAATTCTTGTACATTAAATCATTTATTAGAATAAAAAAGATATATGGGTGCTACCAAATAGAATTATTTAATAAGCTATTCTATTTTGTATGTAGTTTAAAGACAACTGTAGAGGATGATATAGAACATTGAAAGAAAATATTTTTCAGTACGATGAAGTCAGTATGTTCTATTTTCTTAGAACTGGATATAGTTTCAACTTGTGCTTCTCTATTTTATGCAAAATTCAAAGTACCGACTTTGTGGAATAAGTTTTAACAAATAATATTTTTAAATTCCAAATAATTGCTTTAATAAAGTTGGAAGGTAAATATTACCATTCATGTCAAAATTCATTCCAAAAGTGCCAAAAATGGTATTGCCAATTAGTACGAACTTTTACCCATTTTATAATTTTAATATATTCTTTTTAACATTGTTATAGTGTCACAATTTTTCAATTTGCTACTAAATTAATCCTAAATATTTTTTTTATCACTGGAAAATTGACATATCAAGCATAATACTTAACGAATAAAAAATGTCGAGACTCTGCAACTACAATTTGACGATGCCGGATCCACATAAGCATGACAATCGACTTTTGGGTGACTAAAATAAACGAGGGTGTTAATTTTACAACAAGCTAAAATATAATGATATTCACACATGTTGGATTTTCTTATTAGGACCCCCAAACTAACAATAATTTATTTATGTTTGGCCACACTTCACTACTTATTTTATGTTTTCATATGAAAGTATTATTGTGTTTCTCCCTGTTATTATGCCAGAGGTGCCCTACCTCAATGGAATTGTAAAATGGGTTTCTATGGCAACTAGGGCAAAACACAAAGGTATACTTTTATATTGGTAGACTTAAATTACAAAAAATTAAAGTATCCATCAACTCTGTATTTAAATAATTATGTGGAGTTAGAATGCTTTAAATAATTAAATGTCTTTTCGAGTATGGGGAGTCTGTAATTTAAATTGCTCAAGTATATAATAGATTTAAAAGGGTTATATTCTATGTTTGGTTATATTCCCATAAACTTTTAGGACATTGATTTTGGGAGAATGAATTTTGTTGGGTTTCAGAGCGAATCTCTTGTAATGTATACGGAAGGGAAGGGGGGATGTACGTAGGTACAATAATTTCGATGATCAGTTGGAAGTCAGGTAAAACTTGATCAGTGACTTGATAACTTTTATCCAGAGTGCTTTCCATTGTTAATCAAAGTGAAAGACTCAGATAAGATAATCCACTTGCTCACAATAATCAAGTTTATCAAATGGATAACTATCTCTAAAAGTCAAGTATGAAATAAAGGAATATATGATTTTTCCGTACTTTCGATGATCTATTTTGAATGTTTAATTTATCATATATTGATTATATTCCTATCGTGTTTCTATATAATTAATTGCAACACATATGAGTTTTCTCGTGTTTACCTGTGAATTTTTGAAAATTTTGATCAATTATCGATTCCAGCTTTGATCTTATGGATTATATTCCGGATGTCTGATCTCCAATACTGAGTGAGAGCAATCTATGAAGAACATCATTTTTTTTCCTCCTATACTGTGATTTTCGAAAATCAATGTGCTTCTTAGGATTATATTTATTTTCTCTTATCTTGTATTTATAGTGCTCTTCTTATAATCCTAACATGATAGGATTCTGACACATCTAATAAATATAATAATTCTTCTATCTTGAAGATAATTCTTTTTTAGAATAATGATCTCTTTATATCTTTGATATCAGATAATATTTATCTAAACTATGAGATGTATTAAATAAATAATACAATAAGCAGAACACGGTCCTAGTGGAACTGCATGAGGTGGTCGAAAATTACTAAGTCATAAGACCTTGATAGACCAGTCCTGAGATCAAATATAAGGAATAAAGATGGGCCCAAAATGAATTAATTATCTTATGTTCAGCCCATAATATAAATAAATTCATAAACATTTATTCATTCCACTAGAGAATAAATGTTGACTTGCCCCTTTATTATCGAAGTTGAGTCGGGCTTGTATTTAGATTTAGAAATCCACATATTAAGATATGACACATCCATTAATTATTTATAGCACTTTACCTGCTTAAAATAATTAATATCTTTAATAATTTCTTAAGTAGTATCACTCAAAATTATTATTGTACTTGAGGTAACTCAACCTATATGCTTTAGTATAATAAATCTTTTGAGTTCCTTAAGGGGATATCATTATCCTAAACGGATACAATAACACGATACATATAACCAGCGTGACATACAAGCATTATCACCACCCAAGATGCGTAGAATATTGGGTTATCCCATATAACCTCATCCATAACAAGTCAAAGTGATGGTCAGTAACTCATACTCATCTGAAACCTTATCGAGATTTAGATCAACATAAAGTCATAGATATCTAGGTTCTGCACGACGGTCATATAGAAGAAGTCGTCTCATTGTGATCCATCAATACGTCAAGTCGTAAAAGCATAGACAAGCAACCAAGTCAAGTTACTTCTTATCTACACTGCAGCTTATACCAACAACTCGTCCGTAAGTTGTCTCAGTTATGATATTTTTTATATCTCAACTAGCTTAACCAATCATATAGACTTCTGTTATATTCTACACACCGTATGATCTAACGTTTGTAAGAGATAATGGGATAACATATGCAATCAAGTAAACAATTTATATAGGAGATCGAAATAGTGGTAATAGGAAATATTGTATACAAGCTCAACCAATCTGCTTTCAATATACAAATCCATCAATCTCCTACTTATACTAAAACAATTTTTTAGTATACAATGTGTCTCTCTACTATCTATTACAAACACCATCACTTTGCTTCTCCCACTGATCGCTCCTTTTATAACACGAAAAAGGTGTAAGTATAGGGTAAGCGAAGTATCGTATCCACATAGATTGTATCACGAAAACATAGAAGCTAGCTCAACGATAATTCAATATTATTCAAGCACAGATAAAGGATGAGAGGTTTTGGGGCTTCGGAATTTAATTCAAAGCAAAGGTAACCAAGCAGAGAAATAAAATAAAGCAATAAAATCTCAAAAGATAACTATGAAGAAAGACTAACCCTAGGGATGCACCAATCCTATCCACAACGATGTTTATCCCGCTTATTATTAACTGCTTTAATCCGCATAAGACGGAAGATCACATATATAACCAACAACTTCGCCACGACAATTGTGGCGATTGATTACTAATTTTCCTATCACGCTTCGCCTCTAGAGGAAAATAAGCAACCCAAATGGATCACTAAGAATATGCTTCCTACGAATGTCCTATCTCGCCATTTACTCAAGCGCTTATTCATGTCATGCATTCAAGATCGATTGACAATTAATACGCTACGCTATTAATCGGCAACTAGATATGCATCAAGATTGATCGTAAATCAACACATATAAATAAGCACCATGAATCATGAATCAAAGCCCTGAAGGTAAATAACAATAGCAGAATCACAACATATAGGATCGAATCATGCAAACCCTAGATTAGAACGAAAAACTAGCTGCATATATTAAACGGAATAAAATACGATTTAACCATAAAACGGAAATTAAATGTATAAAACCCGTAGGGAGACGTCTGAAGAACAATGGTTGGTCTTGAATCCAATCCCAAGCGAAAGAACGGAAAACAACGGAAAGCGATCGGACGAAACATTCCGATCGATAACGAATTGAAAAACTAAACTAGAACAATGCAAGAATTAAAGCTAGAACTAAACTGAAGCTAAAACAAAGATAAAATTGAGGAAAACTGAAATAAAAGAGCTCTGGGCGTCTGGGGGTCTCTGGGGCGCAAGGGCTTTGCCTATTTATAGAAAAGGGTGGAAACCCTAATTTGCGCCTCTGTCGCCACGACTCATGACCACCTTCGCGATCGCTAGGCGATCGCTAGCATGTCTCGCCGCTCTTCTCGCCGCGCCGCCTCCTTGCGCCGCATGGTACCTCGCGACCCGGCCAGCGGTCGCTAGTACTCAAACGGTCGCGAAATCCAGCCGAGTTCTCGGCGCTAGACTTGCTCAGGCACGAGGTCGCGGTCGCTACTCCTCCGGGCGCTGGTTTGCTCATGACCAGCCTAGCGACCGCCAGTCGGTCGCTAGAAACCGACATATTGCTCATTTGGGTTCGTGCTTGCCCTTGCTTCGATTTTCAACATATAAACCTACACAACACCAAAAGAACACCCAAGAGCAATATCTTCTAGAAATAGATGAAACATTGAGAATCGATACATAAACGCACATTAAATGATCTAAACTCATCTTTAAATATCAACAATAAACATGTAAAATGCGCGTTTATCACCCACTTATACAAAAATTTTCTTAAACTAGTAGGGTCCATCTTGCGTAATCTAAGTCCTCGAACATACTTGTTATAGACTCTTTGTAAATGGATCAATGTTTCAATCAAAAGTGTACTCTTAATTGACTCATAATCTAATGAGGTGTTGTAGTATGGAAAGTTAACCCTAGTCGTCTCTCAAGGAAAACTTAGCAGGGCTATTGTTCGTGTCAAACACATAAAGCGGTAAATCCTAACACTCTAATACCAACATGAGTTTTTGATCAAACGAGAATTGAAAAGCTGAGCGGAAAAATAAATTAAAGCAAGTAATCTTAACTAGGAACTGTCAATCCCTAGTTGATATACTACGAAAGCACGAAAGCAGGAAGCTCAATAAACAATTAAACTAGATCACCAAACACGAAGCAATGAAATTCGACGAAGAACGATTCAACATGTAATTAAACTTCAATATCACTTGCATAGAATTTAGATTATCAAAAGCCGAAAGGATTAGAATCAATCAAGAAACCAACAATCCCACAATAATCTAGAACCAACACGTCGATCAAGAACAACAGGAAGAATAAAATGATAAATTACTATCAATCCAAGTAAACACAAATCGTTTGCTAGAATTCTTAAATTAACAGAAATAAATTAAGAAACAATTACTAGAATGTTTATTTCGATCGACTGAATGAAAAAGAAATCCTTGAAGAACAAACAGCGGCCGCGTACAATGAAAAATCCGAACCCCCGTAAAAAAGACCTAGCGCGTATATATATAATAAATGAGAGTGAGCGCCGGTTGTAATGTGAGCGCAGGTTGAAGAAACGTTCTGTATTGAACATGAGCGCCAGTTCGAGGTGAGCGACCGCAGCGATGAGCTTATGTTCCCAAAGTGAACGCCGGCTTAGGTCGAGCGTCACATAAAAGTGCATCGACTCGTGCCAACGCCGGGTGAGCATGAGCGCGAGGAAATGGCGAGCGTGCTTGGAGTTGAGCGCGGATGACTGGGCACTGGGTATGGGTGAACGCGCGTGGAGATGGTGCGCGGAGCTGGAGAAAGTGACCTAGCGCTACCGTGGGTTGAACGCCGGACATGCTACGCGTGGGGGGACACGCGAGCGGGCGCTCGTGCTTGAGCGCCGGATGGGCGAGGGCGATGGAGGACCAGCGCTGCAGGTGGAGGCTCGAGCGCCGGGTGGTGGAGCGAGGTAGCTGAGCGCATACTGAACAATGGCCGAGCTACCGAGCATCGCCGGATGCGCTTGGTGGATTCCCAGCGTGTGTTGGAGCACAGCGTGCGCAGGATGGGACGAATGGGCAACGGGGGAGACAGCGGGCGCTGGACGAGCTATGCACTGGAACGTGCGCTAGCGTTGAGCGCTGGATGTTGAGCGTCAAGGCTGGAGTGTGCGCTAGCATCGAGCGCCGGTTTGACAAGGCCGAACGCCGGGCCTGATACAACCGGCGCTGAACGAGGAGGTAGGGCATGGGGATGCGTGGCCGAGCGGGCGCTCGACAAGAGCGCCGGACGAGGCGGGATGTACGCACTGAGGCATCAGCGCCGGATGCGCTGGGTGATGCGTGCGACGGGGCAACGTGCGCGACTTTGACTACTCGTCTCGTTCTCCCTCGTCTGAACTCCGAATTAGGATCCGTTTGCATCTATGAACTCATGTCGAGATGCTCTTCAATATACTTGATCCTTGGCATATCCATTTCATCCCATTTAATGTCGTTTTTCTACAAAATATCAAAACAAACCAAATAAGTCCGAATCGATAAATATTAATCAAACCAAAGGCATAAGTAGGACAAACTACTGAAAATGACATGTAAAACAAAATCAAGAATGAGCACAAATTCATAACAAACAATCAACTAGGTTGTCCGCAGAAAAATTTCTCTATAAGCACGTCTCCTAGTCGTATGATTTCTCGTATTATGTGATACATTCTCTCTATGTGTTTCGTTGCCTTGTTTTTAGGTTCGTGATTTCGTCGAGTTTGTTATTGCACCAGAGTTATCGTAGTACACAGTGATACTATTTGGTAAACGAGGCACCACACCTAGATCCAAGAGGTAATTCAAAGATAATTCTTGAGCCATACCGCCTTCTTAGCAACCTCTGATTGTGTAGAGAAATCTTATTTCACCCTCTTCCCGATGATATATCTTGGATGTTTAATTCATCATACATTGATTATATACCTAGTATGCATTTATATAATTAATTGCAACACATAGGTGTTTAGTCGTGTTTACCTACGAATTTCTAGGATATGAGATCAATGACATACTTTAGCTTTGATCTTTTGGGCTGTATCTCGGATGTATATTCTTCAATACTGAATGAGAGCAATCTATGGAAAATACTGTAAAATTTAGCCTCCTACTTTGCTTTAGTGATTTTCGAAAATCACAACACAAAATGATAGTATTATTTCTGACTTTCTCTCACCTTGTATTTATAACACATTCATATAATCTTGTTTAGATAGGATTCTTGCATATCTAATAAATATCATAATATATTTGAAGATAAATCATATCTAGAATAATTATCTCTTGATATCTAATAATATCAGATAATATCTCTTGATATATAATAATATCAGATACTATCCTTCTAGATATTGGAGATGCATTAAAATAATACATAAATCATAACATAATCTCAGTGGACTCTGTATAGGGTAGGCAAAATTTACAGTAGCTACAGGCCTTGATGGACCAGCCTAGAGATCAAATGCAAGGAATAAAGATTGGTCTAAAATGAATTAATTATCTTATGTTCTACCCAGAAAATAAATTAATTCATAAACACTTCTTATTCATTCCGCTAGAGAATAAATATTAACTTACCCGTTTATTACCGAAGTTGAGTCGGGCTTGCACTTAGACTTACGAATCCCCGTATTTAAGATATTGTACATCCATTAATTATTTATAGCATTCTCGATCACGATCGAGCCAAAACACACTCAAATTCACCGCAATCGTGATAAGTTTACCCAAGAGGTAATTGTAGCGTGATAAGTTAACCCAAGTCGCGAGGGTTTGGAGCTCAAGGAAAACTTAAACAACAATCCTAAGCTAGATTGTTCGATTGTTCAGATCGCACACGTAAAGCAATAAAATCCTAAACATTCTAATACCAACGAGGGTTTGAAGCATGCAGGAATTGAAATACGAGAAATAAACAGCAATCCTAAGCTAGGGGTTGTCAATCCCGAGCTCAACTAATAAAGCATTAAATCTAAACCAGGGGTTGTCAATCCCTAGTTGAACAATGAAAGTAATAAAACGAAAGCAATAAACAAAAGCAATAGCAAACCTATTCTTAGGGTTCGTCAAGCCCTAATCTAAGTCTACTTGTAAATGAATCATAATCATCAATCAATCAACAAGAACATGAATTAAACGAAGCAGCAAAGCAATATAAATTGATAGAAACACGAAAACAATCCATTGTCACTATGGAATTGAATCCAATAAAAACCATCAAACAATAATACTATAAAATTAATTTTGAAAGAACTGAGAAATCCCAAAGCATAAATTGATAAATAAGATTATTCGATGAAACAGAAATCAAGAATTAAAACTAATGTTTATGTGTCTGTGTCGATCTGTTGTAGAGCTCCTGAAGAACCATGGTGAAGAATCGCGGCGGCTGTGCCAGAAGAAAACTAAGAACTGAGAACTCCTTATATTTTTAACCTAGCGCATATATTTATATAAAGTGAAATATAGCGCCGGTTTGGAATGAGAGTCGGCTCAAGAAACAATCTGCATTGGAAATGAATGCTGGATGATGGTGGCGCCTACCGGAAAACAAATCAGATCGAGATTGAACGGCTGAAATTGAGCGTGCGAGGGAAAATGAAAGGCGCGTTTGAGTTGAGCGTCGGGTGAATCGGCGCTAGGCGGACAGCGCGCGCCGAGGCAGGGGAGCACCGATGCTCGGGCCGGGCGTGAGCGCTGGTGTGTGGCCGGCGAGCGCCGGCTGAGAAGCAATGCACGCTGGGCGAAGGCGGCGGGCGCCGGGTGAAGCCAGCGACGACGAGGTACAACGAAGCGCGACAGTGGGAAGTCTGGACGAGCACCGATTGAGGAGGAAACGCGCGCGGGAGAGGCGAGTGGCAACGGCGCTGGCGCCGGACGAAGCCCGCCACGGATGGAGCAGCAGGCGCGGTGGGCGCGGGCGGCGCGGGCGGCGATGCTGCGGACGGGGGCAAGCGCGGCGAAATGCTTGGCGCGGGCGGCGGCGGCGGCGCGCGGGCGCTGGGCATCGGTAGCGATGCGCTGCGCGCGGGCGACGGGCCGCGCGCACGCGCGCGGCGCGATTGTCAGATAGCCCGTTCTCCTTCGTCTGAACTCCGATTTACGCACGGTTTTCACCTACGAACTTCTGTCGAGATGCTCTTCATTATACTTGATCCTTTGCAGATTCATTTCATCCTATTTAATGCCGATTTTCTGCAAAACATTGAAACGAACCAAGTAAGTCCGAATCGATAAATAATAATCGAACCAACGGCATAAATAGGATAAACTACTGAAAATGACATGTAAAAAAATACCAAGAATGAGCACAAATTCATACCAAACAACTCCCCCACACTTATCCATTTGCTTGTCCTCAAGCAAACTCTATACCAATAAGAATAGGGAAGATAATTCATGCAACTTCACTCTTATTCTAATCAATCAAACCTTATTGCTTTTACCCCACACTTGGTGTTTACAAATTCAAAGATAATGAGAAATAAATCTAAGACGGCAATTGATTTCCAATAAATAAAAGGGAAAACTCAGTTCAGACCCAACTCTCCGTTAGGGTGAACTAACTAATGTGGTCACCTTTAGCAACAAGTTTCTTTTATAAAAAAGAAAGTATTAATAGATTTTGGAATAATGTTCGAAGGTGAAATCTCGATGAACTCGAGTCTCATATCGTGGTTTCCTCCATGCCCATTTCTCAATTTACGAGAAAGAGGGATGGCCACAATGTAATCCCATCCTCCATTCATACAATCTCAACAAAAAATACGGAGTTTCATTCTCTTTCTTTATCTTCTTTTCACATCCTTTTTTTATTTTTTTTTTTCTATATTCTTACATCTTTTTTTATTTTTTATTTTTATTTTAAGAAACAAGTATATATATGGTCACAATGTTAACACTACCCCTAACATTAGTCGGACAAATCACATCAATTTCCCTATTCATTTTCTATCAATCACAATCTCGCCAATTCACATTACACTCAAATCATATATCACCAAAAGTCTCGAAATTCAAAATCAATTTGACCAATACCACGTAGTTCAACAGACAAATCAAAATCCTAACTTACTCGCATGATAGATGTAAACTCGAGTCCAAACAATCAAAATAAGCACAAGGGCACAACATTAAGCATACAAAATATATATATCACGCCCACAAAACCAAATACTCTACTCCCCACACTTAATTCGAGCATCGTCCCCTGCTCAAAACATTAATAACACAAAATAGCCGATAGAGGAGAGACTTCGATAATAGATGGCAAAGGTGGTTGGAATGTGGCGTGCACGGCAGAGTTGGAGTGTCACGGCTTCACCACACCGCCACAACGCTCCACCCGAGCAAAAAAACTCAACGACAATGCATGATCAACGAGAACAACGAAACAAAACAAAAAGAAAGAAAGAAAAGAAAATAAAAATCGGGTAAACTCCCACGTAGTACTCGCTTAACGTCGTGAGTCCGACGATTCGATCAACAACGGACTATCCATAGTCCTTACCGCAGGAATACCATCTCACCAGAGCATCGATAGTAACCATATAAGAACAGAGGACAAGAAAGAAAGCAAATAACGCATCATTTAAGCTCAAATCAAACATCCTATTCTCCAAAGAAAATAGATAATTTTAATTTCCAAAGCACAATACTTTGGTGAATTAGGATGTTGACAAATTATTGATGTTACCTCAATCTTTGTCTTCACTTTGTCCTCCTCTAGGAACACGATTTCAATTGTGGAGGCAGTCCTTTCACTTCCGAACGGGTTTCGTATTCTAGTAACTTCAAGTGCCCACTCTTTCTTCATCCTCTGCTCATCTTCCTCCACGTGTTTGGGTAGTTCTTTCACCTCCAGAGTGGGTTTTGACGTGTCATCAATTTCATGTACCCACTCTTCCTCGTCAGCCATCCTAGTAACAACTTCCTCGTGGCTTTGATCCCGCTTCTCATCCTCACGTGTCCATTCTTCCTCAATTTCCACCTTCTCCGCCGCAGTGACTGTCAGTGTCTCTCCAACCCCATTCTCAACAATTGGGTCACTTTCAAGAGTAATGACCGCCGGAGCTTGATCGGGTTGGTGGGGAAAGTCGGCTCATCCGATGTCTCTTCCACCCAATTCTCAATAATTGGGTCATTTTCAGAATAGTGATCACCGAACTGCGCCGGATTGGTTTGGAAGTTCCTCCATTGCCGCAATACTCATCAAGGTGCTATTAACATATCCTATTTGTGTCTCCAAACGCAAAGACGAGGCGTTTGCAAGATCCAAACTTTGATGAACTTATCCTCCCAAGTCGTTTCTCAATGGAGGTGGCTGTCATGGGTATGTATTCTGAGGTGGAGGTGGTTGTTGTGGGTACGGATACTGCAACGGAGGTGATTGCTACCAGTAGGGATTGTAGGCTTGATCTTCATACAACGGAGGAGGTGGTTGGTCCCAAGATGGATTATAGACTTGATCCTCGTGATCGCGGTAGAGGTGGTTGGTCCCAATAGGATCATAGCTTGTTGCTCGTGGTAGGGATCGAGGCTTGCGCCCATGGCCCCGACGGATATCCTCGATTAGTCAAACCGAGCCCTTCTTCGTAAGAAGAATTTGCCCAATACGACGAACTTTCCTCCCCACTGCTTAACCATATTCGCATCACCGGTAACCCCGCATTAATGACAACAACAACAAAAAATAAGATCACACGCACCGGGGAGAAAATAACCAAACAGTAACTAAAAGAAACACAGAAAACAAACAACACAAACAATACGCTTAAAGTTTTCCCGAAGAACGGCGCAAAAATTGATCGAGCTAAAACACACTCAAATTCACTCGCAATCGCACGAGGTAATTGTAGCGTGATAAGTTAACCCAAGTCGCTCTCAAGGAAAACTTAATGTATGCGATTGTTCAGATCGCATACGAAAAGAAATTAAATTCTAAACATTCTAATACCAACGAGGGTTTGAAGCATGCAGGAATTGAAATACGAGAAATAAACAGCAATCCTAAGTTAGGGGTTGTCAATCCCTAGTTGAACTATGAAAGCAATAAAACGAAAGCAATAAACAAAAGCAATAGCAAACCTATTCTTAGGGTTCGTCAAGCCCTAATCTAACTCTACTTGTAAATGAATCATAATCATCAATCAACCAACAAGAACAGGAATTAAACGAAAGCAGGATAAATCAAAGCAATATAAATTAATAGAAACACGAAAACAATCCATTGTCACTATGGAATTGAATCCAATAAAAACCATCAAACAATAATACTATAAAAATAATTTTGAAAGAATTGAGAAATCCCAAAGCATAAATTGATAAATAAGATTATTCGATGAAACAGAAATCAAGAATTAAAACTAATGTTTATCTGGTGTGTCTATCTTGTAGAGCTCTCAAGAACCATGGTGAAGAATCGCGGTACCGTGCGTAAGAAAACTAAGAACTGAGAACTCCTTCTATTTTTAACCTAGCGCATATATTTATATAAAGTGAAAGATAGCGCCGGTTTGGAATGAGCGCCGGCTCAAGAAACAATCTGCATTGGAAATGAACGCTGGATGAAGGCGAAGCGCCGACCGGAAAACAAATCAGATCGAGATTGAACGCTGGCTGAAATTGAGCGCGCGAGGGAAAATGCAACGCGCGTTTGAGTTGAGCGTCGAGTGAATGGGCGCTAGGCGGACAGCGCGCGCGTTGAGGCAGGGGTGAGCGCCGGATGCTCGTGCGCTGGGCGTGAGCGCCAAGCGCGGCGCGCTGCAAGCGCGGCTGAGAAGCAACGACGCTGGGCGAAGGCAGCGCGGGCGCTGGTGAAGCCAGCCGGACGAGGTACATCGAAGCAAGGCGACGTGGGAAGTCCGGGCGAGCGCTGGTTGGGGAGAAACGCGCGGAGAGGCGAGTGGCAACGGCGCTGGCGTGAGCATCTGGCGCCGAACGGTTTAGCGCCGGATAGAGCATACGGCGCGGCGGCGCGCGCGGCGGACGCTGGCAGCGCGGCGAACGCGACGGCGGCGGCGGCGCGTGGCGCGCGGCGCTGGCGCGGCGATCGCCGCGCGCGAGCGACGGGCCGGCGAGCACGCACGCGCGCGATTGTCAGACGCCTGCTCTCCTTCGCTCAACTCCGATTTACGCACGGTTTTTGCCTACGAACTTCTGTCGAGATGCTCTTCATTATACTTGATCCTTGGCAGATTCATTTCATCCTATTTAATGTCGATTTTCTGCAAAACATTGAAACAAACCAAGTAAGTCCGAATCGATAAATAATAATCGAACCAACGGCATAAATAGGATAAACTACTGAAAATGACATGTAAAACAATACCAAGAATAAGCACAAATTCATACCAAACAACTGCTTAAAATAATTAATCTCTTTAATTCATTAAATAATATTATTCAACCTTATTATTATACTTTAGCTAACTCGATATGAAGGGTTTAGTACAATAAACTTTTTGAGCTCCTTAAGGGGATGTCATCATCATAAACGGATACGATGACTCGATACAGGTAACTATCATGACATACAAGCATTGCCACCACCAAAGATGCGGAGAATCTTGGGTTATCTCATGTAACCCTCACCCATAACAAGTCAAAGTGATGGTTAATAACTCATACTCACATAAAACCTTATCGAGGTTTAGATCAACGTAAGGTCACCAAGATCTTGTTTCTTCACGATGGTAAGATAGAAGAACTTGTCTCACTGTGATATATCAATACGTCAAGACGTACCAGCATAGACAAACAACCAAGTCAAGTCACTTCTTATCTATACTGCAGCCTATACCGACAACTCCCGACAACTCGTTGTTATCTCACCAGATCCTTTTATATCTCAACTAGCTTAACCAATCATACAGATTTCTGTGATCTTCTATACACTGTATGATCTAACTTTTGTATGAGATAATGATACAACATATGCAAGATAACCGCTACATACATCAGCTATATACACCTCTAATCATCTATCCAAGCCGTTAATTCAGCTTAAAAGATCAGCTTCGAAGTGAAAAAAAAAATGGATTGTAACGAACCAATAACAAACTTCCAGCAGCCTTTGTATATTTGCCAAGCTGTCCTCCAAGATTTGTTATTTAAATTGCAGTCCAATTTGTAAAGATGTATTTATGAAGTCACGTCTCTTTTTTTTATCATTTAATACAGAAATTTAAAGGTCACGTTACGGTGAACTCAAACATGATATCTTTAGCTTCAAACATTAATCACTCTATCACTAGGCTAACACACGCAGACAAAATGAAACTAAAATCACATCTCTACAGTTAATTCGTCTGATCATAAAATATGAAATGTCAAAGATAATATAAAAAAAAGAAATGATAAGGTCAAAGTGAAAAAAAAGGGACTGTAACAAACCAATAACAAACTTCCAGCAGCTTTTGTATATTTGCCAAGCTATCCTCCAAGATTTGTTATTTACATTGCAGTCCCGTTTGTAAAGATGTATTTATGAAGTCACATCTCTACATTTCTATAGTTAGTTCGTGTGATCATGAAATATAAAATGTCAAAGATAATATAAAATAGAAAATAAAGGAAATGACAAGGTCAATTTTTTCCAGTAAATTTTAACTCCTTTTTTGATAGAAAATAAATCGAAATAGCATAATCATATAAGGGAAATATATAGACTACATACTTTTGTAAAAGTGTATAGAGTATAATATTTTCAAATTTGATGCACCACATACCCATTTGCTTTTTTAATATATATTCAAGTCACCACGACATGCCACCGAGTAATAGTACTATTTTTGTTTGTTAACAAACATGTGAATCAATTAATGATTGCGAAATTATTTGTTAAATTACTTTATAGTTATAGAGCAAAAGTACGAGAAAATCATGAAATAATTTAAATAATTTTGTTAAATTACTTTATAGTTTTAATTAAATCATTGAATCATATTTTTTTTAAAACATAAATGAATCATGTTTAAAAAAAAAAAAAAAGAATCAAAATATTAATTAACACATTTCTGATTCTTGATTCCGGTCGATAATCCTTGCTTTAATTCTCTTCTTTAACCACTTTTATTAAAACATATATCACTCATAACATTTTTCAAAATTTCCTACACCCTATATCCATTACATTAAAATAGAATAATTCCTTGTTTCTGATCGACCGGAAGCATATTAGTCGATCAAGAGAAGACTTTTCCGATCGGAAACAAGGATTATAGATCGAAACAAGGAAATTAGTCTAATTTCTTTGTTTCGGTCGAAAATCTTCTCCTACGATCGGAAACAAACATTAGTCGACCGGAGAAGACTTTCCAATTGGAAACAAGGATTATAGGTCGAAACAAGAAAATTAGTCTAATTTCCTTGTTTCCGGTCGAAAGTCTTCTCCTGTCGACTAATGTCTCTCCTCGATCGAAACAAACATTAGTCGACCGGAGAGAAGACTTTTCCGACCGAAACAAGGATTATAGATCGAAAACAAGGAAATTAGTCTAATTTTCTTGTTTTCGGTCGAAAAATCTTCTCTGTCGACTAATGTCTCTCCACGATCGGAAACAAACATTAGTCGATCGGAGAAGACTTTTCCACCGAAACAAGGATTATAGATCGAAACAAGGAAATTAGTCTAATTTCCTTGTTTCCGGTCGAAAAAATCTTCTCCGACTAATGTCGACCGAGAGATATTGTCGATCGAGAAGACTTTTCCGATCGGAACAGGATTATAGATCGAAATAAGGAAATTAGTCTAATTTCCTTGTTTCCGGCCGAAAGTCTTCTCCTGCCGATTAATGCTCTCCCACGATCGAAATGCATATTAGTCGACCGAGAAGATATTTCCACCGGAAACAAGGAAAATGGACTAATTTTCTTGTTTCAGCTTATAATCCTTGTTTCCTATCGGAAAAGTCTTCTTCTGTCAACCGAAACAAAGAAATTAGTTTATTTTAATATAATGGATATAAGGTGTAGAAAATTTTGAAAAAGGTTATGGATGGTACATACTTTTTAAAAGTGTGTAGTAGATATAAAAAATCATCTCCTCCGCCATTCGAATCAAAATAGACAAAAAAAAGAAAGGCGAATCTTGTATCCAATCACCCTTTTACTTTTACAAGTTTCGAAACCAATTTTTCAAACAAACATAATATGACAAAGACTTCAAATTTTGAAATTTTTGACCTTTTTAATTCAAAAAATATTTATTTAATAGAATGGGTATAGATTGCGATGAATTTTACAAATGGATATGAGTTGTATATATATTATCAAAGTTGGGTATATAAGTTGCGCTCCCATCATATAAACTCATGTATACATGCCGAATAGTTGAACAAAAACATCCAGATTAAGATGTTACAAAAATGGTCAAATAATGTTCATATGTTTTCCTCAAATTACAGATAAGCCCTTAAAATAATATTGGGCAAACACATTCTAATATTTTTGTTCATAAAAAAATAAACTAATTAATTCTCAACTATTTGTCTTTGTTTTACCAGCTCTCTTTAATATAAATCTTTGTTAGAAAGATAAACCCATAAAACCGAAATTTTTCAGTTTCATTTTAGTTATTCGGTTTAACTCTTTTTTGATTAATTTGTTTTACTGTATGATTTGATCAACATGTATTGAAATTTTAAAAAAATATACTTCTAAAGTCTTCAATAATAGCAAATTAAGAAATACAGAAGTATTGTTAAAGCTTAACAAAAATGAAGAACCACCAAATATTTTACATTGCAAGATTTAATTAAATAATTGGTCAGTGATTTTGGTTATTCAGTTTTTGTGGATGCAAATCGGAATTTATTAAATCTAAAAACTGAATATAACCGAGATACCACATATTTCTTTAATTTTCCGGTACTTTATTTGGCTGTGGTGTGACATTTAGGGGTGTCTAAACGGTTTTCGATTAGAATCGGAACCTAATCGAAACCGACAAATTCGGTTAACCGAAAACCGACAAATTCGGTTATCGGTTCGGTTTCGGTTCCAGAGTTGAAAAAAATTCGGTTATTGGTTTACCGATAACCGAACGGTTCGAATCAAAACTGCTTTTTATTTTTAATTATTAACTAATTAATTAAAAATTCAAAATCAATTTTAATTATTATTTTATTAATTATTTTAATTATTTGTTAAATATTTTATTTGTTTATAATAAGTTTCATTTTTAATTATTATTTTATTTATTTTAATTATTAATTAATTTTAATTGATTTTTGATTAATCGAACCGTCGGAACCGATCGGTTTTCTGCTAACCAAAAATTTAAAACGGTTCGGTTTTGCCCACTTTTTGAGAAATTATTGATAAACCGAACCGCTTAATGTTCTAGTGGCATTCGTGTTAACAAATATCAAAGGATTATTTATTACTAACAACCTTGAAATTGTTTGATTCTAAGAGAAAATATTATAGGCATGTATTAACCTTTTCCTTATATTATAACTAGGATTAATTAAACTTTAATTGGGATTTATTAATTTTAAATTAAAATTTATTGATTCACAATTTAAAATTTATTAATCGTAATTAAACTTTCATGAATCTCATATTAGGTTAAATTAATCGAGCAAAATATACCAGACACGTGCATCCGAATACATTTCAATGTCCTCAATTTGGAATTGCTAACTGGATCCTAATAATAAAAATACGAAGTGTTAGATAAATCTTATTCCAATTTCGTGATTATAGGGGCATTATTCCTTGTTCCGTAATTCATAAGAGTTGCAATTTAACTCTATCTTGTTCTAGGTGTAGATTGTTTCTTTTATTTTTACTTCAATGTAATAATGTTGGAAATTAACAAAGAGCGTGTGTATATATATATATATATATATATATATATATATATATATATATATGGTCAACTTGTCACGGTTATTTTGACCAAAATTTTGAGTGAAGTAAAATTTAATTTTGTGAAATTAAACAACACATGACCGATCTATGTTTCGAGTAGATGATCTTGGTGTCTTTACATTCTCAACCGATTCATGAGTGAGAAATAGTGAATCAAAGTTAGTTACTTAAACTCGTTATGTGATTATGGGGATAAGCACATATTAATTAATTATTATCCCACAATGATTAATGAATCTTCATTAATTTTCTATATAAATGGTTCATCAATACTTAGTATAATTATGTGCATATTGATGGGCCGGAAAGCCAACGCATGTGCCATCACACCCGCCAGCGGGTCGCGCCCGTCACTCAAAGGCCGACGACTGGTCCGAGTCCATGATCTCGATCTTGGATCACGGATCTCGCAATTGGTCGCTTGACTGCTCGCCTTTATGTCGGATTTGTATACCGAAGCGGCTTGGTTGAGCTTGTATACAATGATTTTGTTACCATTATTACAATCTCCTATCCGAATTGTTTACTGATGATTGCATATATGTCCATTTATCTCATATATAAGTTAGATCATACGAAGTGTAGAAGATCACGTAAGTTTGTATGATTGGTAAAGCTTAATGAGATATAAAAAGGATCACAACCGAGACAACTTTATGACGAGTTGTTGGTATAGTCATGTATAGATAAGAAGTGACTTGACTTGGTTGTTTGTCTATACCGGTACATCTCGACGTATTGATGGATCACGGTGAAATGAGTTCTTCTATCCGAACGCCGGAAGAACCTAGATCTCGTGACTTTACGCTGATCTAAACCTTGATAAGGTTTTAGGTGAGTATGAGTTCTCGACCATCACTTCGACTTATCACGGGTAGGTTACATGAGATAACCCAATATTCTCCCCATCTTGGGTGGTGGCGGTGTCAGTATGTCATGTTAGTTACCGATTCACCATCGATCCGCTTAGGATAATGACGCCCCTTAATGATCTCAAAAGGTTTATTGTACTAAGCCCATGAGGTCGAGTTATCTCAAGTACAATAATAAGGTCGAGTGGTACTACTTAAGGAATTAAATAGATTAATTATTTTAAGCAATGTAACGCTATAAATAATAATGGACGGTGATATCTTAAATACGGGTTCATGAAGTCTAAGTGCAAGCCCGACTCAACTTCAAAAATAAAGGGTAAGTCAAGATTTATTCTCTAGTGGCATGAATAAATGTTTATGAATTAATTTATGTTATGGGTCAACATAAGATAATTAATTTATTTGAGGTCCATCTTTATTCCTCGCATTTGATCCCCGGATTTGCCCATCAAGGTTTGTAATCGCTAAAATCGCCTCATGTAGAGGCCCATCGACTCTATTCGATCCTCTCTATCTAAAAATATTATTATATTTATTAGATATGCAAAGATCATATCCTAATAGATTCTAGGTTGCATTATAAATATAAGGTGAGAGAAATGAGGTAATCCGAATGCTAAGAGATTTTCAAAATTAGAGTGTGCTCATTTGTGATTTTCAAATTTCCTAGTGTGAGGAAGAATGCGAATTTTACAAGACTTCCATAGATTGCTCTCACCGATATCAAGTTTTGCAAACGAGATACAAATTCAAAAGATCAAAGCACGAGTCTCGATCGATTCCTTGTCCAAAAATTCGCAGTGAACACGAGAAAATACATATATGTTGCAATTAATTATGTAGGTGCATGCTAGGTAAATAATCAATGTATGGTGAATTAAACATTCAAGATAGATCATCGGGAGATGGTTAAAATCGATTTCCCTACAATTGGTATCCGAGCACGATCAAGATTCGCTCTATCGATTAATTCACGCTTGATTACGACGCGCAATTAATTAATTGTGGATTTGTCGCTCATCGTGGCTCGCTTTTAATTTTTTCGATTTCTTTTTCACCCCTAAAAATCCACGTTAGATTAGGAATTTTTTGTAAATCTAATCTATAAAAGAGAAACGAAGATGAAGAACGAGATGACAGAGTCATGTCGTACGGCGCGACGGGAAGCACGCTGAAAGCCGGACGCAGCGTGCGTACCTTCTTGGCAGAAGTCTCGGCGCATAGCTTCAGCAGCTTCGGCAGCCCATGCGCGGATAACTTCGGTAGCTTCCGGCAGCATCGGGTGAACAGGGCGTGCGGGAAGGCTCGGCAGCCCTCGGCAGTCTCGGCCAGGCCACACGCGAGGCACGGCATCAGCGTCCCCTTGCATGCGGGTGCCCGCAGCGCCGCCGCGAGCAGCCCCGCACGCGAGGCGCGCGATGCGCAGATCTCTCAAAGAAAGACGCTGCGTGCTTATCGGCGGCGAGGTCGGGCGAGACGGGCGGCTGGGCATAGGGTTCTCGGTAGGCCTCGGTAGCTTTAGCAGATAGGCGACGAGGGCGTGGGAGTCTGCGCGTGAGGCGTGCGTTTATCGTACGATCTCCGCGCGCGATGCGTGCTTTGGCCCTCGGCTGATGTGCAGACGGGCAAGGCGCTCGACGACTCGGCAAAGATCTAGGCGGTGACGGATACGATGGGCGCAGCAGATCTGCGGCTGGGCTAGCGTGGGCTATGCCCAGCACGCTGCCCACCCCACTGGGCCGACCCGCCCGCTTCGACCCAAACCCAATTTTGACCGATTCAAGATTGACCCGACCCGCCCGATTCACTTTTCCGCCCGCTTTCAAATTTTGGCCCAAATCCAGCTGACAAGTCCGTCCGTGCCTGCATGCGAGGCCCATTTTGAGATTTTTTCAAGAGTCAGACTTGCAAATCTATGTAATAAATTAGGTAGGGAAGTATAGATCCACGAGTGGATCATGTTGAACTAATTTATTTTATTTTTATCATTCAAAACATGTCGTGTCGTGGATGTTTAAATTATGCGTAAGCATGTTATGTATGTTTAATTACGAGATAAACATGTAATATGTTTTCGATCGATGCGATAGCAAGCATGCTAGGTTTATCGCGTTTTGAAGCATATTTTAGAATTTCATGAGCATGTTTTACATGTTGATTTCTATAGAAAGCATGCTAGATTACGTGATCTGCACGGACAAACCGCTTGAAACAAAAGACTAAGCAAGAAACCTGACATATTCATTTTTATATTAAAGATGTCAAGACCTCCATTTTTTTATCTCTAAACAAAGTGGTACGACCGTGAGTAAACGCCCACACGCTGCGGGATTGCTTGCACCGCTTATCATAAGTTTGTTAGACGAGATTTCTAAATAAAATATTTTAATCTATTGGAAGTGGGAGTTTCATGTAAACGCCCACACGCGTGGCTTGCATACGAGATTTTCATAAGTTCTCTAGAGATAGATTTAAAATGAGATGACAAAAGATTTTGAATTGGAAGCGGTATGGTCCGAGCGAGTATGCCAATTCTAAGAATTCATTATCTGCTGTCAAAATTGTGGTCATTACTTAGACATCACCTCAAGTAAAACTTCCCGCGAAGTCCCTTCTTGAGATAGTGATGAGGTCTAGTAAGGTCCAATCGCTAATTTCATCCGTAATAAGGATAAGTCGACATGGATTGAAATTAAACGACTAAAGATATATTTTAGTCCGTCGAGGGGTTCATGTAAACATCCACACGCCGCGGCTTGCATGTGAGATTCCTCAAGGCGATCGGAGGTTTCAATTAATATTGTTTTATCAAAAGGTTACAATATTATTGTTACAAATTATGTGCGATCGTATGCTTATGTGTTTACATTACTTTTCGATATGTCTCTTAATCGATTATCAATATGCTCGCACAAAATCCTCTATCCGTCCAAATTTTATCGAGTGGGAACGAAACATGGAATATGTTCTTATCGCAGAAGAACACATGTTTGTTCTCACTACTCCCAAACCCGATGCCCCATCGACGATCGACGAACGAGCAATGAGAGTCAAGCACTTTGGCATAAGTCAAATAATACGGCCAAATGCTACGTGATGACTACTATGTCCAAAGGCTTGCACCGCAAAGATCACCGATGGTAGATGCGATCGAAATATGGTCAAGTCTCGAGAGTAAGTTTGGGCAAATTAATCGGACAGTCCGCTTTCACACAATGAGAGAAATCTTCGCATGTTGGATGGAAGAAGGAAGTTCGGTCTATGAACATGTCTCTCACATGACTCATCTCATGGATAATCTTGATCAGTTGGGAGGAGGTATCGATGGCGAAGCCAAGGTCGATATCATCCTTAACACATTGCCCAAGTCTTTTGAGAACTTTCGCGTGAACGCGATCATGAGTAAGACCGAGTATACTCTTAGTCAATTGCTAAATGATATCATGGCCGCGGAAGGTGTCATTTAAAAATGAGCACATGCCCTTGCTAGCACATCTAAGGGCCCAAATTTTCCATTGAAAAGTGGAAGAAGAAAAATGGATGCCAAAGGTGGTAGAGGCAAGGAAGCTAGTGGGAGCAGTGGGAGCAAGAACATGGTGGCCATCTGAGGCTTGAAAAGCCAAAGAGAGGCAGTACTTAGTCTTGAAGACTAGGCGTTGGAAGGCTAAGTGCCTCATGCTTAAGGCTCAAGGTACGCCATTTGCTTTAGTAATGGAAACATGTTTAGCAATTTGTTCTACTCATTCATGGGTAGTAGATACAGGTGCGACTGATCATGTTTGTTACACCTTGCAGGGGTTCCTGCGGACAAGGGAGTCGTTTGATGGCGAGATTACGATCTACATGGGAAACATGGCGAAAGTCGAGGCTGTTGCAGTCGGAGATGTTTCTTTATGTTTTGATAGGGCCGTTTTAGTATTAAAAGACGTTTTATATGTGCCGGAGTTTCGACGAAACCTTATTTTGATTTCCAAACTATTTATACATGGATATTCTGTTGTTTTTGATAGTGGTGTTTCTATCATAGGAAATGATGAAGTTATCTGTGGTGGCACTTTATATAATTCGCTTTATACTATTTCTGCTAAACATAATACCTTTAATTATGTTGCATTTACATCAAACCTTAAGAAGAGGAAGTTTTCTTCGCTAAATCACACCACATTTCTTTGGCATCTTAGATTAGGTAAAATCAATCTAAATAGGATCCAAAGACTGGCTAAGAATGGAGCGTTGGGTGAAATTACAACACTCCGCTCCCATGCGTGAATCTCAGATAGAAGGAAAGATGTCGACTGCACTTTAAAGCGAATGGGTATAGAGCCAAAGAAGTGTTTGAGCTAGTCCATTCTGACCTGTGTGGACCAATGTCCACACAAGCTCGTGGAGGGTAAGAGTATTTTGTCACTTTCATTGACGATTACTCAAGGTACGGATAAGTATACCTACTTCACCGCAAGTCTGAATGCTTTGAGAAATTCAAAAAATTTAAGGCAGAAATTGGAGATGAAGATAGGTAAGAGTATCAAGTCACTGTGGTCTGATCGTGGTAGTGAATACCTCAGTAACGAGTTCATGGACTATTTGGTGCAGTGTGGGATTACCTCTAAGCTCACTACACCGGGCACACCACAACTAAATAGTATGTCAGAGCGAAGAAATAGGACTCTCTTAAAGATGGTTAGATCAATGATGAGTTATGCAACATTGCTAATTTCGTTTGGGGTATGCCTTAGAAACAGCGGCATATTTGCTCAATCTAGTACCGTCCAAGTCACTCGATAAGACCCCTTTCGAGTTATGGTTTGGGCGCAATCCTAGTTTAAGCCATATATGGATATGGGGCGACCAAAGACATGTCTTTGAACAAGAAAGTCGACAAGTTGGAGGCTAGATGCGGAAGCAATGTTTGTTTATCGGTTATCCTAGAGAACGAAGGGATCATGAAAAACCACAAATCCAAAGTTGAAATCATACTTCAAGAATCAGAAGATTATCGTATTCCGCAACCGATTAGGCCAAAGGTACGAGATGTCGTGTCTAATGGGAGGGATAGACATCAGATACTTCAAGAAATTAAAGTGGGTCGAGTTCCACTGGAGATACCGACCGTACAAGTGGCAACTACCCAACAAGTTGTGAAAGATAGAGAACCACGGGTTATTGCACCCACCGTTGCCATTGTGCCAGTAGCGCCTCATCGTAGTGGGAGGGTTGTTCATCAACCCGAGCAATTTATGTTCGTGGGTAAGTCTTAGGAGTTAGTCCCAGGAAACGAGCAGGCTGTAATCGACCTATGGACATACATCTAGGCGATATAAGACACAGATGCAAGATCATGGTACACCACTATGGACTTAGAAATTGAGTTCATAACAACTATGGATGTATACGAGAAAACACCTCTACCAGATGGCAAGGAAGTCACATGTAGTAAGTGGGTATACAAGAGCAAGAGAGATTCAGATGGAGAGGTTTCAGCTTTTAAAGCCAGGCTTATGGTGAAATGGCACACTCAGATTGAGGGCATCGATTTCGATGAGACCTTTTCGCCTGTAGCAATGCTCAAGTCCATCAGAATTCTTCTGGCCATAGCAACTCACCTAAACCTTCAGGTTTGGCAAACGGATGTCAAAACCATTTTTCTAAACGGTTACCTTGAAGAAGGTAGAGACATCTATATGCAGCAACCCGAAGGTTATGTGGTGAAAGGTGAAGAGCATCTAGTATGGAAGCTTAAGAAGTCCATTTATGGACTTAAGCAAGCTTCCCAATCATGGAACTTACGCTTTGATGAGGTGGTAAAATCCTTTGACTTGGATTGCGCAAGATGGCCCCAACTTAGAAAGGAAAATTTTGTAAAAGTGGGAGAAGCAAAGTGATGGTTGTTTGTAATAGCAAGTAGAGAGACACATTGTACACTAAAAGTTTTCTTTATTATAAGTGGAAGATTGTTGGATTTGTATATTGGAAGCAGTTTTGGTTGAGCTTGTATACAATGATTCCTATTACCACTATTACAATCTCATATCTGAATTGTTTAGTTGATTGCATATGTATGTCTCTTTATCTCATATATAAGTTAGATCATACAGTGTGTAGAAGATCACAGAAGTCTGTATGATTGGTCAAGCTTAATGAGATATAAAAAAGATCATAGCTGAGACTACTTTAGTACGAGTTGTTGGTATAGGCTGCAGTATAGATAAGAAGTGACTTGACTTAGTTGCTTGTCTCTACTGGTACGTCTCTGACGTATTGATGGATCACAGTGAGATGAGTTCTTCTATCTGACCATCATGAAGAACTTAGATCTTGGTGACTTTACGTTGATCTAAACCTCGATAAGATTTTAGGTGAGTATGAGTTCCTGACCATCACTTTGACTTGTCATGGGTGAGGGTTATATGAGATAACTCAATATTCTCCGTGATCTCGGGTGGTGGCGGTGCTTGTATGTCATGTTTGTTACCCGACGAGTCACCGTATCCATTTAGGATGATGACGCCCCTTAAGGAGCTCAAAAGGTTTATTGTACTTCGACCCTGCAGGTTGAGTTATCTCAAGTACAATAATAAGGTTGAGTAGTACTACTTAAGGAATTGAAGAGAATAATTATTTTAAGCAGTCAGAACGCTATAAATAATTAATGGACATGCGATATCTTAAATACGGGGTTCATGAAGTCTAAGTGCAAGCCCGACTCAACTTCTAAATAAAGGGTAAGTCAAGATTTATTCTCTAGTGGCATGAATAAATGTTTATGAATTAATTTATGTTCGTCCGAACATAAGATAATTAATTTATTTGAGGCCCATCTTTATTCCTCAGATTTGATCCACGGGTGGCCCATCAGCCCGGAGCTGCTGAATTCGTCCACCTCATAAGAATCCCCCGGGATTATGTTCTGATCCTCTCTATCTTAAAAGATATTATTATATTTATTAGATATGCAGAGATCCTATCCTAATGGGATTCTATGGTTGCATTATAAATATAAGGTAAGAGAAAATCACGGTAATCCAAATGCTAAGAGATTTTCAAAAATTAGAGTATGCTCATTTGTGATTTTCGAAATTTCCAAGTGTGAGGAAGAATGCGAATTTTTGCGATACTTCATAGATTGATCTCACTCGGAATTGAAGTTTTGGCAAACGGATACAACCCAAGATCAAAGCACGTGTCTTGATCCGATTCCTTGTCCGACAAATTCGTAGGTGAACACGAGAAAACAGCTATGTGTTGCAATTAATTATGTAGGTGCATGCTAGGTAAATAATCAATGTATGATGAATTAAACATCCAAAATAGATCTGCGGGAGAAGGTTAAAATCAATTTTTCCTACATTTTCATGGGCTTCTTTTTTGGGTCTGGTTCGTGGTCCAATGCCCGTACCTTTTGGATCATCGTTTGATTGAGCTCATAGTTGGAGTTGGTACGAGGCCCAACTCGTGTGGAAAAATTTGTTGGGCCTGTTGTGCACTTGAAAAGACATCCAGATTTATCAAACGAACCTTGATGCACACGTTGTCTAGATTCGTCGTTACTATCGGTAACATCCTGACATGATGGATTTGCGGAAAACGTGGGTGTAATTCGTACCTTGTCTCCAGAAACCACCGCGTAACCCCCTATGCACTCAATGGGGGATATAACTTCGTAAACCCCAACACCAATTCAGATGTTGACTCTAGTAGGCTCCCTATGAGATAACGATGTCTATAAATAGAACATGTCTCCCCTGCATTAGCCATCCACTGCAAAAACTGCATTCCATCATTTTAAAACACTCTATGCTTACATAATTCGTGTCCAAACTCTCCTCATCTCGTTTCAGTTCATCGGAGCTCATTAGTCTCATAGCATACCACTTTTTTTCGAGACGCTATAGTTTATCTTTGGGGATGATATGCCAAAACGGATAGTACTATCGGGCGATCTCGATTGCAAAAAGAGACCTCATCGACTTAACATTAACATAAGGTTTTTCTATTTCATTCGTAGTTCTTGTTTTACATTTTTGTCGGGCTTGATCTTCTTCACATTTCGGTTTCAAGTTGTGTCTGCAAGTATTGTCTTCGTTCTATACGCCTGGGTTCAACAATCGTGACGAGATACTACTTGCCACCAAGGAGATTGGATTGCTTAATTTGACTTAAAACTTTCAAAACTAAATACCTCTGCTTGAAGATGTCGACTATTCCTGCCACCTACTCTGCCTCTACACTGCTTTTGTTGCTGCCCACTTCTAGCACTACGGCTACGGCCATGTTTGGTTTGATGGATTCAGGGTCAACCATTGGATCAATGCCCTTTGGGTCTACTATTGGTTCCACTTTTAGTGGTTCAACGATTGGTTTCACTTTTAGTGATTCCATTGGTTCGACAACCGCTTTTTCGGTCGATCGTTGGGTCCACGGATCTAACACTAGTGGCTCATATATGAGTTCGATGTTCCAGCACACTTCAATTGAAGATGTTGGATCCGATTTTGGATTGATCTCAGCGCCTGTTCATACCGCGAGGATGATGCCACCCGCTGAGAATCCATCGAAGTTTGGAGGATCCAACTTCAAGAGATGGGAGCCAAAGATGTTATTTTACCTCACGATATTGGGCTTCGCCAACTTCTTAATGGAAGATGCACTCTCCGTATCGGGGGCTAAAGTGATGGACTTTACGCCGGAAAGATATGACAATTATGACCGGAGACTATATTTGTAAAAACTTTATACTTTGTAGTTTAGAAGATAGTTTTATAGTGTGTATGTTGTTGTAACGACCTCCATACTTAAATGGGAGGCGCTAGAAAAGAAATACCACGTTGATGATGCAAATATGAAGAAGTTTGTTGTAGCAAGTATTTGACTACAAATGGTCGATTCTCGACCAATCATGGACCAAGTGTAAGAGTTCCAACTCATTGTGTACGAGGTTCGTTAAAGGCACACCGCTTTGAGACGGTTTTGTCGTTGCACGCTGATTGAGAAGTTGCCCTGTGGTCGATGTGACTTCAAGGTCTACCTTACCATAAGCGAAACGAGATAAGGTTTGAAGACTTGTTCATCAAACCGCTCATTGAGTCTGATGGGAGGAAGCAAGATCAAAAGATGAAAGGCCTGATCGATGTTAAAGACAACATGTTGGAGAGAGGCGGTCTCTCCAACAAACATTCTCATCCCAATGTCAAACACAAAGATAAAAGGAATGTGGTTGCTTGTAAATTTGAAGGGGACTGTTACAATTGTGGCAAGCATGGCTACACAATGAAGGACTGTCGTCAGTTGAAGTAGAAGAAGGCAAAGCAAGCTTCCAACATTGTCGAGATGGATTTCAATAAGTGGGATAAATATGATTTTGCTACTGTGGTGACCGAGGAAGTCAACCACATCGAGAACCAAGGTTGATGGTTCATTGACACTGAAGCAACTGTGCACGTCTGCACCGATAAGAGATGTTTATCTATCTACTCGCCTGTTGAAGGGAGAAAACTCAACATAGGGAACCAAGCTTCGTCTGAGATTATCGGAGTTGGTGATGTGGTGCTCAAGATATTGTCCATCGTTGAGATCATGTTGAAGGATGTGCTGCATTTCCTGGACATCCGCAAGAACTTAGTGTCAGGCTCGATTCTGGTTAGCAAGAGTTTTAGACTAGTTTTTAAGTCGAACAAGTTTGTTTTGACTAAGTTTGGAAAGTTTCTTGGAAGGGATTATCTCACTGGGGGTCTTTTGAAAATAAATGTAATGGTTGTGTGCCGTGTACCTAAAGTTGCTATGAATAAAAATACATCTACTTCCTCTTACTTGACTGAGTGTTCTGATTTATGGTATTGTAGATTTAGTAAATTTAGATTTAGTAAAGTGAAATGAAGTGAATACACAAATGAAATGTGAGGTTTGTGCGGAAGCTAAAATGTCTAGGTTACTGTTTCATTAGGTAGAACGGAGCACTAAGTCTCTGGAACTGATTCACACTGACATGTGTGATTTAAAGTTTGTACAAACTAGAGGTGGTAAAAAGTACTTCATCATGTTTATTGACGATTGTGCAAGCTATTGTTATCTTTACCTTCTAAGAAGTAAAGACGAGGCTAATGAAGCGTTTAAGAACCTCAAGAACGAAATTGAGAATCAACTAGGTTGTCGAATTACGACTGTTCAAAGTGATAGAGGGGAAGAATATGTAGCTCTGTTTGAGATATTATGCAACGAAGTGGTATAACATATCAAACGACGACTCCTTATTCACCTCAATCTAGTGGCGTTGCTGAACGTAAAAATGAAACACTTAAAGAGATGATGAATGCTTTTTTTGATTAGTTCTGGTTGCCCTGCAACATGTGGAGGAAGTCGTTTTTGTAATTATATACCAAGAAAATTCCACTCAAGGGTGAGGATGTCATTCCTTAGGAGTTGTGGAAAGGAAGAAAACCATCTTACAAATATCTCAAATTGTGGGAGTGTTTGGTGAAGGTTGAGGTGCCTCTTTCTAAACAAGTTACAATTAGACCTAAAATAGTTGATTGTATCTTTATTGGTTATGCACTGAACAACAACGCCTATCGTTTTTCGATCCACAAGTTAGAAGTACCGGATATGACTGTAGAGACAATAATTGGATCAAAGAATGTTATATTATTTGAAAGGATTTATCCCTGTAAAGACAAAGATAAAAGTAAAGTCAGTTCTAGCATTAGAGCTTATTGTGAAGACTCGAGTTCTAAACATGTGGAGGAAGAATCGAATTACGTAAGAGATCGAGGTCTAATCTGGAGGGATTGAAATTGAGATATGGTAGTAGAGTCAGAATGCCAAAGTATTTTGGTCCTGACTATATTGTATTCATGTTGGATGAAGAACCAACTCCAATCAAAGTAGCCTATGCTCGGCAAGAAGGGATGCTTTGGCGAGAGGTTATTCAAAGCGAGATTGATTCCATTCTGTAAACCCACACTTGGGTGCTGGTTGATTTTCCAAAAGGTTATAAGCCCTTAGGATACAGGTGGATCCTTAAAAGAAAGTACAATGCAGATGGATTAATTCAAAAGTATAAGGCCCGTTTGGTTGTCAAAGGGTTTAAACAAAGAGAAGAGTACAATTTTTCGATACATATTCACATATGACGAGGATTATATCTATTAGGGTGCTTCTCATGATTGCTGCTTTGCACAATCTTGAGATTCATCAAATGGACGTTAAGATTGCATTTTTGAATTGTGACCTCGAGGATGAGGTATATATAGAACAACCCAAAGGATTTGTAGTACCTAGTCAAGAGAGCAAGATATGTAAACTGGTAAAGTCTCTATATGGTTTGAACAAGCGTTGTTGCAATGGCACTTGAAACTTGACAACGTTATGTTGGAAAATGGTTTCAAGATCAACAAGTGTGACAAATATGTATACGTTAAGAAAACTGATAATGGTTGCATTATAATGTGCCTATATGTAGATGACATGTTGATCATGAATAGCAATAGTCAAGTCATTAATGACATGAAGCGCATGTTAAATAGAAATTTTGATATGAAGGACTTGGGGTTAGCTGATGTGATTATTGGAATAAAGATTCTAAGAAGATCAGAGTTTTGGCACAATTTCACTATGTCGAAAAAGTGCTTAAGAAATTTAACGTGTTTGATAGTTTACCTGCTAAGACTCCATTGGAGCTCAATGTTCAATTGAGTAAGAACATGGGTGAACCTGTTGGGTAAGAAGATTATGCTAATGTCATTAGGTGTTTAATGTATCTTACAAACTACACCCGACCCAATATAGCTTGCACCGTGAACAAATTGAGTCGTTACTCGAGCAATCCAAGCAAGGAGCATTGAAAGGCTCTAGTGAGAGTTTTGAAGAATTTAAAGTATACTCAAAATCATGGGATACTTTTAAGAGATACCCCCTCCAATACTTGAAGGTACTGTGATGCCAATTGGATATGTGATATGAAAGAATCACTTTCTACAATTGGGTACATGTTCAAGATTGGGAGATGTGTTGTTTCTTGGAGATACATGAAACTGACGTATATAGCCCGATTCACCATAGGATCGGAGTTTATAGCTTTAAGCTGGTGAAGAAGCCGAATGGCTTCATAATATTTTGGAAGATATTCTATGTTGGTCTAAGCATGTGCTACCAGTGATGATTCACTACGATAGCCAAGCGGCTATTAGTAGGGTGAAGAGTGGCTTGTATAATGGTAAGTCTCGATGTATACATCGGGGACATAATATCATGAGGCATTTGATCTCAAGTGGGATTATCTGAATTGACTATGTCAAGTCAATAGATAATCTGGCTGATCCGTTGACCAAATGCTTGAATATGGATCAAATGACCAAGTTGCTAGAGGGAATATGGTTAAAATCCACGTCTTAAGAACAATCATAGTGGTAATCCAACTATGATGACTGGAGATCCCAAGAACTTGGTTTAATGGGAGAATTAAGTTATGAGAGTTTCTGTATAAATACTTAAGTTAGTTTGTTCCCTATTAAGCAAAAGAGTGTTGAAAACTTACCTAGTGGTGAGGTTGAGTCTTCGACTCTTAATGATTCCTAAATACCTCGAGGAGGTTAAGTATGGCAAGATACTCGGTAAAGAATCACCTATGTAAGTATGAAGTGGTGTCGTTTCAAATGAAGCACTTGTGAATCCAAAATAGATGTCAATGACAAAAATGGAATCAAACGTGAGAATGGATTATGTTGAGGTGTTAAAGTATTAATACATTTGTTTAAGTGCACATTGTGGGGGAAATAGTTCAAGGCATCTTGTCCACTAATCCGTATGTGTACTTGATGGTACTAATTATGGAAGGATCAAGGCCATAAACCACTTGTCCAAATATTTTAACATCTCTTGAGGATTGGGTTGTGTCTGCATACATGCATATGACTATTTCCACTTAGTGGGGGATTATCGAAAATCAGTAGCATATATATATATATATATATATGTGTGTGTGTGTGTGTGTGTGTGTGTGTGTATGTGTGTGGTCAAATTATCAGGAAGCTAGTTTGATCAAGATTTTAAGTGACGTAACATTTAATTTTATGAAATTAAACAGCATAGGATCGATATATGTTTTGAATAGATGATCGTGGTGTATTCATATTCTCAAATATGATTTTCGATGAGTGAGAAATAGTGAATCAAAGTTGGTCACTTAAACATGGAGTTATGTAATTAAGGGGATAAGTATAGATTAATTAATAATTATCCCACATTGATCTTCATTAATTGTCTATATATATGGTTCATTGAACACAATATAATTATGTGCACATGTTATGAGCTGGAAAGCCCACGCAAGCACACACGCGCGCCGATGTTGCCCTGCCTTACCCGTGTTCACGCTGGGCTGGTTCGGTGCTCGGCTTTGGTGCCACCGGCCCCAGCTCTCTAACTTCGTGGTCCGAGGTACCGGTCAGGACTTGGACTTGGATCTTGGCAATTGATCTTTAGGTGGTCTTTGGGCCTGTTCGCGGACTTATTTCATAGGCCTGGTGTTGGATTTGTATACTGGAAACAGTTTTGGTTGAGTTTGTATACAATGATTCCGGTTACCACTATTACAATCTCCAATCTGAATTGTTTACTTGATTGCATATGTATGTCCATTTATCTCTGATAAACCTCATTTCTACCTGGTTTTTGAGAATTTTTTCCGTTCATTTTATAATAGTTAAGTGGTCATTTGAGATTTCTTTAGATATGTTTATGTTTACCTTGAAAGATATTATGTCGTGGGTATTTTGTGTCATTTTTGCACAGGTTTGGATGTAAAAAAGGTGGATCACAAAAAGAGGGATTTTTATCCCGTTAGAGCTCGCGACCTTACCTCGCGAAGAAAGATGAAAATTAGCAAAGTTACACCTCGCGATGAAATCTCACGAGGAAAGACGGAGTACACTTCGCGAGACTGACTCGCGACAAAGTCTCGCGAGGAAAAAGATCGCGAGATAGGACGGACGCGCATTCTAACTGTGGCTCGCGAGCTGAATCTCGCGAGTCAGTGCGGGAATAGGGTTACAAATAGGTAGAGCAGTCGAGAATTCGGGAGGGAACTTTTGACGAGAGATTTTGGACCAGAGACGATTTTCTTTAGCTTTTGAGAGAATTCTTTTCATTCCAACTTCTGATTTAAATTACTTTGAGAGTTCAGGATTATTGTTGATTCAGGATACTACGTGATTCATTGTGGATTTTCACGGTTTTATTTAATCAATTCAATTCATGTTTTCTTTATTTAATTCTTATTTTTTTTTTTATTTATGAGTAACTATTTTATTGATCATAGAGTTTGTATGTCTAACTAGATTTCTATGATTTATCTGTTGATATTGTTTTACCTTTCCATTCATGATTTATGATTCTTAGCTTTAATCCTCACGTGTTAGTATTTCATCAGTATTAATGCATGCTAGTTATGTGGTTGATGTCCTGGCGAAATTAATTGCATAGTCGATTTCTTGAATACATAATATAGACCTTACCTTGAGACCGCAGAGATAGGAAAACTGAGGAGGTTATTCTTTGTGTGCTTTTGGTAATTAGCCCACTTCTCTTGAGATAAAGTTTAGGCTAACCCATTACTAAAGGGCATCTGGCGGAAGATCTGTAGTTACATTGGTGATCCTTCATATGAATGTGGATTAAATTGGTAAACATGTTAATAGATTAATTGTATGAATATGGTTAGGTTAAATACATCCCTATGGTCAGTCTTTTATTCCTGAGTTTATTTCTTATTTAATTGGAGCCCAGTTTAATCATGACCCTCTTAATATTGTTGCCTGAATAATAATCAAAATTCTGTGTGAATTACTCACTGTATTTTCGAGTATCAGTCCATGTGGATACGATAATATACTTGTTGTTTTACTATCATTTATTTGTTAGAAAAATAAGCGATAAAATTTTGGCGCCGTTGTTGGGGACTATTTAGATTTCATTGTGATAATTTTCTGGATTGTAGTTATTAATTCTGGCGTTCATAATTTTTTTACTTGGATCTGAACTGGTTTTAGTTTATTTGCACAGTGCATGATTATAAGGTCTTAGAGGAAAGAAATTGTCCCATTGAATACTGAGATCGAAAGATCGCACAAGAGAGAGTGCAGAGAAAGAAGACAACAAGCTATAGCAGATAGACAACCACAAGGAAATGATCGCATGGCCGAAATGGAGGTAATGTTAGCTGTGATGCAACGCCAGCTGGCGTTACAGAATCAAATGGGCCAAGTTGGATGACGACCACCACCCATACCGCTCAACCATATGTACAGGCCACTGACTGATCAATTTCAAGGTGGAGGATGGGGGCTTAATGTCAATGCTAATAATTTTGAGTTGAAACCTGCCCTCATCAGTATGATACATGCAGAGTAATTTAGGGGAGGGGTTACTGAAGACCCTAATGCACACTTGGAGGCATTACTTGATATTTGTGATACAATCAAGAAGAATGGAGTGTCAGCTGATGCTATCCGGATGTGGATGTTTATGTTTTCATTGAGGAGTCAGGCAAAAGAATAGTTCAAGGGTTTGAACAGATCAGGGATTACTACGTGGGAGCAGCTCATGAGAAGTTTTTGTCTAAATACTTCCCACTTGCCAAGGCTCAGAAGAATACTGCTGAGATCTCTCATTTTTCACAATGGGGGGATGAGTCATTGTTTGAAGCATAGGAGAGATTCAGAAATCTTCTGCTAAAATATCCACGGCATGGTTTTTTCCCTGAACAACAAGTGACTCAATTATGCAAGGACTTACTACCAATACCGTAGTATTGTGGATGCTTGTTGGGAGGATGCCTACTCAGCAGAGGTATAGATGAGCGTTGAAAATTATTGAGGAGATGGCATCCAACGCTTATCAATGGCCGATAGAGACAACCGATCGTAAGAGTTGTTGCCGAGGTGGATAACAGATATGATGATTTATTGGAAAATTCACCAGCATTACGTATGAGTGCGGCCGAGAGAAAATGGAAGATGAATGTTACCACGGATAGAACATTGAGGAGGCCAACTATGTGAATCAACGAAACAATTTCGAGGAATCGAGTGGAATCCAAATTTATCATCCAAACAATAGGAACCATCCAAATTTTTCCTATGCCAATGCTCGTAATGCTCGCAACCACCGCTTTGGTTTTGCCGTTAATAATGGAGTGATTGTGGAACCAAAGAAGCTTAACCTTGAAGAAATGATGCAACAAGTATTGGTGAGTAATCAACAAATTGTAGCAAGTCACCAACAAATTATAGCTCAAAGAAAATACTCGACATACAACATACGGTGAATGTGACTAAATACTCTAGAGAGCACCGTCGATACCATCAACAATCTTGTCATATCCATTGGCAAACAACTAAAGATGATGGAGAATCAAGTCGAGCAGATGGCGAATGAGAGAGCCGACTCACAGTGGTGGTCAATTTCAAGCAACAGAGCAAAACCGAAGAATCATATTCCTCCAAATCAATGCAATGCCATATACTTGAGAAGTTTAACATCATATATAAATCACTCGAGGCGGGAAGGCGATAAGAGACATGTGGAAAGAGCCGAGAAGGACGAGCATCGAGTCTCGCCTCAAGCATTCCTCGCGACACAATGTCGTGAGGTAAAGTCACGACGAAAAACATTTTAGAAACAGAACCTCGCCTCGCGACTTTATCTCGCGACGAAGTGTCGTGAGGCTGTCTCACGAAGCAAGGCGGGGAGAACCTCACGAGGGACTCTCGCGACTCAACCTCGCGAGGAAAAGACGCGAATCCTCATACACCTCCAACGCTCTGCACCTGCTCCTCGGCTCTTGAAAAGCAGAAATATGATGAGAAACTCACCCGATTCATGGATATATTCCAGAAAGTCAACATCAATATACCCCTCCTAGATGCACTCAGAGGCATGCCCGTGTATATCATATTCCTCAAAGAGGCAATAGTGAGCAAGAAGAAGCTAGACAAATTTGAGACAATCAACCTCTCTGAAGAATGCAGTGCTATCATACAGAGGAAGTTGTCATTGAAACAAAAGGATCATGGGAGTTTTATTTTGGTGTGTCAGATTGGAGAGCACACATTTCCCAACGTATTGTGTGATTTGGAATTAAGCATTAATCTGATGCCTCGTCTATTTTCAACCGTCTGAAGATTGGAGAGATGAAACCGACTACCATTTCATTATTGATGGCTGGCAGGTCAGTTTCTTATCTAAGGGAGTAGTTGAATATGTGTTGGTAAGAATTCATGACTTTGTGTTTCCAGCTGATTTTGTGATATTGGATATACCTGAGGATAAAAATCAACCATTAATCTTGGGTCGACCTTTTCTAGCTACGCCCGAGCTTTAATTGATGTGCATGATAGTGATCTCACTTTCCGTGTGAACAAAGAGGAACTAAAAATTTCGATCTATGATGCCATCAAGAGACATGACAATTAAGATTATGAGGATTGTTGCTCCATCACCACACACACACCCTTTGAACCAGCCACATAAGATATTCTTGAACATTGCATTAAAAACTCAATTTTCTCTTATGCAGATGTAGATGAAGCGTGTGATGAAATTCTAGAATATTTTTCTGTGTTTGATATCACTCCCACATCTAGACTAATCTCATACTTGGATATCAATCGACCAGTTGATGAGGGTTCTATAAGGAAAAGTTCATCGGAGGAGCAGAATGCACCTTGGTGGGTGGAAGCCATGCAGACAACCACCAATGATTCCAAAGTGGTGATCAAGTTCTTGCACAAACATATTTCGACTTGGTATGGAACCCCGAAGGCTTTGCTCAGTGATGGGGGAGCCATTTCAAAAATCAATGGTTGTAAGGTAATGGTCTAGCTAAAGACGTTAAATTAAGCACTTGTTGGGAGGTAATCCAATGTTTTTGCTTTGTTTTGTTTTTGCTTTTGTTTTGTTTGGTTTTGTTCTGTTTTTGAGCTTTTGCTTTGTTTTATGTCTTTTAGGTGTTGAGTTGAATGAGAAGAGTAGCCAATGATGAGTATTGTTTTTATTATAAAAATTTGTTTGCAACTGAATTTTGTGAAATAAAGCATGTTATGATTATTGTAAGTATTGAGCCTTTGAGAATTTGATCACATGTTTGACCCGTGAGACTTGAGCTTTTGACTGTTTTATTATTTCAATCTTGTTTCTTTGTGTGTAGAGTGGTTTGAAATAGCATGTGTTTCTATTGAACTTGTTCTAGATCTTTTTCGAGGTTGTATTGATGTGCTTAAGAATTAGGAGATGATATTAGGCATTCTTTTCTTAGCCTATATTATATCCAAACACTAACTTGTTGATCATTTTATCTTTTGATGAGCCCATTTGAGCCTACCTTGTTCTTTCATGAAGCCGTGGGTTGGGTTAAGTTCGTTAGTGTGATGATTGGTTACTAGAATTGAAAGGTTGAGAAAAAGAAAGAAAAGAAAAAAAAATGATGAGAAATGGGTAAATCAATAATAAGTTGCGTACCCATATAAAAAAGTGTGAGAAAAGAGCATAAATGGGTGAAATAGCTTGAGCTTAGAATGAATTCTTCACTTGGATAATAATTGTGGAGTTTTTAGAAAAATGACTTCTTGGTGGGGAGAATTGGAATGAATTATTAAGATTTGGGAATTGTGTCTTATGATGCTTATTGTGTTGTTCACTATGAGATTATGAGTTACTTAGCCTAAAAAGATCATACCCTATCAAATAGCCTACATTATAACCCTTTAGAAGACCTTATTTTATCTTAGTTCTTGAACACATATTTGAGCAATGGAGAAATAGAATATTTGCAAGCTTATGATAGATTTCATGTGTTTTGAACATTGAGAGTATACACGTCCTCCTTGATACACTTGAGTTTTTGAGAATTCATATATATATATATATATATCCATGTCGTGAGGATTAAGGTTTGAGAAGGCTTGTGCTTATGATTATTATGATATGTGGAGTTTAATGTAAGCGGTTATAATTTGATTCATTTGATGTGAATCTTGTGTTGCTCGCTATGAGACTTATTGCTTTTGTTGTTCAACTCATCGCATGTTCTTTTGGTCATCTCTTTTTTTGTTCTGTTTTGTTTGGGGACAAACAAAAGGTTAAGTTTGGGGGAGTTGATAAACCTCATTTCTACCTGGTTTTTGAGACCGTTTTCCATTCATTTTATAATAGTTAAGTGGTTATTTGAGCTTTCGTTTGATATGTTTATATTTACCTTGAAAGATATTATGCCATGTGTATTTCGTGTCATTTTTGTACAGGTTTGGATGTAAAAAATGTGGATCACAAAAAGAGTGATTTTTATCCCGTGAGAGCTCGCGAGCTTACCGCGCGAAGAAGACTCGCGAGCAAAGCTCGCGAAGAAAGACGAAAATCAGCAAAGTTACGCCTCGCGATATTTTCTCACGACGAAGTCTCGGGAGGAAAGATGGAGTACACTTCGCGAGACTGACTCGCGACAAAGTCTCGCGAGGAAAAAGATCGCGAGATAGGATGGACGCACATTTTAACTGTGGCTCACGACGTTGGCTCATGACGTTTGTCATGAAATCTCTCGCGAGTCAATGCGAGAATAGGGTTACAAATAGGTGGAGCAGTTGAGAATTCGGGGGGGGAACTTTTGACGAGAGGTTTTGGATCAGAGACGATTTTCTTTAGCTTTTGAGAGAATTCTTCCAACTTCTGATTTAAATACTTTGAGAGTTCGGGATTATTGTTGATTCTGGATACTACGTTATTCATTGTGGATTTTCACGGTTTTATTTAATCAATTCAATTCATGTTTTCTTTATTTAATTCTTGTTTTGTTTTTATTTTATTTATGATTAGCTAAATTTTTATTGATCCTAGGGTTTGTATGTCTAACTATATTTCTGTGATTTATCTGTTGATACTGTTTTGTCTTTCTATTCATGATTTATGATTCTTGGCTTTAATTCTCACGTGTTAGTATGTGATCAGTATTAATGCATGCTAGTTATGTGGTTGATGTCCTGACGGAATTAATTGCATAGTCGATCTCTTGAATACATAATATAGACCTTACCTTGAGACCTGACCGAGATAGGTGAACTGTAGGAGATTATTCTTTGTGTGCTTTTGGTAATTAACCTATTTCTCTTGAGACCTAGCAGAGATAGAGTTTAGACTAACCCACTACTATAGGCTATCCTGGAGGAAGACTGTAGTTACATTAGTGATCCTTAATCTGAATGTGGATTAAATTGGTAAAATAGGTTAATAGATTAATTGTGTGAATCTGGTTAGGTTAAGTACATCTCTAGGGTCAGTCTTTTATTCCTGAGTTTATTCCTTATTTAATTGGAGTCTAGTTTAATCATGACCCTCTTAATATTGTTGCCTGAATAATAAACATAATTATGTGTGAATTACTCACTGTGTTTTCGAGTATCAGTCCATGTGGATACGATAATATACTTGTTGTTTTACTATCATTTATTTGTTAGGAAAATAAGCGATCAATCTCATATATAAGTTAGATCATACAGTGTGTAGAAGATCATAGAAGTCTGTATGATTGGTAAAGCTTAATGAGATATAAAAAAGATCACAGCTGAGACAGCTTGATGACGAGTTGTCGGTATAGATAAGAAGTGACTTGACTTGGTTGCTTGTCTATACTTGTACGTCTCTGAGGTATTGATGGATCACAGTGAGATGAGTTCTTATAGCTGACCGTCGTGAAAAACCTCGATCTCGGTGACTTTACGTTGATCTAAACCTCGATAAGGTTTTAGGTGAGTATGAGTTGCTGACCACACTTTGACTTGTTATGGATGAGGGTTACATGAGATAACCCAATATTCTCCGCGTCTTGGGTGGTGGCGGTGTTTGCATGCCATGCTAGTTACCTATATCGAGACACCGTATCCGCTTAGGATTATGACGCCCCTTAAGGAGCTCAAAAGGTTTATTGTACTAAACCCCGCAGTCAATTATCTCAAGTACAATAATAAGGTTGAATGGTACTACTTAAGAAATTAAAGAGATTAATTATTTTAAGCAATGTAACGCTATAAATAATAAATGGACGCATCGATATCTTAAATAAGGGAATTCGTGAAGTCTAAGTGCAAGCCCGATTCAACTTGAAAATAAAGGGTAAGTCAAGATTTATTCTCTAGTGGCATGAATAAATATTTATGAATTAATTTATGTTCTCGGTGAACATAAGATAATTAATTTATTTGAGGCCCATCTTTCCTCGTGATTTGATCTCTAGGTTGGCCCATCAAGGCCTTGAAATGCATAAAATTAGTCCACCTCATATAAAGTCCCACCGGACTCGTTCTAATCCTCTCTATCGAAAAGATATTATTATATTTATTAGATATGCAGATCCTATCCTAATAAGTTTCTAGGGTTGCATTATAAATATAAGGTGAGAGAAAATCGGTGAATTCTAATGCTAAGAGATTTTGAAAATTATAGTGTGCATATTGTGATTTTCGAGATTTCCAGTGTGAGGAGAAGGCAATTTTGCGAGATTTCCATAGATTGCTCTCACTCAAGATTGAAGTTTTGGCTTAGCGGATCGACCCATAAGATCAAAGCACGAGTCTTGATCCTCATTTTGTCGATAAATTCGCGGTGAACACGAGAAAACACCAACGTGTTGTAATTAATTATATAGGTGCATGCTAGGTATATAAACAATATATAGTGAATTAAACATCCAAGATAGATCATCGGGAGAAGGTTAAAATCGATTTTCCTACACCGTTCATAGCCTAATGCCCGTTTTTTGGATCTTTGTTCGATCGAGTTTAAAGTTGGAGTTGGTGCATTACTCAACTCGTGTGGCCCAATCCGTTGGGCTGCTATGCATTTGAAGAGACGCTCGATATATCAAATGAAAACATCCCGACATTACGGCTTTACGAGAAACGTGGGTGAATCCCACCTTGTCTCCAAATCGACGTGTAACCCTCTCTCGCACTTAATGGGGACATAACTTGTAACACCCTATATTAATGCGGTGTTGACTCCAACAGTTCCTATGAAGGACGATGCCTATAAATATGACATGTCTCCCCGCATTAGTCACCTCTGCAAAACTACATTCCAAAGATTCTAAAGAACTCTCTACATACATAGTTCGTATTCAAGCTTTGTCCTCCTCTCGTTCCAGTTCGTTGGAGCTCGTTAGTCTGCGGTGCTGCCACTTTCGAGACACTGCCGTTTTATCTTTGGAGACGATATGCCAGAACCGAGAACACTATCGAGACGTATCTCATCTTGCAAAAGGAGACATTCTCGATTCGATATTAGAATACGATTTTTCAGTTTCATTCTGTATTTCTTGTTTTATGTTCATTGTTAGTTTGATCTTCTTCTACTTTCTGTTTCATGTTGTAATCCACCCGACAAATATTGTATTGTTCTGTATGCTTCAGTTCCAAAACATAATATCTCTAAGTGATGGTTGGTACTTATGAATGAAATTAGATATGAATGGAATGACGACATGAATTGAATGAAATGAAATATATGATTCATATAACTGGTATGTATAAGGAAAGAACGAATATGAACGAAATAAAATAAATGAATTAACCATTATTTTCATAATTTATGTTGCTATTATTGTAATAATAATATTAATTAATTAATTAATTAATTGTAATAATAATAATAATTATTACTATTATTATTGTTGTTGTTGTTATTATTGTTATTATTAATTAATTAATTAATACGATTATTTATTTTTATGTTAATATTTTATTATTGTTATTACTTAATTAATAATATTTATTATCATCATCATCATCATCATCATCATCATCATTTTTACTATTTTATTATTGTTTTATTATTATTACTATTATTTATTATATTAATAATAATATTATTATTTTAATGTAACTGTTTATTGTATTAATTATTATTTATTATGTTAATATTATTAATAACTATAATTTTATCATTATATATTATATTATAATTATTTATTGTTAATAATTACTATTTATTTATCATAAATGTTACTCCTCCGTCTCAAATTTAATTAGCTGACTTCTTAAATTAAATTTGTCTCAAATTAATTAGCGTCATGCCAAAATGGTAAAGATTAAACTCTTAATCTATTTCTTCTCTCTATCATTCACGCCTCGAGATTCTACCCCTCTCTCTCCAATTCTATTTCTCTCTCCGCTTTATTAGCGTTAAATCATGTGGACCAACATCATTAAACCCTTAACCCATTTTTTCTTAATATTTGTGCAAAAAAGTTGTCGCTAATTAGGTTTGGGACGTAGGAGTATTATTTTATTATTATTATTATTAATATTTATAAGATAAAAATAAATATGAATATTTTTATTAGAAAAATATATGACTAATCTCATATTTATGAGAATAATTAATACCATGAGGAATGAGAGTAATGGTTAATTTCATATTCATGGGAATAAGCATTCCTATGGGAATGATGACTCCTACCATAAAAACATTATCAGTCATAGGATTAGGAATGAACGTATGAATCATCATTCCATTCTCATTTCATTCTTGCATATCAATCGCCACCTTATAATTTTTCACGAAAATCCAAATTGATCTAGGAATATATTTCTAGAAGATATTGAGTAACTTCTCCATGAACATAAAGCAAATCATTTCTATATGAACAATACAGATCATATAATACTCGAACTGTTCTGTTATTATTGTTTCATTTTTCTTTTGGACCGTCCCATTATTGTTGTCTCATAAAAAAGAAATAATTTTATATTAAAATATCGAATGTTATATCATACAATATTTTATATATAAAATATAATTCTTATTGATTAATATGTAAAAAGAAATGAATGAATAATATTGGGAAGGATGAATTACAATAATTTGCAAGATCATGTATGAGCGTAACAAAATGATTGCGTCTTACAAAAGAAAAACACAAAACCAATAAATTAAAGAGAAAGGGCTTTAATTTGTGAAATAAAAATAGGAGATTCCGGAGAGTTAGGATGATTGGTGATGATTGTGGGAATAGATGCTCCCGTAATTAAAAATAGTGATAATAACACAAGTAGTCCGACAAGATGTCGGGTGATGATTGAGTGTGGGCGCGTGCTAGCTGTCCCACGTGTTCCCCAATCATGCATCCACATTTCCATATCCGACAACTACCCGCTAGGATGCTGTACGAGGCTCGTCCCACGTGACCTGCGCGTGGACGACCCCACAACCCCCCACCCCACCTGATCTAATCTATGTAACAATTAAAAATACAGAAAATGGAAGAGAACTATCTGCAGCTGATATATAAGATCAGGGTAACTTTCATATATGTCGAATAGTATGAAAGAAAAGAAAATTAAAATTAGCTTAATCCATGAACTTCCGTAGTAATTAGTATTTGACAAAAATACGAATATACTCCCTCTGTTCCGCTTAAAGTGTCTCATCTTTTTGGGGTATGGGTATTTAGGAGAAATGTATAAAGTTGTTAAAATGTTAAAAGTAGGTAGGATCCATACTTTTTGAAGGGATAATTATTTCCTAAAATGGAATAAGACATTTGTAATGAAACAATCCAAAAGGAAAATGGACATTTTAAATTTTATTAAATGGAGTATAATGCAATTATGACATTTTATTATTTTATTTAGTTTAACATACAATGTTATTTATAAAGTTAATTAATGTTCGATATCTATTTACATATTAGTGTGATTTTGTATAGTGCCTCTCATTTGAATACATAATGTGGAAGATAATTATAATGTACACAAGTATTAATACATTCAATCAAATATTCTCCTCATCCATCATATTCATTCTTTGATTTTGATGATATGAATTTTAATAAAATATAATAAGTATAAAGTGAATGAAGATAATAAATAAATAAACTAATTAGTAGTGAGATTAAAAGGTGTGTCATGGAGATAATAAATAAATATATTAATAGATAATAAGAGTAAAAATGTGTGTCATTAATAATTCTTTTATAAATAAGTGGGTAAATTTATAATAAAAATTATAGAATTGATATTTTCAAAAAAAGGAAAATGAATGTATTTAATAGATGGATGGAATATTAAATTATATGTTGATATTATCATACAATAAAAGACATTATACTCAAATAAATCATGTCTTATTTTCTGTTTCTCAGCAAATGATCCTTAATAATAGGTCATCTCAAGAGTTATCTTTCACTATTTTTTTTTTTGTTGAATTATTCTGGGTGTATTCGTTGAAAATGTAATAGCGAGCGTTTTATTTTTATTCGATTATAACATTATTATTGTATAATTGCTTAGTTATATGCAATGGTACATGACTTTTGCTTCTGTAGATCACCACACAGTCTATATATGTATATTCCACATGTCCACCAAAATTCCTTTCATTTGATTACTCATCGAATTTCACATCTTAATAAGTGCATCCCCATCATCTTCACATGCCCTTCTCTTTCGTCCTTATTCTATAATTAATTTCCTCCTTCCAAAAAAAGAACTAGGTAGATGTAAGATGAGTTTTCTTTTCATCATGTTCAAGTCTATTTAATCCTACCACCATCTTTCTATCTATTCACATTTAATAGCGTTGTTAATAATTCACTATACTCGCTTCATTATATAGAATGGATATTTTGGGGCCGTTTGGTTGGTCAGATAGAGTGCTGATAGTGACTCATCTTGATTATCTTCTGTTTTAAGACGTTTGATTTGTTATCTCACGAAACGCGATCGACCCTGCCCCAGTTTATATATTGTTTCTCTTTGGTATATGAATCTCACGTAAGTCTCCATTCTTGTATCCCATCTGCACAGTGCACCTTAGATAAACGACCAATTTTACCAAAATATCCTCCTTCATACGACAACTGCTAATTGCCATCTCTCTCCATTCGAAAATAGCTATGTTGCCCTAGCCTCCACTATCATTTCACCCGTGAGAGAACTGCCATTTTCGTGGGTGTTTCAGGCGAGGAAGCGCTCTAGAGACGCCTTCAATCAATTCCACGCCGTCCAGAATTTCGCGGCGTCGCCACAGCAGCAGAAGAGCAGCAGCCTTGACCACCTGCCGAATCGCCACCTCCGCCGCGAACAGGTGGCGGCTGCACCGCTTGTTCGCCAGCCACCCGTCGTTGAATTTCTCCGGTAGATCATACACATAAATCTTCATCCCATCAAACAAACCTGCGCCCCAAAAAAATTACAAACAATCAATCAGAAATTAAGAACTACTCGTTGTTGTTTTTTATTTTATAAAGTTAGTCAATTAATTAATTACCGAGGGTGGAGGAATCGAGGCGGGGTTGTTCTTCCATGAGAGCGCGTGAAGGTTTGGAGTGGGAGATGGTGGTTGTGGAAATGGTGGGTTTGTGGCGGGTGATGAAGAAGGAGGAGAAGAAATAGAGGGATATTGAAACCCAGATAACATATTTGAAGAATTTGTAGCAGAAAAATCTAGATGGATTATCGTTTCTGGCGCCGCGGAGAAGCTTCATCCTAGCATAGAAGCTGCGTTTTTTTCTCAAGAAGGGTTCTTCCTCACATTCGATGCCTTTAGTTGGAGGGTAATATGGTCAATTTACTGATTAATCTAGTCTTTAGTATGGTATACCAAACAGGTTATATAAGTTATCTAAACATGTAAATATATGTATCAAACAATGATCGTCCTATCAATCTTGTTTCATATCCTATCTGATCTGCTACATATCATATCTTGCATAACCTACCAAACGAGGCTATATGTCATAATTGTTGTCAATTGATATTTGTTTTTTTTTCGATTAATACGAAATTTTAAAATACACGTCACGTGATTCTCAACCCGGACCTTTGGCCTCAAGCGTTAACCACTCTACCACTGCGCCAACACACACACTAATTGATATTTGTTGGTAAATGTTATTGTTACCCAATCGAGTTATGTTGCGGAACATTCATGCTTTTCGAGGATTGTCTTGAAATATCACAATTCATCATACATCTGTTATATTTATAACATGTTTTATGAAATTAATGCAACACATAAGTGTTCACGGACAAACCTATAAATTGATGTTACATGCAATCAATTTCTGACTACTGCTTTAATGTTCTTGACTGTATCTCGGTTGCCCAAATCTCCAATACTTAGTGAAAGTATGCTATGAAGATCACCAAAAATTCTCCTAACCAAGCCTTGTGATTTTCGAAAATCATTGCTTAAAAGAATGTATATTTATGAATTTTTCATACTTTGTATTTATAGAGATCTCCAAACCCTAGTGTTGTAGGATTAGAACTCTATCTCCAAATAAAATAATAATTATCTTCCGACTATAAGATAATTCCTTTATATATAATAATTATCTCTTGATAAGATATCTAATAATATCAAATAATTATATATATACTAGGAGATGTATTAAATAAATAACACATTAATCAAAACACAGTCCTAGTGGGATTGTCTATAGGGGACAAAAATATTCTAGTAAAGGGCATGGATGGGTCAGCCCAGTGATCAAATACAAGGAATAAACATGGGTCTCAAATGAATTTATCATCTCTGTTCACCGAACATAATTAATTCACAAATATTAATTTATTCCACTAAAGATTTAATATTCACTTATCTCTTTACTCCGTTTAAGTCGTATTGTATGAGACTTAAATAATCTTCGTATTTAAGATATACAACATCCATTAATTAATTAAAGCTTCTGATTGCTCTAAATTAATTAATTACTAATTAATAGATAATTAGTTTCTTAAGTAGTACCACTCAATTTTATTATTGTATCTGATAAAATCAACCTGTAGAATTTAATACGATAGACCTTTTGAGCATCTTAAGGGGATGGCATCAACCTAAACCGAATATGATTACCTAATATAGATTTTCAGATATCATATACGAATTGCTCTCACCTAATATGCTGAGTAGATTGAGATATCACAGAACTATCAACCATGACACTCAAAGTGAGAGTCAGACACATATATATAGCTGAAATCCTGTTAGGATTAGGATTGCATTAAGTCACTGAGATCTAGGTTCTTCACGACGATAAGATAGAAGAATGTATCTCACTCTGATCCTTATCAATACGTAAAGATGTACCAATATAAACAAGTAATCAAGCTAACACAATATCAATGTAAGACGCTTGAGAACAAACTCAACATCATTTTCTTGCGATCACATATGACTTTGATCCCAAGGATGTACTCTGTCTCGCATAGGTCTTTCATTTAAAACTGTTCGGATAACCATATTTTTATGTCTAATAACAACTCTACAATATTTCCAATTAGGAGAATGTCATCTACATAATATGCAAGGAATACCACATCACCATTGACATCAAGACGGTACACACAACTTTCATTTTTGCACTTACTAAATCTATAAGATTTAATAACTTCGTCAAAACATAAGTGATACGATCGTCGTTGGTACAAATGATCTAATGACACGCGAACGGGAGATTTTGAACGAATCCGATGGAAAATCCCAAAACCTCTGAATCTAACCCAAGAAGTGATATAGGTCAGTATGTCGCCTTATACCCCAATGTGAAGTTGACGCAGCAACTCGGGGACGATGAATGACACAAAAACGAGGGATGAATGTCTCGTTGATACGTCGATAAATGAATTACTTGACAAATCTCAAGAAATTCAAGAGCTAATGAAGAGAGAATGAAACTCACATATATTGAAATTAAAAGTCAATTTTCGTCTCCCCATCTGAAGCCTTTATATAGGCGAAAATAACTATAATCTTTATCGAAGAAGGACTCCTTATCAAATAAGGAAACTAACTAATAGAAGATACCTAATTAAACTAGAAAACTAGATAGCCTAAAATAGGCTACGAAAATGCATCAAAACGTGGCCCACACATGCCACAAAAATAAGATACTAAAAGTCTTCAAACATCAAGCCCATTCGTCATAATTAAATTGATTACTTTTGGGTCGCTCGGTCCAATCTTCCAATAGGCTTCTTGGACAGCTCTTGCTCCCACACTTCTTGGATTAAGCCCATCAAACTCTCCTTGAACTTCTTAGCTCGTGGTCTTTTAACCGGCCCAATAGGAACACGCATTGGGTCTGGAATCAACGAACATTGGGCTGCATGGGCTGCATCAATAAGTTCCATGATCAAAAAGCTTGCTTAAATCCATAAATGGACATCTTGAGCTTCCACACGAGATGCTTTTTACCTTTCTTCACAAAACTTCGGGTTGCTGCATATAGATTTCTCTACCTTTTCAAGGTAACCGTTTAAAAACGAAATTTTGATATGCATTTGCTAAACCTCAAAGTTTAAGTGAGCTACTATGGTAAGGAGTGTTAGAATGAACTTAAGCATGGTTGTTAGCGTAAAGGTCTCATCATAATCAATACCTTCCTTTTGATTATAACATTTTGCCACCAGTCTAGCCTTATGGGCAGTGACCTCTCCATTCAAATCTCTTTTTCTCTTGTATACCCATTTACTGCATATGGATATAAATCCATTTAACAATTAAATTTTCTTCTATACATCCATAGCAATTATGGATCAAATTCCATTTGCATAGCGATGCGCCACTTTTCAGCATCTACGTCATTCATTACCCCGTCATATGTTCATGGGTCGAAATCATGTTCTTCTTCCAAGATCAAATTCGAAGTTTCTCCCATTAACATAAATCTCTCGGTTGACGAACAACCTCCCACTATGAAGAGGTAATAGCGGTAGCGCTATCAATGGTCTCAGATAGTCACGACTCTTGTGTAGTGTCGACTCATCGTGCAAGTACTTGTGATAAAAAGGGTAAAACTCTTACAATCTTGGTTGAGTGGTTGACTTGCAATGACATCTTCTTCGATTTCTTGAAGAGCAATGTCGACTTGGATTTAGGATTATTTACAATGTCTTCCTCTAAGTGTTAAAGTATGGAACCCGAATGGATCGCACACTTAATGTAATATGTATCCGAAACATATATTGAAATCCCTGGCTTGGCATCGTCCCCCGACGTAGTCGTAAGATGAATTGGTTAAACAATTCTTGTGTTCTTTATTTTCTGTCGTGTGTTTTTTGCAACACTAATAAGTGCGCGTTAGTGCTAATAACGACCTTATGATCCTTAGGACCGTAAAAGTAACCCCATTTCGTTCCCTTAGGATAATAAACAACCTTACTTCTGTTCTAAACTCCAACTTATCAGTTCCCTTATTCAACACGTGCGTTGGACTGCCCCAAATCCTTATGTGACTCAAGTTAGGCTTTAGCCCTGACCACAGTTCCATTGGAGCCTTTTGGATTGTTTTGGATGGTACTAGATTCCACAGATAAGCCGTTGTTTCTAAGGTATATCCCTGAAACAAAATTGGCAAAGATGCATAATTCATCATTGAGCGGACCATCTCTAGAAGCGTTATGTTTCTTCTCTCTGGCACACCATTTTGTTGAAGGGTCAATGGTATAGTCAACTGGGATGTAATATCAGAGTCTGACAAGTATTTCTTGAACTCGTTGCTGAGATATTAGCCACCGCGATCAGAACGCAGTGACTTGATACTTTTACCAAGCTTCTTCTCCACATCTGCCTTGAATTCTTTACAATTTTCATAGCATTCGTACTTGTGGTGAAGCAGGTAAATGTATATGTATCTCGAGTAATTGTCAATAAAATTGACAAAGTATTCATACCCTCAACGAGCTTGAGTAGACATAAGTCCACACAAGTAAGAATGGATCAATTCTAGCACATCATTGGCCCTATACCCATTTGCCTTGTTACGCCTAATCGTCATCTTTTTCTCTATGCAGGATTCGTAGACTCGGGTTGGTGCTACTTGGACCGATTCCAACACCCTATCCGTCACAAGTCTTTGGATCCTATTTAGATTGATGTGACCTAGTCTAAGGTGCACATATATGTAAGATGCTCTTGAGAACATATTTTTCTTTTACTAGGATCTAATGATGTTTGATGCAATATAAGATGACGTAATATGTGGACATGTAATAGTATAGAGAGTTATTTAAAATGTATGAACAAATAACTTTGTTTTTCCTAATGATAGAAACAGAGCTTCCAAAAACAATTGAATATCCATCGCAATAAAGTTATAAAACCGAAATAAGACTCCGCCTAAAATCCGGTACAAACAAAACATCTCTCAATACTAAACCACTATCGCTAAAACATAAAGATAAATCTTCAACAGCAACCATTGTGACTTTCGCCGCATTGCCGATGAAAATCACTATCTCGCCTTCACGTAGCTGCCTTGTCGACTTAAAGCCCGCAAGTGTAACAAACATGATCGATTATGCTGTATCCACTACCCACGAATGAGTAGAAACAACATTAAACATATTTCCATTACTAAAGCACGAGGCATACCTTGTTCATTTGCATGAGCACTAGATAATCTTTCTTCCAATGTCGGTTTACACACTTGAAGCACTTACCTTTAGTTAGCTTTCTCGCGGAAGGCCCCGCCCACCACCCCATTGCTTGGTTTATTTTTCTTGACCTTTGGATTCTTCTTCTTTTTTCCCTTGTGAGGAAAGGAAGATCCCTTCGCGTAAATCTGTGTTAACCATTCCAGTTGGTTTTCATCACATCTTCCATAGTAACAAGGTCATTAAGCAACTCGTTAAGAGAATAATCTCTCTTGTTAACAACAACATTGAGATAAAAACTCTCATAAGACTTTGGTAAAGAGTTCATGATGATATCGACCTTGGCTTTGTCTTCGATCCCACCACCTAGAAGATCGAGCTTGTCAAAAAAATGAGTCATATTCATGAGATGCTCGTGTACTGAGCTGCCTTCGCTCATCGAACAAGCTAAGATTTCTCTCATTGTGTTGAAACGAGCGCTTCTTTCCGATTCCCATATACACCTCTTGGATGTTTAACATTATGTTAACCGTGTTTTCCATCGTACTATCTCGAACTTGGAAAGTCGATGTCATAGTGTTCATCATGTAGAATTTAGCTACATTGTTGGATTTATGCCATGCTTTATGCTTTTCTCGTTCAGCATCGGTGGATACATTAGTAAGGGAAAGCGAACGAGTAGCGGTAAGCACGTAGTCGTGCTCCTCGACAATAAGGATGTATTCCACTTTTCGTTTTCAAATGATGAAGTTTGGACCGACGAGGATTTTGTGCGAGAATATTGATAATAGAACATAGACCTTTGAAAAGTAAATTATGAACACATAAGATAACACAATTACATATAATTTGAATCAACAATATTGTAATATTTTGATGAAACAATATTATATGAAACCTCTAATAACCTAAGAAATCTCACACATAACCACGTTCATGTGTACGTTTATATATGAATCCCTCGATCATACTATAACTTTTAGTCTTTTAGTTTCACTCATGTCAACTTAACCTTATGACAAATAAAATTAAGAGTCATACCTTAAACTTGACCGTATTATTTTCAAGATGGGACTACGTGGGAAGTAGGGGTGTCTAAATGGTTTTTGATTTTCGGTTAGAACCGGAACCGAACCGAAATCGACAAATTCAGTTAACCGAAAACCGACAAATTTGGTTATCGGTTCGGTTTGATTCGAGTTGAAAAAATTTGGTTATTGGTTAACCGATAACCGAACAGTTCGGAACCGAAAACCATTTTATTTTAATTATTAATTAATTAATTAAAATTCTAAAATCAATTTTAATTATTACGTTATTAATTATTTTAATTATTTGTTAAATATTTTATTTATTTATAATAAGTTTCATTTTTTATATTATTATTTTATTTATTTTAATTATTATTTTATTTATTTTTATCATTAATTAATTTTAATTCGATTTTTTGGTTAACCGAAAATCGAACTGCTCGAAACCGATCGATTTTCGGTTAACCAAAAATTTAAAACAGTTCGATTTGGTTCCAATTTTTGAAGAAATTGGTTCGGTTAACTAAAAATTCGGTTCGATAAGCAAACAAACCGCTTAATGTTCTAGTGGGAAGTTGTACTTAAAATAATATGTAAGAAGTGACTACATAACTAACTCCATAAATAAATTCTTTGAACCAGACAAACTTACTAGAACCATGCCAGTCCAAATTTATTTCCTTTGCTATCTTATTTAATTTCATCCTCTCAAGAACTTATAACAATCATGACGCGTGTGGACGTTTACAGATACAACTCTCACTTCTTAAATGGATTTAAATATTTTATTTAGAAGTCTCAACTGACAAACTTATGAATAACAAGATGCAAGTAAGCCACTTCCTGTCGACGTTTGCCACACCCATTATCACTTTTTCTAGAGAAGTTTGTGGAGGTTAAGATAATTTTATATTACTATTAAAATTACCGGGTTTACCTGCTTAGTCTTTTTTCTTCAAAATGTTTGATCATGCAAAAACACGTAGTCCTAATCATGCTTGACTAGAACTCAACATATAAAATATGCTCGTAGAATTCTAAATCATGCTTATCACGTATTTTAGTAGTAATAAACATGCACAACATATAGAGCAATAAATAAATAAAATAAAATGCACTTCATGGTCTAATCGTGGATTCATGTATGTCCTGCCTAATTTATTATCTTCAATTCTTCAAAACGGGCCTTGCGTGCTCATGCACGGACCGAACTCGTCATAATTGAAAAACGGGCTAAAATTTTGGAACCGAGTCGAAAAACATCTTCGGGCCGAAAACCCGGTCGGGTCGGGTGGCCCGTGGGTCGAGCACCCAGGCGCTGCCGAGAGGCTGAGCACACACAGCAGTGCAGCTGGTCGAGGCCCGATCTGCTGTTGCCCCCTAGCTACTTGCGCGTCGTCCCTCTTCTTTGTCTTTGTCTTGTGTCTTGAGGTCGTTTGTTGCGCGCACATCCCGAGCGTGTCCGTCGTGCCCGTACGATCGTCCATCGTGCGCTGTCTTTGTCTTCTTGCGTCCGCCCGTCTGCATGCTCACCTGCACACCCACGCTCATGTGCGCCCGTCTGCACGCACTGCTACTGGCTCCCATCAGCTGGCACTTGACACTAGGGTTGCCCGGGCAATACACACGACGGGCGCCCATGCTGGGCCCTGTGTTGCCCCCATCTACCCTATTGCGCGACCATGCGCGTTGGGCACCGCACAATGTGCCGGTGATCATGCACCCAGGCCGTGCCACGTCGCCCCGTGTGTCTGCGTCGTCTTCGCGGTTCTTCGTCTTCGTTCTTCATTTTATAGATTTAATTTACATAAAATAAAAATTAATCTAACCATGGATTTTCCCATGGTGGAAAAAAGACAAAAAATAAATTAGCCCACGAAGAACAATCTATGAATAGAAACAAAGCACGCGAATAATAATCAAACGTGAATTATCAGACAGAGCCAAGAAAATCTTATCCGGGCTCTAATACTAATTGTAGGAATATATGAATTTAATCATATATTCAAGCTTCTCGAGGATATATCTTGGAATATCATAATTCACCATACATTGATTATATCCCAAGCATGCTTCTATGAATTTAATGTAACACATACATGCAATTAATTTCTTACTTCAGCTTTGATGTTCTTAATTGTATCATGGTTGTCCAAATCTCCAATACTTAGTGAAAGTATGCTAAGAAGATCACAAAAAAATTTTCTCCTTGTGATTTTCAAAAATCACTACTTAAAAGAATGTATATTGTTGATTTTCTCCTACCTATTATTTATAGATATATCCAAACACTTAGTACTGTAGGATTAAAATTCTATCTACAAATACAATAATAATTATCTTCTAACTAGAAGATAATTCCTTTATAGATAATAATTATCTCTTGAGCCTGGATGGGCCAGCCAAATGATCATGTACAAGGAATAAAGATGGCCTCAAACGAATTAATTCTTTATGTTTAGCGTAGAATATAATTAATTCGTAAATATTAATTCATTCCACTAAAGTATTAATATTGATTTACCTCTTTACTTCCGTTTGAGTTTGGGCTTGTATTAGACTTAAATAATCCTCGTATTTAAGATATATAATATCCATTAATTAATTAGAGCTTCTGATTGCTCTAAATTAATTAATTATTAATTAATAGATAATTAGTTCCTTAAGTAGTACCACTCAATTTTATTATCGTATCTGATAAAATCTACCTGCAGGGTTTAATACGATAAACCTTTTGAGCTCCTTAAGGGGATTTTATCAACATAAACTGGATACGCTCATCTAATATAGATTTCCTGACATCATATACGAGCTGATCTCACCCAATATGTGTAGTATATTGAGTTATCACAGAACTCTCAACCATGACACTCAAAGTTAGGGTTAGGATTACATTAAGTCACCTAGATCTAGGTTCTTCACGACGATCAGATAGAAGAACACATCTCACTGTGATCCTTATCAATACATAAAGACGTACTAGTATAAACAAGTAATCAAGACAAACTACTTTTTGTTTAAGTTACAGTCTAAACCAACAACTCATCTTAAAGTTATTTCGGTTGTGATGTTTGTTTATATCTCATAAGGTTAATCTAATCATATGATCTTCTGTGATCTACAACACACTGTATGATCTACTTTATGATGAGATAAAGGGATATACATATACGATAAGTTAACAATTCAGATAGGAGAATAATAATGAACTGAGAACCTTGTATACAAGCATAAAACATCTTGCTTTCAATATACAAACCCAACATTATATGTCTTTCGGACTTCTTCCAATCTGTTTTTTCTTTTTTGTTTCTGATGGCATGATGTAGCAGATTTGCTTTCCTATCAAAACAATTTATATTTTTAGATATATATATATATATATATATATATATATCAAAGAATTATCCATGTTAGTACAAACTAGATTATATCCAAATCAATTATCAAACTAATATAAACTACACCATATGAACAAAATAAAAATATAATCCATACGACAATAGAACTTGAAGACCTCTTGCTGAGAGAGACCTTTGGTGTATGACTTTGGCATTAAAACTTATATTCGTTAGTTTTCTTTTAAAAAAGTAGTAATCAAGAAATACAGTGTGCATGCATACATGCATGAAGAGTTTTTAAATGTTGAAAATTTTAAATATTGCATTTATATACAAGAACGAATTGGTAGATATACATAATTGTTGTAGTGGAAAACTATATCTGTATCTGTTTAGTCGTGGATCAAACAAAAAAAATTCCAAATTTATTAACTACAAATCAATTTTGACCACTGTATGATCTATAATTATCGTATGAAAATAATTTAATATATAAAAGCATTAACATAAAATAAATATTAATGCACGCGTAAAAAAAACATGAATATATACATAAAAACATGATTTTATATCAATCTGGAGGGAAATTTTTTAATATGATCATTACTTGGGTGCCAAAAATATTTATCTCCAATTCTTTTCCAGTCTTAATATGTTGGACTAGATTTAATTTTTAATTAAATTAAGTTCTTATCAGGAGATTTGTGTAACTCGTTACATAATGATGTAATGTTGTTATACATAAAACCTTTAATACTGTCCTATATATTGATTAATATTTGTTCAGATTATCTAAAAAATATATGTAACGTTATGTTGCCGCAGCTGAAACGATCTCAATATCGTCGGATTCTTCTTTGAAAATTTCCAAAGTACACAAAAACTCTTGTACATCCGCGGACAAAACTATCATTTATTTTTAAGAAAATTATCATTTACAATGAAGAAAATTATCATCTATGTTTTACATTGTAATTCGAAAATATCATTTATATTAAAGAAAAATATTATTTATACTGAAAAAAAATATTATTAACTGACGTCCTCACGAGAGACCACATCTTCAAAGTATTATTTAGTATAATAATGAAACTACCATTATTGACAGAAATAAAATAGTCATCCACTCTTTCATTCCTCTTGTTTAAAAGTTATTTATCCACTCGTTACTTTCTATCTGTTGATTGAATAATAAAGCTTAAATAATTGCCAAAGTTAAGAAGATAAAGGAGTTAATTGAAGAGAACAAAAAAGTATCGTTGTCAACAATAATTAAGAAGATAAAGGAGTTAATTGAAGAGAACAAAAGTATCGTTGTCAACAATAATTCACTATGACTTTTCTTTTCTTCAACTATTTTTCTTCATTCCGACACTTTATTATTGGTGATCAAAATAACATCATTATGACCATGGAAAGTTGATACATAAAGGTGGGGTCACACTCATTTTTATTTTTGTTTTTACGATTTTTATATAATATATGATAAACTCAGTATCTAGAAGATATTCATATGATGGTTCACCTCACCACTTATTATACCCCAAAGCTGGTAGCATAAAATAAGAAAGGGCTTCAAAGGCTTCTTTATTTGTTTCCAATAGTTATAACATAACAATAACAACAATTATATCATAACTACAGTATTTGATGACAAATTAAATGCAGCATTTAAACCCTCTTTAATATATTCAGTTTGATATTAATACGTGACAAGGGTCGACTTTGAATTGGTATACTTGAATTATATTCCATAAAATTGTTTACTAAATAACGTGATGGTAAAAATAAAGAATTAGGCGAACTAGGGTCCGAATTAAACTACGTACAATTAGGGGTGTCTAAACGGTTTTCGGTTAGAACCGGAACTGAACGAACCGAAACGGACAAATTCGGTTAACCGAAAACCGACAAATTCGGCAATCGGTTCGGTTTCGATTCCAGAGTTGAAAAAAATTTAGGTTATTGGTTAACCGATAACCGAACAGTTCGGAACCGAAAAACCGTTTTTTATTTTTAATTATTAATTAATTCATTAAAAATTTTAAAAATCAATTTTTAATTATAACTTTATTAATTATTTAATTATTTGTTAAATATTTTATTTATTTATAATAAGTTTCAGTTTTTTAATTATTATTTTATTTATTATTTTATTTATTTTTATTATTAATTAATTTTAATTCGATTTTTTGGTTAACCGAAAACCGAACCTTCGGAACCGATCGGTTTTCGATTAATCGAAAATTTAAAACGGTTCGGTTTCGATTCCATTTTTTTGGAGAAATTGATTCTTTTAATCGAAAATTCGGTTCGATTAACCAAATCGAACTGTTTAACGACCCTACGTACTACGTAGGAGTATGATATATATATATATATATATATATATATATATATATATATATATATATATATATATCGAACGAAGGTACAAAATCGAAAGAAAATATATAATTAGTGTATGAATATGTTATGTGTACATATAATATAGAGGAATTATACAGAAATACACATTCTTTCAAAAGTGTATATCCTCTATATCTATTTTAAAAATTTGCTAAATTTTATACTCATTTTATTAACTTAATGTAATTTAAGTCAAAAAGCTGAAGAATCTCTCCTGTAACACCCCGGATTTCCATATCTCTAATTAAGCGCTAATTACGTAATTAATTAGAGATTAATTACGTAAGTGACTAGGGACAATGCATCCTCAGCTAAGATTTCATAAAGTATTAACTCAAAGATTTATTTTAGAATTCTACAGTTGATTGATATAACAATAAATCTTTAAGTTATTGTTTTGTAATATCCCGAATTTCTGAGCTTAAAATTTCAAAATAAAGAAGTAGTTTACAAAGAAAATAAGAATGAAAGTGAGCGTCGGTGATTGACAATTTGAAATAGATCAAAATTTTCTTTAAAATTTCAATAAAATAATTTTAAACAATAAATAAATATGTTTCTAAGTGTATAGAAGATATTATTACACTTAGAAAATTAAGAAAATATTTTCTCCTAATTGTTTTCTTATTTTCGAAACTTATGTGTTCATGTGATTAATTTATGAACTTGGCATGAGATACTTTATATTATGTGAACAAATGCTATTTATTTTACATATAGAATATTATTTAGCCAAGTATTACACTAAGAAGGAAAAATAAATATTTTCCTTATTAAAAGGTGATTTTCAAATTCATTTAAGAACATAGGAATAATTTGTGAATTAATTTGTGATCACATGATTTTATGATATGAGTTGTTATGTTTATCTTGTATTACATGATAAGATAATTATCTTGGAACACCTTAGCATTTTTCGAAAATAAGGTAGAGATGATAAGGTTTGATTAAGACATTTTTAAGATAAGGATATGACTAGATTATGACTAAGCTTAGGATAATGTTTATCTCATTAAAATGTGTAGCAAAGTGATAAGTATCATAAGATAAAAATAAAAATCAACCGTAATGGTTGAGAAAGGGGCGAAACACACACACACACTACACAAAGTATTAAATTCTTTATTCTATAATAATTATAAGATACATTAATTAAATAATTAAATAACATAATAAACTATAGAATAAAATAAAATAATCATCCCATGAGCATAAGAGGTGGCCGAAAATTTTAATAGATAAAGTATGAGTTGTAAATTAATTTTTACACCTATACATGTTATAATTTCAAGAAGATAAAATCATTAATGTATAAGATAAGGTCAAATTTGTTTCTTATACAACTTGCAAGGTTCAAAAATTAAGAAGATAAAGGAGTTACAATTTTTGACTTTAGAATAAGATATTTTATAAAGTAATGATTAAATACACTTTATAAACTCTATAAATAGGAGACCACCCCATTACACCATACCATGACCGAAAATAAGAAGAAATAGGAGAAAAATAGAGAGAAAAAATAGAGTGTTCTTCATAGTGTTCTTCGATCAGATAGAAAAACGTCATTGACGTCAATCGAATTCGATCACAAGGTTAGAAATCGTACCACTTCTTGTTATACATGTTAAATTGTTAGAAATTCATATATAATATGTTAGGATGCTTATTTTGAAAATTATGTTGAATATGTGCTATATGTTTCAAAGTATGTGTTAGATTGTTTATATGATGTTTATAAGCATGAATTATCAATTTAATACAAAGCAAAGCATGATATGCGATAATCAAAAATTTATATGGATCATATGTTGATATACATAAATTTTAATTGTTGTTTTAAACATGAAATAATGATAGTTATTAATAAATAAGATTGTATGATTTTATGTGAATTTTTTGGAAAAACCTAAGTATATATCCTATTAATTTCGAAAATTATAGAGTAATTATATGATGAGATATAATTCATGTTTGAATGTTAGAATAACATATTGATGATGTAGATTAATAATATAGTGTTATATGAATTTATTGGAATTTTTTAAAAAATTAATTGTACCTAAGTCTACTTTCGAAAATATGTACTTAGGACATATTGAGGAATAATTCATGATTTATGGAATTTTTTCATATTATTGATTTATGATGATAATAATATGCTATGTGAATTAATTAGAATTTTTGGAAAAGTTTGGACAAATAAATGAAATTTTCGAAAATTATAACTAAGAAAAATCATGATGTTAAAATTTATGAGATACATGGGTTCTATGTTAGTAATATGTGGAAATTTGATCCATATATGTGAAAAATCAAGAATTACAAGGGTATAGTTGGAAATCGATAGAAAAAGGAACATATACGTGTAAGATAATAGTTATATAAGAAATACATGAAATGACGATAAGAATAAGTTGAGAAAGTTATGAACGTACAGAGTATATTGATACGATAGTACAAGAACTATGTTGATGATAGAGTTGATGTTAGTAATGCGTTGGTTAGTGCGGATCGATGATTCTTGCGAAGCATAACGATATGCTAAAATCTCGCTTTCTTCACGATTGATAAGGTTTAACTCGAAGGAGAACGGAATCGAAAATAGATACTAGTGACTTAAGAACCTTAAGTCCTCGAGGTGGGCACTCTTTTCAAAAGATTTTACAAGCTTTCTCGAAAGTATTTATCGTTATTGCTTTCTTCGCTTTCTTATGAAAAAGTTGAGATACGATATTGTCTGCAGAAAATGTTTTGAGTTTCAGATATGTCCATTCGGGTTGCACAGGCAAGCGAAGTTCTGGTCGGATCTAAGCTGGAGGTGTAAGTAGAAATTCCAGCTAGGGTTGTGTACACGTGTTGGGCCTCGAACATTTGGCGGTCATGCTCGAACATTGGGCGGTTAGTTGCGTCCGGTGTGGGAGGCCTCACTCACGCCGCGTTATCCATAGCCGACTTGGAATATACGTTGTTGTTGTTGTGATGATAAAATGGTGGCGGTCAACTTTGAGAAATGAGAAAATGTTTTAGTAAGAACAAGGCCATTTCACTAAAACCCTTGTGTCTTCTTGTGGTGAGGCGATACAATATTTCGTAAAGTAAAATGTTTTCGCATGTGTCCATTGGGTACACTTGTACTCGACCGCATGTTTGTTTTAAATGTGCGGTTGAGCGGTGATGGGCCGAAAGGGGAGTTTAGCGGAATCCTTTTGATAAATAGTATGGAGCTTTTGGTTCACCTTGAGAATGCATCTTCACATGCATGTCTCACACGTTATTCATTGCCAAACTCTTGAGTTCCTTATATTTTTGGATATTGTGTTAAGATCTTAATTGCTTTGATAAAAGCTTTGTAATAGTCACCGCTTTGCCAAGATTTTGAACATATCCTTTTATATAAGTTGTCTCCTTCTAACCTTCGAGTTATTTCATTATGAGCATCTTTATTTCTTCACCTATGAAGTAAATTGAATACCCTATTCTTTACAAATATTTAACCCTAAACCCAAAGTAGCGGTCCGGTAAGGTGGTAGCGAATCGGTCATTACATGTTTTATTTCAATGTTTATTTTAGAAAGAGTGATTTATGAAAAATTCAACTCACTAGCAATTTCTATATTTCTATTTGAGTTATCTTGATTTAGTAATTTCAAAGGATATATTATATCCTTATATTTTTCAATTTATATATTTTCGGATAAGGACAAAACATCCTTCAGAATTGGACCTAACACCAATATGTTGTAATAGGCCCTAATGGCAATCGAAGGTTATAAAATAAGCTAAAAAGCCATCTAAAGCTTACATAATAAGCTAATGAAAATTCTAGAAATTAGTGGCTTCTCCAAGAAGACTTTCAATAGCTTATGAAGGAAGATTTAAATAGTACCATAAGACTTTCTATATATATATATATACTTAGCTTCCAAGAAACTTCATTTCCACCATTTCCATCCCATTTCTTCCTTAAATTTTAGAGACACACACACTCACACTCAAAAAATATTCTTCTTCAAGTTCAAGATCCGGTTTCCAATCCTCTTCAAATCGATAGGTTAACGCCTTCAAGAGGTAAATCACTAACCTTATCCAAGTTTTGAAGTAAAATCAAGATGAAAAACCCACCCCCAAACTCCCAAGGTTTCGGCCATTTAGGCCTTGTCCCCTACAAAATTTTGTACTTCGATCTTTAGTCTATTTACGCATAGATCTACACCTTTAGGAATGATTTATGCTCGAATTATGGTTTAATTTGTTTATCTTCAAGAAAAACCCAAACTTTGCCAAGAACCCTAATTCTTACCTTAAGAAAGTGTTGTTGATTTCTTAAATTGAGCTTATATCTATGTAATTAGAGATGTTTGAGCATGTTTAGAGTTGATTGTGGAAATGAAAATCGAACCCCTCGTTTTTCCTCTTAGAACCGAAAACTAGGGCTTGGATTTCAAGATGATTTGGTTCTTGTTTGTTGAAAGAATTTGGAGTCAAATCCAACTCATGTGAAAATCCCTAAATTAATATGTTTATGGAGTCTCAAGAAGTTATTATTTTGATTTTATTTGATTAGTTTGATTTCATAAGTATGATCTAGTATATGAAATTAGTTTATTTTGAATTATTGGGATTTTTCTATATTAGTATGTAAAACTTTGATTTCGTTAGTTTGCATAATTACAAAGGACTTTGTGATTATGGCTTGATATTTGGGATTTGATTTTAAAATATGAATTCTCGTGATTTTGTAGCTTGATCAAGACTAACTTGATCAAAGTTTCTAACGGAAAAGATTAGAAAGCTAAGATTTTCTTATATTTGTAAAGGTATCTCTTATATTTATGTAAGAAATTGAAAGATTAAAGTTCTTCTAAAATACTTTTCATAATGAGTTGAATAATTGAGTTATGGATGCATTGACCTAGAAGAGCTTAGCCTAACCTTAGTGTACCGAGAGATTTTAGTAGAGGCTCAAGAGTTAGAAACTCTTAGTTTCTCTTTCCCGTGATTATTCTTCTTATTTCTTTATTAACGAGCTAGTGGGAGCGGGATATAGATCAAGAAAGGAAAAGTTGAAGGTCTCGAGTAAGCCAGATTTCCAGGTGGGCTTTCTAAACTAAAATATGTGTGCACAAGTTTATGATAATGAGCGTATGCCTATTTTGCAAAAGTTAATTGACTTGCCTATTTTCGAGCATATTACATATTACCTATCTACGAGAGAATGACGATATCGGCCCTATACGAGACGAGCTGCTAGTAAGGGTATGTGTACACAGGTGGCCTTTGGCCAAGGTGTTGAGGAGGCCTCTTCTCAACACGCTTTGTGCGTAGATATGGTGTTTATTGATGATTGTCTGCAGACATGTTATAACTAGAATTGTTAGCACGTGCATTGATCATGAAGTAAGTGATTTCATAAAGTTTGATTCATAGGATATTTCTTAAAACCCCTGTGAATCTAAGAAGTGACAAGTCGATTATATAGCTCTAAGAGCATGTTTCAGTTATTTTCGGCAATTGGCCACTGAGTGCATCAAGGACTCACGCCCTGCATGTATTTCTAAATATGCAGGTTGTGCAGGAGCTGATGACGGAAAATTGAATGCTGAGCGAAGACTTATGTTGTTATGAAATATGTTTTGCCCTGGGTTTATGTCTTCACACATAAATTCAACTACTCTTTTGCTGCCATTTCTTTTTATGAATGGTGGTGTGTTATGGTACAGAGTCCTGATGGGTTAGACATTTGTTAAATAAATATAATCTTGAGTCGAAAATTATTGCATCAACTTGCTAAATAGTGATTTATAAATCTTCGACTTTTGACCATCAGTTAATCACAAGTTCAAAGACTCGTCCTCCTCTGGAATGATAATGGTTTATTTCTGCGAGTCTCTAAAATTAATCAGTTATATTATTTCTTTTTCCCAGTCGCGACCCGGTTAGTTAGTTAATCCTTGATTAATTAGCCGGGGTGTGACAGAATGGTATCGAGCGATTATTAAGCCTCGGTCCCGTGAGTCTTCCTCGAGTCTAACCCGGTTGTCCTAAATCATTCAAGCTCAGCATATCAAGTCCGTCATCTCCAACAAAACCAGGTACAAGTAGTTAATTTTTGCATAAAGAGTTCAGAATTATTTGAGCATTTCTTATGGTTTCGAGTGATCTTTGTATGCTTAGTATTGTATGCTGTATGAGATGATTGTGTATACAATTTGCTTAGTATCTTAAGATGGGAAGTGGGACGTAACGATGTTATAGTCCTAATATTTAAGTTATGATTATTACTTAGATGCGAGGATGCGGAGACTCACGCCAGCGTAAAAGCACTAGAGTTAGACCTCTGCTGATTGGGCGTGCAGATGCATTTTACGAGCTTAGGCGGAGCAAAGATCTTGACTTCTCAGATTTTCTCGAACAGTTTCGTTGGACCTTGTTTTTGATTAGGCAGCATGGGGTTAATGATTTCGATGCGATACTTCGACTGATTCAGGTCTTGCCAACACACTGGCAAGGATGAGCTTCTACTAGTGCACTTGATTATATTGATTTTTCTAGAGATCCTGAAGAGTCGGAGGATTTCCTTGGATTCCATGCGCTCGTTCGGGCACAGAATCGGGATCATCAAGGTCCACCCCCAGGTGACTATTTCCCTCTTGAGAGTTTTCATTCTCTTATTCGTCAGCTCTTTGCGGAGAATTATGTGAGGCAGGATGATCCTTCTCCCCAGCCTGCCGTTGTTGTACCACCCCTTGATATTCATGCTCCTAGATTTGATGAGCCCATGATTATTGATCGTACTCATTTAGCCTCGGTCGTTGCTGAGTCTGTTGATCCTCACTCATTGATGAACGTAGATATTTATCAGGGGCCTGATGATTTGTATACACACCCTGAGTTAGATCCGCTGTTTATTGATATGTTCCTTGCTGAGGACATTCCTTTTCCCTATCCGGATCCAATGATACCGGAGATTGATGCGGATCTGTTGGAGCAGTCATTTGCTTTTAATTCACCTTCTCATCAGATTGATCCTGTCAATCCAGTATCTTCTCAGATTGACCCCAGCGACTATGTTTCAAGAATAGTTCCTGTTACTTATCCAGTTCATGCAGTTCCTCACGACTCTCTCCCAGTTGTAGCTCCTGAGTCTCAGCCAATTTCGGCTGATCTTCCTAGTCATCTCCGTGAGATTCATATATTTCAAGAGTCATCTCCTCCTGCCGATGAGGGGACCAGCTCCTCTAGGCCATCAGGTCTTTCCAGATCCTATCGATACGAGCCTGAGCATGTCAAGTCTATTGGCAAGTGCAAAATTGAGTATCTTCCAGTCAGTGAGATGTCTTTCGTTACTGACCCATATATTCTATACCCCAAGTTGAAGGTGATTTAAATGCGACAACAACCCCTATGCTTTAAACCACCAAAGCGGATACAATGAAGAAGAGATTGAGCCCTTACAATTTGCTGCACCGAGGCACGGTAGCCCTGTTTGGGAAGATGAGATTGATCGATACTTTGACGAGGAAGTAGCGACTAGTGGAGCTGAAGTAGAGATGGACATCGTCAGGAACGATGAGCCTGGTCCGAGTAGTAGCCATTAGTAGTGGATCTTATGTGATAGTACGGTATAGTAGGTATGACGATGTACAATAGTGGTGCATATAGTAGTTTTAGTAGTAACCTGTCGATGTGTATGTAAAATAGGATAGTCTGTTGGAATGCCGTATAGATAGAGCATCACCATAGCCCAAACCCACTTGTGGTAAATTTTACCCTTTTTGTTAAAGTCCTCAAGGAGGCAAATTTTCCCAATATATATAAATCGAATATTATATGAACTTTTCAACTTCGTTATTCATATTGTGCAACCTATCAATTTTTTTTTTAAGTTTTGTGATAACTTTAACTTGTTATGTGATACGAAATGTTTCCCCTTGAATTGATATTAAAATTTTCAAATCCTTTTAGTATGCCGAGAGGACGTCGAAACCTAATACCTGAAGAAGAGACTCAAGAGAGTCAACCTACACCTCAGAACTCACCTAATCAATCACCTCCCCGCCTTGATCGCAAGATTGTCGAACTTTTCTTCGCCAAAATCCACCAACTTTTATGGATCCGTGATCCATCCGAGGTCAAGAGTGGGTTAGGGCTATGGACCGTGTTTTCTGATTTTTGGAATGCACCGATCGAGAGTGTATGCTATGTATCTCTTTCCATCTAAAGGGATCTTCATATTACTGGTGGGAGTCTCGTCAGAAAACCTTCACGTCAGAACAGCTAGATATTTTCACGTGGGAGCGTTTCAAGGAAGAACTCTTGGCCAAGTACATTCCACGCAGCTATCGCAAACAGAAAGAGATTGAGTTCGCTAATCTTAAGCAGGGAAGAAGACTGCAGCTGAGTATGACAGAGAGTTCTGCAAGTTGGCTCACGATGCACCTTATAAGGTCGACACCGACGAGAAAATGGCTGAGTTATTTCGTTCTGGTTTACACCAAGAAATGAGAATAATCTTGGCAAGTCAACCTCCGATGTCTTATCGAAGACTCAATCGGGCGCTGATATGGAAATGGAAATGCGTCCTGAGAGGATTACGCCTGATCCGACTCCAACATCCACCCAGAATCCTAACCCATCAAAGTTATTGCTGACTGATCAGAAGATTGGGAATAAGAGAAGGTGGGAGAATAAAAATTTCCCGAACAAGAAGCAGTGGCAGAAATCGGGACAATTCTCCCAAGGTCAATCTCGACCATCGTTTCAAGGCCAATCTCAGTTTTTCCCAAATCAAACTAGGCCTGTATGTCAGAAATGCAATCGGACACACTCTGGAGTGTGTAAATGGGGAAGTAACAGTTGTTACAACTGTGGTCAAGTGGGCCACTATGCTAACAGCTGTCCAAACAGAGATAAGGCGTCAGGAAGTGGATTCAAACCAAATCCTCCCCGTAAAACTCAATCTATGAAAGCTATGATCGCTTACCCTCAATTACCATTTCCGATGTTCCCTCAGTTTCCGGTAGCTCAATTTCCAATGGCTCCACAACAACCACTCCAGACTCAGCCAGTACAACAAGTTCAACCACTAACCCAGCATCAAAGAGCCTTTTCCCTAAACCAGAAATCAACTGATAAGAAAACAGGACAGTTGACAGGTATGGGAACTTTGAGAAATGTACCTATCATAATTCTTTCGACATCGAGTCAGCGTTCCTTTATTTCTTCAGCATGTGTAGATACTCTTGAGCTTCCAATAAAACAATCTAATCCTGATATAAGAGTCCTTACGCCATTAGGCGTAAGTGATAGAATCATGCATGAGTGTCCTAACTTAGAATTTGAGTTAGGTCCTCTCAAGTTGAGAGCAGAATCCTTGCGTTTTTACCAATGTGGGATGTGGATATAATCCTAGGAATGGACTGGTTAACCCAAAACTTCGCAACGATTCGTTGTGAAAGTCGTGAGATTTCATTCCAACCACCGGCAAAGAACCAACTGCTTTTACGGGATAGATGAAAGGCGTAAGAGAGTACCCATTATTTCACCTTACAAGCGGAAAAGTTGCTAAGACAAGAGAAAGACGCTACTTAGTACATTTGGTTGGAAAGATGAAGTTGAAAGGAAAGTAGAAGATGTCCCAATTGTGAGAGAATTCCCAGATGTTTTTCCGAATCCTTACCTGGATTACCACCAAATAGACAATTAGAGTTCTCCATCGACTTAGAACACGGGTCACCCCAATTTGAAGGCACCATACCGAATGGCGCGAGGAACTTGAGAATCAAGATCCAATTGCAAGAACTATTGGATTGGGATTTATCCGACCAAGCGTATCTCCGTGGGAGGCGCCAGATTGTTCGTTAAGAAGGATGGCACTTTGAGAATGTGCATCGATTATAGGAATTAAATAAGTTGACCACAAGAACAAGTACCCATTACCGCGGATTGATGATCTGCTTTGATCAGTTGAAGGAGCAGGAGTTTTCTCAAAAATCGATTTGAGATCAGGATATCACCAGTTAAAGATTAAGCAAGAAGATATACCGTAGATTGCTTTTCGAACGCGGTACGATCACTATGAGTTTACCGTAATGCCCTTTGGTCTGACCAATGCTCCAGCTGTATTCATGGATCTAATGAACCGTGTTTTCCATGAATACCTAGATAAGTTTCTATTGGTCTTTATTGATGACATTCTTGTGTATTCGAAGACAAAGAAAGAACACGAAACCCATTTGCGAACCGTCTTGGATACATTGAGAACCGAAAAGTTGTATACCAAGTTCAGCAAGTGCGAGTTTTGGCTACGAGAAGTGAAATTCCTTGGTCATATCGTCTCAGCAGAAGGAATTAAAGTGGATCATGCGAAAGTGCAAGCGGTGCGCGAATGGAAATCGCCTACAACACCGAATGAAATTTGAAGTTTTCTTGGTCTAGCTGGTTATTACTGAAGATTCATTGAAGGATTCTCGAAGATTGCTAAACCAATGACGCAATTACTTCGAAAGAGAGTAAAATTCCAATGGACCATTGAGTGTGAGAAACGTTTTCAAGAATTGAAGGATAGGCTGACTGCAGCTCCAATATTAACAGTACCTGAGCCCGATAAAGAATATACGCTTTATACAGATGCTTCAAGAAACGGGCTAGGATGTGTACTCATGCAGGAAGGTAAGGTAATTGCTTATGCTTCAAGACAGCTAAGACCGCATGAGCTTAATTACCCTACCTATGACTTAGAATTAGCAGCCGTGGTCCATGCGTTGAAGATTTGGAGACATTATTTATATGGATCAAAATGTGAGATCTTCACTGACCACAAGAGCCTAAAATACTTCTTTGAGCAAAAGGATCTTAATATGTGTCAGAGAAGATGGCTAGAGCTAGTTAAAGATTACGATTGCGAAATCAAGTATCACCCGGGAAAAGCGAATGTAGTTGCCGATGCGTTAAGTAGGAAGAGCCAGACTCAACTAGCATCTGTTCTTACCCAGAACGAAGAGCTAGTTAAGGAGTTCGAGAAGATGAAATTAGAAGTGGTGTTACCACCTGAGACCACTCAAGGTATCATCGCAACCCTTGTTCTAGAACCTGACCTGAGAAATCGAATTGTTCAAACCCAACGTCAAGATGAACAATTAGAAAAGTTAAGGATGAAGGTGAGAACCGAAGGATCAACAGAGTACCATGAAGCAATAGATAATGCCCTTATGCTTGGGAACAGGATATGTGTACCCAATGACAAGAAATTAAAGGAAGAAATTCTGAAGGAGGCGCACAACACGCCTTATACTGCCCACCCAGGAAGCATAAAAATGTATCGCGATCTGAAATGAAAATTCGTGTGGGTAGGTATGAAACAAGAGATATCATTGTTTGTCGAAGTGTTTGGCGTGTCAACAAGTCAAAGCGCTACACCAGAGACCACATGGAAAATTGCAACCTCTCGACATTCCTGAGTGGAAATGGGACCATATAGCCATGGATTTCATTACCAGATTACCCAAGTCCAAGCGTGGAAATACAGTTATTTGGGTAATTATCAATCGATTAACCAAGAGCGCCCATTTTATTCTAATTCCTGTGACGTACAGAGCCAATAAGCTAGCCCAGATTTACGTGCGCGAGATCGTACGACTACACGGAGTTCCTGTTTCGATCACCTCAGATAGAGATTCCAAGTTCACCTCTCGATTTTGGATAATCTTTCAAAAGGAAATGGGCACCCAGCTGAATTTTAGTACAGCCTTTCATCCACAGATCGATGGACAGACATAAAGAACTATTCAGACACTAGAAGATATGATCAGAACCATCTTCTTAGATCGAGGAGGACAGTGGGAGCAAGCATTGCCTATGATCGAATTTGCTTATAATAATAGCTATCAAGCAACCATCAACATGGCACCTTATGAAGCACTATAAGGCAGGAAATATCGATCTCCATTGTATTGGGATGAAGTTGGAGAGAAAAGGATTCTCGGCACAGAAGCAGTTGAAAAATGATTGATATCATACGCCAAATTAAAAAGAGAATTCAAGAAGCTCAGGATCGCCAAAAGTCTTATGCAGATACACGACGAACTGAGTTGAATTTTGAAATCGGAGATAAAGTATTCCTAAAGGTTTCACCTACAAAAGGAGTGCACAGATTCGGAATCAAAGGAAAGCTCAAGCCGAGATTCATCGGACCATTCGAAGTTTTAGAGAAGATTGGACCTGTTGTGCACAGGTTGGCGTTACCACCCAATTTCGGTAACGATCATAATGTGTTTCACGTATCTCAGTTACGGAAGTATGTCTATGACCCGAACCATATTATCAACCAAGAAGATATAGTTCCTGAGTCTGACCTAAGCTACGAAGAGAGGCCAAAACGTATTCTAGATTGAAAGAAACAATAACTAAGGAATAAGTTGATTCCTTTAGTCAAGATTCTATGGAGACATCATGGCCCGGAAGAAGCGACTTGGGAATTAGAAGAGAAGATGAAAGAAAAGTACCCAGAGCTATTTATTTGAGGTACTAAATTTCGGACGAAATTTCTTTAAGGGAGAGAATGTAACACCGAGATTTCCATAGCTCTAATTAAGCACTAATTACGTAATTAATTAGAGATTAATTACGTAAGTGACTAGGGACAATGCATCATCAGCTAAGATTTCATAAAGTATTAACTCAAAGATTTATTTTAGAATTCTACAGTTGATTGATTTAACAATAAATCTTTAAGTTATTGTTTTATTTCAACGTTTATTTTAGAAAGAGTGATTTATGAAAATTTCAACTAACTAGCAATTTCTATATTTATATTTGAGTTATCTTGATTTAGTAATTTCAAAGGATATATTATATCCTTATATTTTTCGAATTTATATATTTTTGGATAAGGACATAACATCCCTCATAAATTGGGCCTAACACCAATATGTTGTAACAGGCCCTAATGGCAATCGAAGCTTATAAAATAAGCTAAAAGCCATCTAAAGCTTACATAATAAGCTAATGGAAATTCTAGAAATTAGTGGCTTCTCCAAGAAGACTTTCAATAGCTTATGAAGGAAGATTTAAATAGTACCATAAGACTTTCTATATATATATGTACTTAGCTTCCAAGAAACTTCATTTCCACCATTTCCATCCCATTTCTTCCTCAAATTTTCGAGAGACACACACACTTACACTCTCAAAATTTTTCTTCTTCAAGTTCAAGATTCGGGTTTCCAATCCTCTTCAAATCGATAGGTTAACGTCTTCAAGAGGTAAATCACTAACCTTATCCAAGTTTTGAAGTAAAAATCAAGATGAAAAACCCACCCCCAAACTCCCAAGGTTTCGGCCATTTAGGCCTTGTCCCCTACAAAATTTTGTACTTCGATCTTTAGTCTATTTACGCATAGATCTACACCTTTAGGAATGATTTATGCTCGATGACGAGCCTGTTTTTTGTGCTCTTTTGGGGTAGTCCTTGCCCTAGAAAGAGTGCATTTTGTGTGTGTTCTTTGCGTGTGTTTGTGTCTGCGAGGACACGCTTGGGGGTATTGCAGGTTGAGCCGGACCTTGGGCAAGATCAGGCCACCTCCCATGAGAGAGTTAAAAATCCGAAGATTACCTGGCAAGACATTCGACATCTTGCGAAGACACTGCATCGCATGGGGCCGAGCACGATCAACGAGCTGAAGTGAAGCAAGAAGGTACTCGAGACAGAGGAAGAGGTGAGAAGGACGAGGTGGCGTGGTGGACGGAGGGTCAAGTCGGGATGCGCTTGGGCGCATAAGATCTCTGGCAAACTTGCGCGCAAAAGGAAAGATTCTGGGCAAGGTCCTCTCTCCCGCCTGTTTGATTCTTGCCGTAAAGGGAAAGGTCAACCTGCAGTGCTGTGGATGATACAAACCAGCCAGACTGAAGCCAGAGGAGCCCTTGTCGGGGTCCAGAGCCCGAGCCAAGCTGCTGACCTCACCACCTACCGCCTCGAGATACGCACGCTGACCAAGCTAAAGGGGAGTTCACTTAGGCTCCCAAAATAATTCCCTCTCCAGAATTCACAACACAACATTCGGGAGTGGAGAGCATCAGTCCAGAATTCTCTCTCAACTTATCTCTTTTATTTCACTTTGTTTTTCATGAGCGAGTGGTGAGGAAGAAACAAGTCCTATGGGCAAACAATTTATATTATGTATTTGGTTACCTCTGCTTGAGCAACAGCTTGGCAGAGAATGCTTTTCATTTACGTTTGATTTTCTATTCAAGTATGGATTCGATTATGTTCTTGTTTATTGCCTTTATGTTTATGTTGATTATGCGTGAGTAGTCGGTTCGGTTGGGCTCGGGGTGAAGCACGTTGAGTCAAGGTCATACAAGTCGTGAGGTCTAAATGTCCTTAGAACCTTGAGTGGGTGTTCTCAAGCTCAGGCCTTTATACACATGTTATTTCTTTCCTTGGCGTTAACTCGGCCGGTAGCCTTGGGGAGGGTAGCTACAAGCAATAGCCGAGTAAGACATCGAGTGTCTCTTTGTCCCGGAAGTGCGGGTGGAGTGGGTGATTGTGGCCGTCGGCCTTGGGCGAAGGTCTGCGAGCCACCCTCGACCGGCTGTGGCTAGTTGGGTTGTCTAGTGAGTAAAGTTGTTGGGCGGACGAACCTATCTTGGAGACCGCCTTGGCAAGGGGAAAGGCAGGGGCCTCAGACTTAGTCCTAAAATCTACGGGCAAGCTGGGGCTAGGGGGCCTGGTGTATGTGACAACCTAAAAGGGCATCTACCCATTGGTACCTTTAACCACGACATACACTCATGGTGAAAACTCTTGAACCTATGACCGATGTCTTGACCAATATCTCAACGTCATGGAACCCTTTGCCCAACTACTTGTTATTTAATCTCTTTACCTTGTGTTTAGTTTCGTTTACTTTACGCTCAAGATATATCTCTCAAGACATCTCATCGAGACCGTCACCAGATCGACACCTTGCCTCCGGGCAACCTCCTACTCAAACCGTGACAACTCGAGTAACAACACAACCAGCTCTCTTGGGTTCGACCCCTTAACTTGCCATGTACGAACTATATGTTCAAGTTGGAGGAGATTATAAATGTATCTTGGCGCACTTGGGACCTCTAACACGGTAATCCGAGGTCGTCGGATTGGCGCCGTTCTTGAGAACTACGCTATTCTAGTGTTGTTATTCACTTTTTATTTTTTGTTTGGTTTTGCATGCTCAGACCTAACCTTGCGGCGAGGACCTGAGTGCTCTGTTGACCCGTAGATTGAGAGAACCATTCGGAGAAGAAGAGGCAAGACGAGGAAACGCCTGCCTTGAGGAGGCACGTACAGCGAAGACAACATGGAGAGATGAATCCACAAAACCCACCACCTCCAGGAGAGCGGGCGCCTTGGGAGATGATGTTCCCCAACAACAACAGTCTCCGCCCCTTGGGGATCACCTTGCCCGAGATCGAGGACAACTGGGAGCTGAGGCACTCTTTTATGCAGATCTTGCCAAGCTTCAGCGATATGCCAGGAGAAGACCCCAGCGCCGTCTCCGTGACTTTGAAATGGTGTGTAGCCCAATAAGGTGTGCGGATGAAGTCAAGAAGGAGTACATCCGGCTCATATCCTTTCCATTCACTCTCCATGACGGTGCTCGAGAGTGGCTATACACTTTGCCTACGGGTAGTGTCACTACTTGGGCGGCTTCAGAAGTTCCTTGAGAGATACTATCCCATCTCAAGGATACAAAGCGTGAGGAAAAGGATGAGTTCCTCCGGATGGGGAATGGCGAGACAAAGTCGACTATTAGTGTCGCTTTCAATCCATCTTGGCAAAGTATCCCAATCACCAAATCTCGATCAAGATCCGATTCAATATTATGTGAATGGCTCGAGGACAAGTCGAGGCAGCTCGTGAGTCAAGCGTGCGGAGGTTCCATACTCAACAAACAACCCAACGAGGTATTCAAACTACTCGCGAGACTTGGTGAAGAGTCTCGGGATGATGCCAACGCAATGGTCAAGACGATGCCCAGCCAAGAAGCTTCCACTTCAGAAGGACCCGACATGAAAGATATGAAGGCCATGATGAAACAAATGATGGACCTGATGAGGCCCTCTATGGCCAAGAAGAATGTCAAAGCGTGTTAGCTTTGCTTTGCCACCACCCACAACACGGACGAGTGTCTATAAGTGGCTGAAGAAGAAGAAGTGAATGCCTTGGCATGTCAACAACGGTGGTGGAGGAACGCCAAGGTCGAAGCCCCGCTTAACCCGCATAACCCACCATGGAAAAATCACGAGAACTTGAGGTATGGAGCACACACTATCAAGCACCTCCGGCGGCGAATCCACCTCAAGCTCGCCATCTTTAGCCGAGATAGTGCACAATCAAGGAGCTACCCAAGGAAGGATAGTACAAGACCTCGACAAGTTCAAAGCAGAGACAGAGGAGTCCTACAATGCATCGACTCACCGAACACCTTGACGCAAGAGATATCAAAGCTCAACCAAAAGCGAGGGACACTCACGCCAAGTGTAAATCCAACCCAATGCGCACGCCAACGCAATCAACTTGAGGAGCGGTAAGAACTTGCCAGCGGGGAGAAGCCCCACGAGGAGCAAGTCGGGATAGAAGGCATAACCAGAAAGTCGAGGACTTGGTCAAGGAACCCGAACCCGAGGTGAAGGCTTCCTCGCCAGTAGCGATAAGACGGAGATCAAGATCAAACCTCTCTTTCCGTGAAGGTTGGCGAAGGAACAAAGAAGTCAAGAGATGAATGAAATGATCAAGATCTTTAAGAAGGTGAGATCAACATACCTTTGATCATCGCTTTGACCTCGATGCCGAGGTGCTTGAGTTCCTCAAAGAGTCAGGTACCAAGAGAGTCAAGTACACGGACGATGCGAAGTTCCAATGGGAGAGAACGTCTCACCGACTCAAATGAGATCTCCCAATCAAGTGTACCGATCCCGGATGTTCTATATACCTTGTGTGATCAGACAACAAGGATAGACCAAGCTATGCTCGATCTCGGGGCATCAATCAATGTGATGCCCTTATCTATCTATCAAGAGTTGAAACTCGACCACTCAACCATCTTGTGTTGAGATTCAACCGCGACAAGTCAGTGTCTATCCCGAAGGATCGCTGAGGATGTGCTCGTCAAGGTGCATGACCTTATTTTCCCACCGATTTCTCGCTCTAAATACGGGCATGCTGACCACGAAGCGACTCATGTTACTAAGCGTGCCGCTTCTCAAGACGGCCCTGACGCTGATCGATTATGATACGGGAAGCTCACATGTAAATTCATTGGGGAGATGGTCACCTTCGACATCTACAAAGTCGAGCAATTTCCAATCGACACCGAAATGGTGGATTTTGTCGCCTCACCGGTAAGGATGCTGAGAGATACCGCCAACGCAGTGATCAAGGACGTGTCGACGTAGTCATCCAAGGACATATCAAGATCTAGAGTATCTCGATAAGGAGGCGATCAAGGCAACCGGCGTGCTTGAGGTAGAAGCACCAAAGTGGACGATCAACCAAGCTATCGATCACATCTAGTGCGTGAAAGGAAAGGATGCAAACTTCCTCAAGAAAGCCCTAAGCTACAACTCAAACGCCATCAAGCACTTGAAGTACATCTACCCTGAGTCAAAGAGACGTTGCCAAGAATCATAAGCTCCGAGCTAACGATCAAAGAAGAAGAAGAGACTAGGTCGTCTTGAGCAAGTACAGAGGCCATCGGTGGACCTTAGCCGACCTTAAGGGCATCAGCCCCACTGCTTTCCAACACTACATCTTGCTCGAGGCGATGCCGTGCATCGTCGTCGAGACCCCGGAAGCTCAACCCGTAATGAAAGAAGTTGTCAAGGTGGAGATACTCAAACTCCTTGAGTTGGGCCTCGTTTACCTGTCTCGGACGGTAGGTGGGTCGGCCGATCCACGTCGTGCCAAAGAAATCGTGCAGTGGTCGAGAATGAAGGCAAGGAATTGGTGTGATGAGACTCGAGCACAGTGGAGGGTTTGCATAGATTACGAAAGCTCAACAAGGTGACTGGAAGGACCACTTCCATTGCCGTTCATTGATCGGATGCTTGAGAGACTCACCGGGAATAGGTATTTACTGTTTCTTGGCGGCTACTCGGTTATCACGCAAATTTGTGTGGCATTAGAAGATCAAGATAAGACTACGTTCACTTGCCCATTTGGCACATTTGCATATCGTCAGATGCCATTTGGTTTATCAATGCCCCGGACATTTCAAAGATGCATGTTGAGTATATTTTCGATTTGCTTGAGCAATGCATTGAGGTGTTCATGGATGATTTTACCGTTTATGGCAAGACGTTTAACCAATGCATAGAGCATCTTGAGTTAGTTCCGCAGAGGTGTGTGGAGGATCTTGTCTTTGAATTATGAGAAGTGTCACTTCATGGTCGAAGAGGAATTGTCCTGAGACATGTTATCTACGAGAAGGGCATTGAGGTAAACAAAGCGAGGTGGAGATCTGTGAGCTGCCTTATCCCACCAACATCAAACAACTCAAGGGATTCCTTGGCCTGGCTGGATTCTATCGGCGGTTTGTCGAGACTTCGCCAAGATAGCACTGTCGATGAACCGCCTCCTCGAGCGATGTACGGTGGGAGTTCGACGACGCATGTAAAGAAGCCTTCCGAGATATTGAAAAGAGCACCTTGTCACAACGCCCATCATAAGGCCATCCGAATGGGGCATGCCCTTGAGTTGATGTACGATGCAAGCGGATACGTGGTTGGCGCGGTGCTTGGGTAGAAAATTGGCAAGAAAGCTTCGTCATATACTATGCATCAAGACCCTCACCGGCGGATCCATTACACGACCACGGAGAAGGAGCTTCTTGCCGTGGTGTTTACCTTCAAAATTTTGCTCCTACCTCTTTGGGAGCAAGGCGGTGGTTTACACGACCCGCGCCGAAATATCTCGTGGCAAAGAAGGACACAAGCCAAGACTCGTACGGTGGATACTCCCCTCCGAGTTCGGCGTTGAGATCAAAGATAAGAGTGGATCTCAAAATCAAGTGGCCGACCACTTGAGCATAATTTTGAGAAAGGATGAAGGAGATCCAACCGAGCAAGCGTTTCAGACGAGGAGCTACTCGAGATCTCGCTAAGGAGCCGTGAGTACGCCGACTTGGTGAACTACATCGTGACCCGGTGTTGCCCGTGGGGATGCCCGACACACCGAGGAACAAACTCAAGAAGGAGAGTGGGCAATACGTATGGGATGACCCATACTTGTGGATGCAATGCTAGGACTTGATCTTGAGGAGATCGTTCGGAAAGTGAGCAAACAAGCATCCTTGAGCACTGCGCCATGAGAAGGAGTGCGGCGGACATTTTGGGCACAAGAGAGCGGCGAGGAAGATCCTTGATTGTGGGTTCTACTGGCCCACTATCTTCAAGGATAGCTACGAGAAGTGCCGAGGCTGCGATAAGTGCCAACGCGTGTAGGGAAAACGTATGTTAACCCTCACCGAGGATCCATCTTGGGTGTTTAATTCACCATACATTGATTATAAACCTAGCATGCGTCTATATAATTAAATCGCAACACGTTGGGGTTTGCGTGTTTACCTTTGGATGCATCGGGGTGGAGCGAGCGGATGGGCGGTTTTGATCGAGACTCGTGCTTTGACCTTGAATGTATCCCGGATACCCAAACTCCAACGCCGAGTGAGGGCGAGCTATGGAGAATACACCGAAAATTACCGAGCTCTCGAATTTTCGAAACTCTCTCTCGAGGCTATGGGTGGCGAAAATTCTTGCTTGTAATTTGTGAGTGAGACTTAGACATTATCTCATACCTTATATTTATAATGCACTATCTTAATCCTATATGGAATGTTACCATAATCCTATATGGAATATTACCATAATCCTATATGGAATATTACCATACACTTGGGATTATTTCCATACTCTTAGGATTATTTCCATACTCTTAGGATTATTTCCATACTCTCAAGATTATTACCATAATCTTATATGGAAAGGATCTATGCATATTCCATAAATATAATTATATCCTTGTGGGATAAAGAGATAAAATCTTGCCTTGAGAGCTATAGGGGCGCCGATTTCCACGCGTCTTTATGGGCACGGATGGGCCGACCAGGATCAAATGCAAGGAATAAAGATGGGCCTCAAATAAATTAATTATCTTATGTTCATTGAACATAAATTAATTTATAAACATTCGATCATGCCACTGAAAGAATGTTGACTTACCCCTTTATTACCGAAGTTGAGTCGGGCTTGCACTTAGACATTACGAATCCCGTATTTAAGATATCGAGCGTCCATTAATCATTTCTAGCAATCATTGCTAAGCGATTAATATCCTTATTTCTTAAGTAGTACCACTCAACCTTATTATTGTACTTGAGCTAACTCAACTGCGAGGTTTAGTACAATAAACCTTTGAGCTCCTTAAGGACATCATCATCTAGCGGATACGGTTACTTTCGTCTGAGATAACTAGCGTGACATACAAGACCTTGCCACCCAAGATCACGGAGAATCTTGGGTTGAACATATAACCTCACTCATAACAAGTCAGTGATGGTCGAGAACTCATACTCACCTAATACCTTATCGAGGTTTAGATTATCGTAAAGTCACGAGATCTTGGTTCTTCACGGTCGAGAAGAAGAACTCGTCTCATCGTGATCCTTCATACGTCGAGACGCGTCAAAGCGTGAGACAAGCAACTAAGTCAGTCCTTCTTATCTATACTGCAGCCAAACCGACAACTTCGTCCTTAAGTCGCCTCGGTGTGAAACTTTTTATATCTCATTAAGCTTGACCAATCATACAGACACGTGATCTTCTACACAATCGTATGATCTAACTTATATATGAGATAAGGGACACGATATATGCAATCAAGTATTCAAATCGAGATAGGAGATTGTAATAGTGGTAACGAGAAACATTGTATACAAGCTCAACCAAACCGCCTTTCAAGATACAAATCCAACAATCTCCCACTTATACTAAAGCAAACTTTAGTATACAATGTGTCTTTCTACTAGCTATTACAAACAACCATCACTTTGCTTCTCCCACTTATACAAAAGTTTCCTTTCTAAGTGGTGCCATCAAGCTTAATCCAAGTCCTCTAACGTGACCATCGTAGACTTTGCGCAGCTCTTCGTGAATGGATCCGCTAGATTTTCCGTCAGATCAATCTTTTCAATCAAGACGTCCACCTCGTCTAACGATTTCTCGATGACATGGTACTTTCTCTCTATGTGTTTGGTCGCCTTGTGGGTCCGTGGTTCCTTCGAGTTTGCATCGCACTGAGTTATCACAAGAAACTATGATACTCTTGGGCAAACCAGTACCACATCTAGATCCACGAGGTAGTTCTTGAACCATACAGCCCTTAGAAGCCTCAGGCCGCTACATATTCGCTTCCATGGTAGAGTCCGCAATGCATCGCCGCTTTGCACTCACTTGATACGGCTCCACCTCCCAAGGTAAACACATAGGCAGAGGTCGACTTTTTCTCATCACGGTCGCCTTTGAAATCCGAGTCAGATAACCCGGAGGCATTAGACTATCGCATGGTAAACTAGCCTCATAATCTCGAGTCCTTTTCGTGTACTTGAGTATATGCTTCTCGCAATCAATGAGCTTGTCCAGGTTAGATCGATATCTAGCTACTATGCCTACCGTGACAGCGAGATATCGGGCCTCGTGCAAGCATTGCGTACACGAGACTTCCTGCAGTGAGTTGCAAGGAACTTGTCTCATTTCCTCTATCTCCTTTGCAAATATAGGTGACTGCGTTTAGATAAAGGAACGCCATGTCCGAAAGGTAGCAATCCTTTCGCGGTCTGCGATACTAAAACGAGTAATCACATATCAATGTAAGACGCTCGAGATAAGCTCAATATTTTCTTCTTGCGATCTCGTAAACCTCGATCCCAAGAATGTACGCTGATCTCCTAAGTCTTTCATTTGAAACTGATCGATAGCCAACTCTACGCCCTCGATAATGCGACTTCACGTTGTTGCCAACTAGAAGGATGTCATCTACATAAAGTGCAAGAAATACCACATCAACTGTTGACATCTCAACCGATACACACAACTCTCGCTAGGCAACTGGTAAATCCATAGGACTTTACCACCGTCAAAGCGTAAGTTCCATGATCGAGGTTCGCTAAGTCCATAAATGGACTTCTTAAGCTTCCATACTAGATGCTCTTCACCTTTACCACATAACCTTCAAAGTTGTATAAAAATGATGACTTGCTAAGTTTTGAGCATGATGTATGATGCATGTTACCTATCTACGAGATGGGCGATATCTACTATCTTTGGACAGTGCCGATGAGGTTTGTGTACGAGTGATCGTGAGCTAAATGGCCTTCCTACTTATTTTCGGTTATAATGGTATGGGAGGGGTGGTCTTGTTATAGATGTTATAAAGTTGTATTAATCATTACTTTATAAAATATCTTAATATAAAGTCAAAATTACAACTCCTTTTATCTCATAAATCTTGGTCCATATAGGTTGTACATGAGACAATTTTATCTTTATCCTATACTTTAATTATTCATCATATCTTATCTCTAAAATAATTACCTTTCATTATCAAATTAATAACATATCTTAGCATAAAATTAAATACAACTCATACCTTATCTTTAAAATTTTGACCCCTACTTGTGCTCATGAAGCGTTATTTTATTTTATCCTATAGTTTATTATGTTATTTTATCATTTAATTAATGTATCTTATAATTATCATAGAATAAATAAGTTATTACTTTATATAGTGTGTGTGTGTTTGAGAAGGAGGCCTCTTCTCAACACGAAGATGCATAGATATTGTTAATGAATGAGATAATGTCTGGAGCGCATGTTAAATGTTTCTTGAATATATGAGCATGAAAGCAAGTAAGTTTATTTGGAAGCATGCAGGTTATTTAAAAAACTCCTACGTGTTGCAAATGTTATGGCAATCGATCTTATAGCTCTAAGAGCGATGTTTCAAATGTTTTCGGATATGCATCTAGTACTCACGCCACATATATTTCTAAATGTGCGGATGAGCTCGAAGGATCTTTGGAATCGAATGTTGTGCGGAGGAGCTTCTCAGATGTTATATCTCTGGTATTGTTAAATTGTTGTTGTCATGTCTTGTTTGCCCAGTCTTATGCCATCATACATGATTCTCGCCCACTTCTTGTTGCCAAACTTTGGCCTTTGTTTGTTTGGTGTTTTGATATTTGCCACGATGGCGTTTCATTTTGTTGTTGGGACCTTGACATTTACATTAAGATGTCGACTTGCTTCTATGATCAAGGTTTCTTTTGAAAGTCGAATTGTTTTGTTGGATCGATATTGTATAAAATGTTTGAAGTTATCGATGAGTTATGCTTTCGACTAGCTAACAAAGATTTTATTTTGGTGAAAGCATGTTTGAGTTCTTACATTCATTGTAAAATTAGTCTAATGTTCACCAAATTGTTCTTTTCGATCGCTCAATGATGGGGGTCCTTATAGAATGGTAAGGTGACCAAGTCGAATCTCTCGAAGAAGAACGGGGTTCGGTTTTATGTCAAACGAGCGAGAAAGGAAAACTAACGTCTAACATAAAGGGGCTGTCACGGAAAGGGCAGTAGGAAATAAAGCAGGCGGGAAAGCGGATGCACTTGGACAACAATAGGAATTGGGATACAGGAATTGGAGGCGGTGTTCTGAGGTTGAATCTATCCTCACAATTAATAAATCAGGATCGGTACACTGCATAAAACGCCTACCGCTGAAATCGACACTAACTAATCTCTCGATTACGTCGGCGTTAGACTCGAACTTAATGATAGGGGATCTCTCGATGACCATCAACTACGAAGGATATTTTACTACAAGGCATACAATAGCAAAACCCAACCACATATCATTTATTCAACAATAAACCAATCTAGATCACTTTCATTGTCAACTTATATTTAATATAAATCGCTCTGCATATCTTTATAATCAAACATAAGCATCTGATCAACCTCACTATTCTTTGAACACCATGCATGAAGATCATAAAATAAACAATTTATACGGATGAAGAAACGCAAATCATCAATTCATAATCACAATTCAAGATAAAACGATTAAACATATATTTCCCAACAATTCATAATTCATCTCAAGGTAGAAATCATCCTATCGTAATTACATAGACATAATCAAACCGGAAAACTTACAACCATTCATAAACAAATTGCCTTCCAAATATCCAAAATCGTAATCAATTGTTAATCCAACACAAAAATTAAAGGAGAGGGAAAGAAAAGAAAAGGAAAGAAATCGCGAAAGGACAGACGAAACAAAATAAAAATATGGAACTAGGTTTTTAATGCGTTTGGTTTATAGAGACGAAATTCACGCCCGGAGCGGACGCGAGATATTACGCAGAAGTCGCGCAGCCGCGTCGGACGAGCCAAGCTGGGCGGGCGAGACACTGGACTCACGCCCAGCGTCGGGCGGCTGCGCCGGACGCATGGAACACGGATGGGCAGCGGGGCCGGCGGGACGGGCCTTGGAGCGGAGCATAGCGGGCGGGTTTCAGCGTCGGACGGGCTACGTGAGCTAGCGAACGCAGCGGAAGCAGCGCGTTGGCGGTGGTTCCAGCGCCGGGAGGCGGCGGGCAGGCGCCTTGTTGTGTAAGCGAGCAGCTGAGGGAAAAAGAGCCGGTGGCGCGGGCGGGCGGCGCGGCCTGCAGGCGTGCGGTTGGCGCCTGAGCGTCTTGGCGTGGTCTGGTCGGGCGGCGCTGGGGCGACGGGCTGGCGGCCGCCGTCAACCGTTGCTTTGGCCGTTCTCGCCGTAACTCCGATTCGCATGGTTTTAGCCTCGAACTCTATCGCGATGCTCTTCAATAAAATTTATTTTTGGCAGATCAATTCATCCCATTTTATGCCGTTTTCTACAAAACATCGAAACAAACCAAATAAGTCTAATTGATAAATACTAATCAAACCAACGACATAAATAGGACAAAGGAAAATGACACACAAAACAATACCAAAATCAGCACAAATTCATACTAAACAACTCCCCACACTTATCCATTTGCTTGTCCTCAAGCAAAGTCTATACTAATAAGAATAGGAAGGATAATTCATACAACTTCACTCTTAGTCTAATCAATCAAACCTTTTGCTTTCCACCACACTTGGTGTTTATGCATTCAAAGTTAATGTGAAATAAATCTAGAGACAATTGATTTCCAATAAATAAAGAGTAACCTCTCGGACCCAACTCTCGTTGGGTGAACTAACTAATGTGGTCACCTTTGCAACAAGTTTCTTTTTAAGCACATAGAATGTTTTATGATTTTTGGAACAATGTTGAAGGTGAACCCTCGATGAACTCGAGTTTCCTATCGTGGTTTCCTGTCCATTTCTCACTAGTAAGTCGGAGTTACAATTAATCAAACAAAATGAGCGAGGAATAAATATCATGGTTTGTCTTATCGTGTAAGCTCAGAAGAATTTGAAAACGGCGACAGCGGTGTAAGAAAATTAAATGAGCGCCTAAATCGTGATTGCGTGTATATATATATTAAGTGAGTGGCGTGGTGGCAATGTGGCGAGCACGGTGGAGGTTACATTACCAAAGTGAGCGCGACTTACCGGCGCTCGTTCACAAGTGCTGCTGACTGACGAACACCGGCTCGAGGCGGCGTGCGTGCGGATGGGCAGTCGGGTAAGTCGCGGAGGAGATGTGAGGGCGCTCGGATGGGCTGGAGGCGCTACTGGCGCGCGGTGAGGCGTGCGCAGGCGGATAATGGGAGATGCGGCGCTAGGGTGGATCAGCGGGTGCGAGGGGCAGCGGCAGGCAGCACGGCACCGCAGGCGGCAGGCGGCTGGGTTGTGGCGTGCGGCGCTCGTGCCGCGTGCGCGACGATGTTTGCTCCGTTCTCTCACGTCCGAACTCGAATTGCAATCTTTGCGCTATGAACTCCTTCAGATGCTCTTCAATATATTTAATCCTTGGTAGAATCAAAAATAATAATCAAACCACGGCATAGATAGGACAAACCACTGAAAGCAACATGCAAAACAATACCAAGAATAAGCACAAAATGAAACCAAACATTTTCCTCTCGGACTTCTCTCGAATTTTCCTCTCGGACTCTCTGAGGCGTCTCTCCATTAGTTTTAGCGTCTTTCGCTCGCGACCAATCATCGCGAGGTAGGTCGTGATGCCTTCTCGTCGTCTTCCTGGTTTCTCTCGACTTTTGCTCGCGAGGTAAAATCGCGATGTAAGGTTACGATTACGGCGTCATCCTCGTGGATTCATGCAACCCTTCCTCATGAGGAAGATCGCGAGCTGGTTTTATGTGGCCGTCTTCCTTCATGGTATTCGTCACTTGGTGTCACGAAGATGTCTCGAGGGTGAGAAAATGTGAATTCGTCATCCTCGCTCTTTGCTCGTCACTCTTCTCCTATCTCGGATGATTAGTATATGATGCTCGCTCCCAAATAAATTGCATTACGATTGAGGCATATGATTCTTAGAATTGATTCGGTGTTGCTTGAATTGCCCCATGCTCCAGCTCTTGTTGGCCATCTGCCCGCGGTTCTCCATATCTTTAATTATTTTCAGGGCTATCACCGTATTGTTGATGGCGTTAAGCTGCTTTCTAGAGTGTTCATCCTATTCCCAAGGCTCGGATCGAATATTTTGCTAGCCACAATTTGTTGGTGACTCATTGCTATTTGTTGATTGCTCGACAACATTGTATCATCTCTTGACTGGCTTCTTGGCTCCATAATCTCCCATTATTCACGCAAAACCGGTGGTGGTTCTGAGCATTCTAGCGTTATTCGCCCCAATTCGGAAGGCCGGATCTGGGGTGTGATTAGGGTGGGGTTAGGCGGGAAGAAGGAATACATATAACATACGATAAGAAGATGTGACCATGAAATCGGGCGTCTCCCATATCTAGGACATATCACGAAGGGAGGTCAAACAATCCTGGAATAATATCGATACCATAACGTCGATGGACATGATCTTGATTTATAATAAGTAATGAGAAAACAAAATAGCTTACACCACATTGACTAGACGGTCGACCACATAGCATGCTCATATCGAGACTCACGATCATAATATGCAAATCTTGTTCATCGAGCGCAAAATAAGGGACAGAATACATCAACATCGAGAATACATATAACCTGACATCGCGGAAGCATAGCATGAAGAACCAGCTCCGCCTCGGCGTCGCGTCCGACCTCTATCGTGAAAGGATTTGAAAAGAGTTTGGGGTGAGTACTAAGCGCTTCGTTGGGTTTATCATAAATCAAAGAATCATGATGCGTGTTCGAGCACTTACCTTAGAAGGTTTTAAAATGTAAATCCACTTCTAAGTAAGCAAAATAGATTTTCGTTTTCGATCAGTCGTTGTTATTGTTCTCGTCATGAACAAAGAACCACGGCTCGGGCTATCAGCCACGTCTCATCGCATTAAGCCGAAACATATCCGAGATCACAATATCTCGGCCGGAACATATCCGGTCAGCCCATGCGGGCGTATCGGAGGCTAACTCGGTTGGACTTGAGTTTAATCCCGTCGAACCATAACCACCTCATTACCTTTGTGTGGACTTGGGGTCTATCGCCGGAACCATAACCACGTGTTGGGGTCTATCCCTACGATCAATACTCGAGATAA